>JAWQEG010000166.1:3990000-4155000 GCA_033782935.1 Petrolisthes cinctipes
CATTATGGGAGGGACCGGGTAGTTTGGTCTAAGAGAAGTCCTGACTAGCTGAGAGTAATGGGGTGAAAGATGTGGGAAATGGAGGCACTTGACAGTGAAGCAAGTAACATTAGAATAAATTCTCTCCACTAACGGGGGAAGACGCAACTCACACTGCATGTTCACTATCCTGGTCGACATTGGACAACCGAGAATTATTCTCATTGCTCTATTCTGAAACTTTTCTAAAGAGTCCAGAGTAGCCCTAGGAAGTTGAATCAGAGCAGGGGAAAGGTAATCAACAACTGAACGGATAAAAGCAATATAGATAGTCCTGGCTACTGGGATGGAGATGCCCGAGGAGTTGTTAGTGAGCCATTAAAGTGGCGTAAGTCGGCGCTGGAGACGACCCAATAAGTCCTGGACAATGGGATGGTCTTGAGGTCTGGCAGGGACAATTGGCCAAATATTGACTGGTGCGCCCAGGTAGCGATACTGGGAACACATGGGAATGACAGTCCCTCCAATGGTGAACACTGGCCGAGCTTGAGGAAGGCGGCAGGTGAATATTCTGCTCTTATCTGGGGAGACAATAATGCCACAGTGAGAGGAGACCACAGAGAAGGAGTCAAGAAACCGCTGGAGATCCCTTGGTGAGGTAGAATGAACACAGATATCATCAGCATAGCACGTAATTGTAGTTCCAGGTATATCAGGGAGAGAAGTGAGCAGCCGATGCATCAGAATATTAAATAACAATGGGCTGAGAACACCCCCTTGAGGCGTACCAAGATGAAAACTGCGCAAAGGACTGAGCGCACCACTGAAAAACACACGGGAGGTCCTGTTACTCAGGTAGCCCCGAATCCACCGTAATAGATTACCCTTTATCCCAAAGTCAGCCAGTTGACCCAAAATGACGTCTCTATTAGCAACATCGAAGGCACTTCGAAGGTCAATGAAGGCCACCACACTGTCCCTGTTAAGGCGAGTGTACAGGTCGACTAGGCAGTGGTGTGTGCTCCGCTGGGGAAGGAAACCAAACAGCCATGGAGAAAGGCGATCTTGCAGTCTGTACATGAGACGATTGAGTAAGATTCTCTCCATAACTTTACAAAAACAGGAAGTAAGGGAAATAGGCCTGAACTTCGCAGTGCCGGGCTTAGGGATGGGTATTATTGTGCTGCTGGTCCAGGCTCGTGGTACACAACCATCACGAAGACAAAGATTGTACAGTAGAAGTAGAGGGTTCCCAGGAACTTGTTGAAGTAGGCGCAGCACAGCATAAGTAATACCATCATTACCAGGGGAAGAAGCTCTACCCCGAGAGAGAGCACGTCGCAACTCCTCCTCAGTTATCACCTCTGCATCATCGTCATCATCTTGCAACAGAGCAGACATTAGACGTAGCCGATGGACAGCAGCACGGGAAGTGAGTGCATCTTGTATGTGGATGGGTAGACTGGCTGAGGTAGATTGTTCTGACCAGGCATCGACAAGTTGTTGGGCATAGTCGGCGGGAGTGTGATGACGAGCAGTGGCCGGTGTCTTTTTAACAACCCGACGGATGAGGTGCCACATAGAAGCCACACTTGTTTGCTGGTTGATGCTGTCCGTGAACCGCTGCCAAGACTCAGTGTGAGCACACTCCTGCAGGGCAACTAAAGCGTCCCTAGACATCTGGTAATGATGGAGCAGGTCAGGGGTTGGGTTGGCTTGAAACAATAGGCCATCACGTTCAGCCTCCTCCTTTGCCTCCTGTATACATGCATCCAGCGTCCAGGAGTGGGCAGTAGGGCGATGCTGGAGGTGTGGCCGGGAGATGTATAGCCTATAAAAGTCATGAGTAGCAGATACAAGATCAGAGTACAACTGTTCAGCTGATGATATGTCAAATGTAGGGAATACATGGGCCATGAATATGATGTAAGTCGGGCAATATTTAGAGGGCACAGCAATACGCAAACGAGTGGCTGAAGCACTTGACCCAGCAGTTAGAGAATAATGAAACCGAAGAGCGATGTGATCAGAGAATAAGTCTGGCACGGAGGAGCACAGGACCCGAGATGCTATCAGGCCAGACGAGAGGATGTAATCCAGAGTACCTCCCCGGCAATGAGTGGCACCGCTAGTGTCCCAGCGTGTCAGATGATGCTTGCGGATGTATGAAAGGAGATGAACACCATTACGATTAATAGAGCCAGAACCATCACCCAAATCAGAATGCCGAGCATTAAAATCTCCCATATAAACCATACCACGCACTGTTGGAGAAGGAAGAGCCTCAAGAATGAGTCTAGCTGGGGCAGAATAGACATTACATAGTTGGAGTACTCCATTCCCAGGTAGAACCTCAAATAGCTGAAAGGTCATGTCAGGATCAGTGGAGGTACGGAGAAGGCGATGTGGCAAGGAGCTATGTATGTAAGTCAGGAGACCATTCCTTACCAGATGAACATATGGCACATAACCTGAGAGAGGAGGAGCTTGTCCAGCAGCGAGCGGCCGTCCTGGAAATGCTTCCTGGAGAAAAATAACACTGGGATGATGACGAAAAACATAGGCCTTGAGTTGAGTGAGCTTAGCATAACTGGTGATACCACATACATTCCAGGAGATGACATCCAGCCGGCAATCACTAGCGAACTCTGTATTTGGAGGTAGAAGTCCGGTGAGTGGGGGCAGATGAGCGACCTGGAGAAGAAGATGGACCAGGAGAAGGGACTGACTAGAAAAGCTTTTCAAGGCGAGATGCAACAGTATCCATCTTTTCGGTAAGGGTAGTGACAGTTGAGATGATGGACTGCTGAGCCTCGACCAAGGTGGAGAGTTTGGAGTCATTGGCAGCCTGCGCGGCAACTAGCCCATCAATCCTGGCTTCAAGGGCAGAAAAGCGGTTCTCGAGAGCCGTACATCGTGCCATGAGGGTAGCAACAGACTTGCGGAGGGCCATGTCTGAAGGTGAGGCAGGGCTGGTAGGAGGAGCAGACTGGGGAGGTGGTGGTGGTGGCGGTGGTGGAGGCGAAGCAATAGTAGTGACACGAGCCTGGACCTGACGTCGAGTACATCCATGCCACACGTTAACCCCTGGCTGAAGGCATCGTTGACACTTCCATCGAGACGTATCCTCAGGAGGTGAAGGCTCAGAGGTGGAGGCAGCAGGACGTGATGGTTCACCCCTGACAGGACACGTCTTGGAATCATGGTCGGCAGCACACCATGCACACTTCCGCCTGGCAGAACAGTACCGGGAGATATGCCCCACACCCCAGCACCTGTAGCACCAAGGCTGGTCATTATGAAGTTTCCTCACCTCACACGGTGGAAGACAAGGGAGGAAATCAAAGGAAATCTCATTTGGAGGTGGATCAGGTTGACTCCAGACAACAACAATACGGCTAATGGGGGAACCATTTTGGAAAAAACGACGGGCAAAGTACACACCAGGGTATCCCTTAACATCAATAGGAAAACGGGTAAGGATGTAGCTGGGGAACTTACGAGGCCTCTCGGGTGAGTCTTCAAGAATGAGAGGCAGAGACAAAAATTCACCAGCCTTCACTCTATCAATGATATCCTGACGCTTCCTAGAGATGTAGACAAACCGGGAGGTGACAGCAGCCATCTTTACTTCAGCCAGTTCACGCTGCAGCTGGAAGGCCCTGTTGACATCAGACAACCAACGCAACTTTGTGTCCGTAGATGGGTTCCCAGAGAAGGAGAGCTTGACATAGGCATTTCTTGGCGCAAAAGCAGGAAGGTTGGACGAGGGCAAGGAGTTGGTATACAAAGAAGAAACACCACGTTGAGGCAGAGAAGGTACGTCATGCACAGCTGAAGCACCCTTGGCAGTCTTGGCAGCCGGAGGCAAACAGTCCACACCATCGGAATCCTGCAAGGAGTCGGACGAGGAATCAACGGGTCGCTTGGTAGAGGTTGAGGAGGTGGAAGGCTGCAACCTGAGCTGCGGAGTGACCGAGGAGAGGGGGGGAGGGTTGCGAGAAGGCAGCTCAGGCCAGTGATCCTTGATAGGAGACTCATCCTCCTCCGACATGGCCAAGTCGGCCTCCAGGCAGGAAGCCACATCCGAATCCGCGCACTCCATTAGGCCAGGCAAGGCCTAGATGGGAAGCGAACAACTGAACACACACCAACACACGAACATACACACACAGAACCACAATAAAAAAAATAAACCACAAACAACAATACCACAAACAGCAAAACCACAAAAAAAAAACGAGATAGAAAATATAAACAACCCCTATAACACCACAGACACAACAACACACAAACAAGAACGTTGAAACAAGACAAACAACTCTTCACTCCAGGAAGGTTGGGGTGAGACTGTGAATGGTGAGTGAATCTAGCAATCAGTAGCTCAGCATGGAAGATTCCCTCTCGCTGCTACTCAGCACTTTTCACAGGATGTTGTGTCTAATGAAACTGGCTTGAACTGCTTTCAGCCCTAACGGTATATTCCACCACCCATAGGTGTATAATGTATCGCGAACGTGATCAGCCGCGGATACATTGCTCGGCCATGCTGAAACAAATAAAATGTGTTAAAGAAAAACATATATATACCATATTTCAATATTTTAATAAAGGATTAAAATAATAAAAAATCTGTGATTTATCCCTTTATTTGTAGTATATATGGTGTGAGGAATAAGAGCAGGAGGAGGTGGATGAATTGCATGATTTTTTAGGTCGTCTATCACGTCAAGCATACTCCCCCCCCCCCCTCCTCCTCGCCATCCTTCGCTTCTAGGAGAGCCAAAGTGCATCGTGTGGCCACCTGCGTTTGATGCTTTGCAGTGATATCACGGTGACACTCTGGTCGTCTGGCAGACATTTTTCTACCAGTCGATAGTGTGGCCGCCTGCGTTTGACGCTTTGCAGTGATATCACGGTGACACTCTAGTTTGAAATACACATAGCGTAAGCATGCCCTTTGCCCTCTCTCCTGTCAGCACCTGGAGGGGAAGGGTGAACCCCCAGCCAGTTCTGCCTGCTTGAATTCTCCTCTCAGAGCGGGTAGTTGCTTGTTCGTCGTCCGAATTTCCTGCAAGTTACAAACAGAAAATACTCCCTTCAATCAATTATAAATGGTAAGTACTTGTTATTTTAAGAGAGAGAGAGACTTCGTGCAAGTGCGCAATTTTCGTTGCCCAGTAAAAATGCGTTGCCCACTTGGAAAAACTTGGCCATTAACGCTAGTGGGCAACCACTAACGTTAATGGCCCCAAAGCAAGGAGAAGTAGACTCTTTGGACAGTGTTCGAAGTCACTTCGGGCCCGCTAAAGGGTTATAAAAGTGTCATGCTCAAGAGCGCTACTATGATTTTGATGCCTATCAAGGCGATGCAGATGGGTCTCTTATACTTCTTGGGCATGCTCTTCTTCTTCCTCCTTCCTCCTTTCTTACTCTTGATAATCCTGTGGGGGCACCTGTGTGTGCTTGGCTTGGGGAATCTGTACCTCTTCTTCCTCTTCTTGGTGTTTCTGGATGGAGAGGATTCTTCTGGGGGAGAAGAAGAATAGGAATAGGACGGAGAAGGCGAAGCAGAATACTCTGAGGAGGAGGGAGGTGATTCGACGATGTTGGCATCGGAGGAGGTCGCTGCTCCTACGGTAACATCCTTCTTGTCGTACAGTGGTGTAGTTCCTTCCTCGTTGGGGCTCGATCCCTCTACTCCCCCTAGGTCATCGTGATTCCGCTTCACTTCCTCTCCTCTAGCCCGTTTCACAGCGTTAGCCCATTGTTTTCTCTTTACTCTGATCATGTTAATATGCTTTTTTCTCTTTACTCTGATCATGTTAATATGCTTTTTTCTCTTTACTCTGATCATGTTAATAGGTTTTTTATAGATTTTGCTTTAAATAATAATTATCCCTTTAGCTGGCAGGTGATCAAACAAGTCTTTGTCTATAACGCTCAAATTCCCTTGCTTCACCTCCTCTACAAAACAATAAAGGTTCCAACACTATCATACATGCGTGTGGTAGTCACACAATACACCCAACGTAAGGTTTATTCATGCAAAGCGCCATGAATGTACAAATATAGACAAGAAAATGGATACACATTCCCTCCAGAGATGGCAGAAGGGACTCCCGTGCCTGCCAACAACAAAAGAAAGAGAGGAGAAGAATGTCACTGTGGTATCACTGCAAAGCGTCGATTATAGGCGGACACACATCTCCTCTCTTGTCGACTGGCAGAAAAACGACTGAACTCCCGGTCGGTCAACCGCGACACCTTGTTTTCCGGGCCGAGCGGGAGACGTTTATAAAATCGTGTGTTTGAAAACTAGAGAATCCGAGAGAGCGATTTCTTCTCTCCCGGTAGACCAAGTCGCGAACAGAAGATTTTCTAAACGTCTCCCGCTTGGCCCGGAAAAGAAGGTGTCGCGGTTGACCGACCGGGAGTTTAGTCGTTTTTCTGCCAGTCGATAAGAGTGTCACTGTGGTATCGCTGCAAAGCTTCAATTACAGGCAGACACACATCTCCTCTCTTATAGTCTGGCAGAAAAATGACTGAACTCCTGGTCGGTCAACCGTGACACCTTCTTTTCCGGGCCGAGCGGGAGACGTTTAGAAAATCGTGTGTTTGAAAACTAGAGAATCCGAGGGAGCGATTTCTTCTCTCCCGGTTGACCAAGTCGCGAACAGAAGATTTCCTAAACGTCTCTTGCTCGGCCCGGAAAAGAAGGTGTCGCGGTTGACCGACCGGGAGTTCAGCAAAAAGCAGCTGCCTCTTGAGAGGGTTGAGAGTGTGCTGCAACCAATTTAGGGCGAAGGGAGGAGGCGTATGTCTTCACACCACCATCCTTCTGTCGCCTGAAGTTGAGTTGCCGTCTGGCACTACCTATGCTAATGAATTGAGTATTAGCCAAGTGGAGGATATCCTGCTCAAGTAGGTACATCTTACATTGGCGAGAACGCAAGGGGTGAGCATCTCTGCTGTAAAAGCAGTAACTCTCTGACCGACACTCAGAAGTAAGATGTGAGTCAAGAGCAGAACAATTACCACACCGGGAACGGTTGTTGCAGTTCCTCTTCCCATGACCAAACTCATAACAACAGAAACACTGTAGGGGACGCTCAACAAAAGGCTTCACCTCAAATGAGGTGGGGTTAATGTTAATGCGATCTGGGATATGCGAGCCATAGAAAGTGAGGATGATCATATATTTACTGCCTTTCATCTTCTTTACTCGTTGGACACTGTCTGGGCACATAGCGAGAATGTTTTCTTCTGAGAATTCATACAGGTCCTCATTATATATACGCCCCTTGCTATAATTAAATGTTCGATGTTGTTTAATAGATTCAAACATGCTATCAGAAGGACAGGGGAGATTGAGGAGCATCATGGCCTGTGTAAGATCTTTGGCTCTGATCAAAACGCCCTTACCATATTTCTTTGTGGCCCATTGGTAATAATCCAATTTCTATCTCCAGATACCGGGAAGCATGGATAAGGTTACCACGTCCCTCCCTGTAGTAAGCCACAAGCCAAAAGGGTGTAGGAACCCGACGTTCCTTTGGGACATGCTCTACAGAGTCATCAAAGATATTAGGGCAGTAGTCATTGTCACTGTCAACTTCATTGATGGACCGCATCATCTGAACTTTACAATGAGTATCCCCCACCGTCAGAGAATATTTTGCCTCAAATGCTGCTTTGGCAGCAGCATTTGTATTGAAAGTAATATAGCACCGATTAGACCTACAATCACTGTCATATGTGATTCGGATTCGGAGGACTACTCCAAAACACTTAAAAATGGAGTGGATAGCGCCATAGGTAAATGATGCGAGTACATTCGTTAACATTAACGTGTCCAAATCGCTAACAGGGTTCTTCGACACAACACCCGACCTGCTTGGTCTACTCTTATTTGCAGCTTTCTGCATCTTACCACGATCAGAGAGTGACGTCTCGAGGGCCTGGTCGACCACCGCTCGAGGAAGAGATGTGTGTAACTTGTAAAGAGAAGATTAGAAATGTTTTACTTGAGCCTTGTAGACACATCAACACTTGCTCAGAATGTGCAGTACGAGTCCCCAAAAAGTGCATTTTGTGTTCAACACCTATTGAGAAGACTACTTTGGTCTTTTGGTCTTAGCAGGAGGGGCCAGAAGTAAAAAGGATTAGTACAGACAAAAAAGTAATATTCCTACACTGTAGTAGTCTCCGAAAACAATAAAAAATTGAGAAAAAACTTGTCAGTGTGTTATTTATCCCTTTAGCTGGCAAGTCTTTGTCTATAACGCTCAAATTCCCTTGCTTCACCTCCTCTACAAAACACAGGCAGGAGGAACGAGCACTACTCAAGTCCCTCTTCCCTATTGAGAAAGAGGAGGGCAGGTTCACCAGAGTCGACGAGTGGAACACGTCCAAGGTGTGTCACAGGTGCCGCAGGCGGTGGCTTACTACCAATAAGGTAACGCAACATCGCACACACATTGTCCGCTGCAACACCGGTCGAGAGGAGGAGCGCTCTAGGATCCTAGGACACGGGCGCTATGTGCTTGTTGTCGGATGGCCAGAGAGAGTCTCTGTGTTGGACCTACCCTGGCTATCCGAAGTATATACAGTATAAATGTCGAGTTTGCACATATTGTTTGCTTTGTCATGTGTTCTGTTGTTGTGCACACAAGGACTGGGGTCTGGATCGTTACGAGGGTTATAACAATTAATGTAATGTATCGAAATACGGGCATCACGGCTTTGGGGGGGGGGGGAGGAAGAAAAAGAATTTTGGGTGGATGGTCGAAGAAGACGAAGACAAGACCCACACACACCCACGAGCTTCCCAGCCAGCCAGCCACACCACACCAACCACTCACTCACAACACCACCACCACCAACAACTACACCCTCATGAGGCACCACCCCCTCTCCCCATTCCCGAACCCTCTCTCGTTTCGATTAATGTCTTAAGGTCTGAATTGGGATGATCCCCGTGGGGATACGGACCCCAGTCTGAATATTGACACGTACAGTCGCGGCCATAATTCCCTTTCCACCCTCATATATAATCGATGGTAAACGTCCTTCTCAAGGCGTACATTATACAGAGGGAGCCCATGTTCCTCGCCGGGTAGGAAGTTTCACTCGAGAGCGAGGATTTCGTCCCTTGATTCCTGTTGTAGGTCCTATTTATGGCCCTCTGAAACCCTTTGAGAATACCCAGGTTCCTTCCGATCTCCTTGTCGTGTCCTCTTCTCACGTCATCTACGGGCACATATATTTAGTAGATAATCATTATTATACAAGAAAAAATTATTTCTCTCTCTCTCTAAATAAAATAATAATAAAATAAATTATATTGTCATCGTCGAGAAATTATCTTTAAAAAATATTTTTAAGAGTACGAGCGTTCGCTAGCGTTTAGTACACACACTGTCCTAATTTATAAGAGTATCATGGTTCACTTATATATTATTCTGACAAGAAAAGTGGTGGCGAAGCCAGTGCTTGTAAATAAATAAAATAAAAAGATGAGGAGTAACTAGGAAACAAGAAAGTGAACTGGCCCTCCAAATAGAAGAAAAAACAAATAATAATAAATAGATAAATAAATAAATAAGATAAATAGAAGAGGTGTAACCAGGACACAAAAAAAGTGAACTGGCCCTCCAAGAATAAATAAATAAACGAATAAAAAAAAAATGTATATAAATATATATATAATAAAAAGATGAGATGTACAGTCACGGCACATAGTCCTTGAACCGACTTCCCCTTACACCCTTGTCAAGAACTATGTGCCGCGACTGAACCCGAGAAAAAAAAAAGCGCCTCTTTTTTTTAGAATAAATTTTTTTTCAATACAATAAATTAAAAAAATAAATAGATAAATAAATGAATAACATAAAAAGAGGAGGAGGAGAAGGTATGGTATGAAGGAGGGAGGGAGAGAAGGTATGGTATGAGGGAGGGAAGGAGGGAGAGAGAGAAGGTATGGTATGAGGGAGGGAGAAAGGGATGGATGGAAGGTGATGGGGAGAGATGAAGGAAAGGTAAGAAGGTGTTAGGAAGGGAGGGGAGGAATAAGATGGATGGATGGAAGGAAGGTAAGGTGTTAGGGAGGGAGGGAGGGAAGGTAAGGTGTTATACCTGTGACACACCGAGTAGAGAGAGAGAGAGATGGCGTAGGAAATGTGTGGCGGCCTCTTTTATTTGCTTTGCTCAAATATCACAGTGACACACCGAGTAGAGAGAGAGAGGGAGGGAGTAGGAAATGTGTGTCAGCCTCTTTTATTCGTTTTGCTCAATTAACACGGTGACACACCGAGTAAAGAGAGAGAGAGAGGGAGTAGGAAATCCTCTTTTATTCGCTTTGCTCAAATATCACAATGACACACCGAGTAGAGAGAAAGAGAGGGAGTCGGCAACGTGTGGCAGCCTCTTTTATTCGCTTTGCTCAAATATCACGGTGACACACCGAGTAGAGAGAGAGAGGGAGTAGGAAATGTGTGGCAGCCTCTTTTATTCGCTTTGCTCAAATACCATGGTGATACACCGAGTAGAGTTTATTCGCTTTGCTCAATTATCACGGTGACACACTGAGTAGAGAGAGAGAGAGAGAGAGAGGGAGTAGGAAATGTGTGTCAGCCTCTTTTATTCGCTTTGCTCAATTATCACAGTGACACACCGAGTAGAGAGATAGAGAGAGAGAGAGGGAGAAGGAAATCATCTTTTATTCGCTTTGCTCAAATATCACGGTGATACACCGAGTAGAGAGAGAGAGAGATGGAGTAGGAAATGTGTGGCGGCCTCTTTTATTCACTTTGCTCAAATATCACGGTGACACATCGAGTAGAGAGAGAGAGGGAGTCCGCAACGTGTGTCAGCCTCTTTTAATCGCTTTGCTCAAATATCACGGTGACACACCGAGTATAGAGAGAGATGGAGTATTAAATGTGTGTAAGCCTCTTTTATTCGCTTTGCTCAATTATCACGGTAATACACCAAGGATAGAGAGAGAGGGAGTCGGCAATGTGTGGCGGCCTCTTTTATTCGCTTTCCTCAATTATCAAGGTGACACACCGAGTAGAGAGAGAGAGAGAGAGAGGGAGTAGGAAATGTATGTCAGCCTCTTTTATTCGCTTTGCTCAAATATCACAGTGACACACCAAATAGAGAGAGAGAGGGAGTAGGATATGTGTGTCAGCCTCAATTATTCGCTTTGCTCAATTAACACGGTGACACACCGAGTAGAGAGAGAGAGAGAGGGAGTAGGAAATCCTCTTTTATTCGCTTTGCTCAAATATCACGGTGACACACCGAGTAGAGAGAGAGAGAGGGAGTCGGCAACGTGTGGCAGCCTCTTTTATTCGCTTTGCTCAAATATCACGGTGACACACCGAGTAGAGAGAGAGAGGGAGTAGGAAATGTGTGGCAGCCTCTTTTATTCGCTTTGCTCATATACACCAAGTAGAGTTTATTCGCTTTGCTCAATTATCACGGTGACACAATGATTATCGAGAGAGAGAGAGAGAGGGAGTAGGAAATGTGTGTCAGCCTCTTTTATTCGCTTTGCTCAATTATCACAGTGACACACCGAGTAGAGAGATAGAGAGAGAGAGAGGGAGTAGGAAATCCTCTTTTATTCGCTTTGCTCAAATATCACGGTGATACACCGAGTAGAGAGAGAGAGGGAGGGAGTAGGAAATGTGTGGCGGCCTCTTTTATTCGCTTTGCTCAAATATCACGTTGACACATCATGTAGAGAGAGAAAGGGAGTCCGCAACGTGTGTCAGCCTCTTTTAATCGCTTTGCTCAAATATCACGGTGACACACCGAGTATAAAGAGAGATGGAGTATTAAATGTGTGTCAGCCTCTTTTATTCGCTTTGCTCAATTATCACGGTGATACACCGAGTAGAGAGAGAGAGGGAGTCGGCAATGTGTTGCGGCCTCTTTTATTCGCTTTCCTCAATTATCAAGGTGACACACCGAGTAGAGAGAGAGAGAGAGAGGGAGTAGGAAATGTATGTCAGCCTCTTTTATTCGCTTTGCTCAAATATCACAGTGACACACCGAGTAGAGAGAGAGAGGGAGTAGGAAATGTGTGTCAGCCTCAATTATTCGCTTTGCTCAAATATGACAGTGACACACCGATGGAGCCTGCAATGTGTGTCAGCCTTTTTTATTCGCTTTGCTCAAATATCACAGTGACACACCGAGTAGAGAGAGAGAGGGAGTAGGAAATGTGTAGCGGTCTCTTTTATTTGCTTTGCTCAATTATCAAGGTGACACACCGAGGAGAGAGAGAGAGAGATAGAGTAGGAAATGTGTGTCAGCCTCTTTTATTCGCTTTGCTCAATTTTCACAGTGACACACTGAGTAGAGAGAGAGAGAGGGAGTAGGAAATCCTCTTTTATTCGCTTTGCTCAAATATCACGGAGACACACCGAGTAGAGAGAGAGAGAGGGAGTCGGCAACGTGTGGCAGCCTCTTTTATTCGCTTAGCTCAAATATCACGGTGACACACCAAGTAGAGAGAGAGAGAGAGAGAGAGAGAGGGAGTAGGAAATCCTCTTTTATTAGCTTTGCTCAAATATCACGGTGATACACCGAGTAGAGAGAGAGAGAGATGGAGTAGGAAATGTGAGGCAGCCTCTTTTATTCGCTTTGCTCAAATATCATTGTGACACACCGAGTAGAGAGAGAGAGGGATTCCGCAACGTGTGTCAGCCTCTTTAATTCGCTTTGCTCAAATATCACGGTGACACACCGAGTATAGAGAGAGATGGAGTATTAAATGTGTGTCAGCCTCTTTTATTCGCTTTGCTCAAATTATCACGTGATACACCGAGTAGAGAGAGAGAGGGAGTCGGCAATGTGTGGCGGCCTCTTTTATTCGCTTTGCTCAATTATCAAGGTGACACACCGAGTAGAGAGAGAGAGAGAGAGGGAGTAGGAAATGTGTGTCAGCCTCTTTTATTCGCCTTGCTCAAATATCACAGTGACACACCGAGTAGAGAGAGAGAGGGAGTAGGAAATGTGTGTCAGCCTCTTTTATTCGCTTTGTTTAAATATCACAGTGACACACCGAGTAGAGAGAGAGAGGGAGGGAGTAGGAAATGTGTGTCAGCCTCTTTTATTCACTTTGCTCATTTATCACGGTGACACACTGAGTAGAGAGAGAGAGAGAGAAGGAGTAGGAAATCCTCTTTTATTCGCTTTGCTCAACAATCACGGTGACACACCGAGTAGAGAGAGAGAGAGGGAGTCGGCAACGTGTGGCAGCCTCTATTATTCGCTTTGCTCAAATATCACAGTGACACACTGAGTAGAGAGAGAGAGGGAGTAGGAAATGTGTGGCAGCCTCTTTTATTCGCTTTGCTCAAATACCACGGTGATACACCGAGTAGAGTTTATTCGCTTTGCTCAATTATCACGGTGAAAACACCGAGTAGAGAGAGAGAGAGAGGGAGTCCGCAACGTGTGTCAGCCTCTTTTATTCGCTTTGCTCAATTATCACGGTGACACACCGAGTAGAGAGAGAGAGAGAGGGAGTCGAAAATCCTCTTTTATTCGCTTTGCTCAAATATCACGGTGATACAGCGAGTAGAGAGAGAGAGAGATGGAGTAGGAAATGTGTGGTGGCCTCTTTTATTCGCTTTGCTCAAATATCATATTGACACACCGAGTAGAGAGAGAGAGGGAGTCAGCAACGTGTGTCAGCCTCTTTTATTCGCTTTGCTCAATTATCAAGGTGACACACCGAGTAGATAGAGAGAGAGAGGAAGTAAGAAATGTGTGTCAGCCTCTTTTATTCGCTTTGCTCAAATATCACAGTGACACACCGCGTAGAGAGAGAGAGGGAGTAGGAAATGTGTGTCAGCCTCTTTTATTAGCTTTGCTCAAATATCACAGTGACACACCGATGGAGTCTGCAATGTGTGTCAGCCTCTTTTATTCGCTTTACTTAAATATCACGGTGACATACCGAGTAGAGAGAGAGAGGGAGTAGGAAATGTGTGGCGGCCTCTTTTATTTGCTTTGCTCAATTATCAAGGTGACACACCGAGTAGAGAGAGGGAGTAGGAAATGTATGTCAGCCTCTTTTATTCGCTTTGCTCAAATATCAAGGTGACACACCGAGTAGAGAGAGAGAGAGATGGAGTAGGAAATGTGTGGCGGCCTCTTTTATTCGCTTTGCTCAAATATCACAGTGACACACCAAGTAGAGAGAGAGAGGGGGGGAGTAGGAAATGTGTGTCAGCCTCTTTTATTCGCATTGCTCAATTATCACGGTGACACACCGAGTAGAGAGATAGAGAGAGAGAGGGAGTAGGAAATCCTCTTTTATTCGCTTTGCTCAAATATCACGGTGATACACCGAGTAGAGAGAGAGAGAGATGGAGTAGGAAATGTGTGGTGGCCTCTTTTATTCGCTTTGCTCAAATATCATAGTGACACACCGAGTAGAGAGAGAGAGGGAGTCAGCAACGTGTGTCAGCCTCTTTTATTCGCTTTGCTCAAATATCACGGTGACACACCAAGTATAGAGAGAGATGGAGTATTAAATGTGTGTCAGCCTCTTTTATTCGCTTTGCTCAATTATCACGGTGATACACCGATTAGAGAGAGAGAGGGAGTCGGCAATATGTGGCGGCCTTTTTTATTCGCTTTATTCAATGATCAAGGTGACACACCGAGTAGAGAGAGAGAGAGAGGGAGTAGGAAATGTGTTTCAGCCTCTTTTATTCGCTTTGCTCAAATATCACAGTGACACACCGAGTAGAGAGAGAGGGAGTAGGAAATGTGTGTCAGCCTCTTTTATTCGCTTTGCTCAAATATCACAGTGACACACCGATGGAGTCTGCAATGTGTGTCAGCCTCTTTTATTCGCTTTGCTCAAATATCACAGTGACACACCGAGTAGAGAGAGAGAGGGAGTAGGAAATGTGTGGCGGCCTCTTTTATTTGCTTTGCTAAATTATGAAGGTGACACACCGAGTAGAGAGAGAGAGAGATGGAGTAGGAAATGTGTGTCAGCCTCTTTTATTCGCTTTCCTCAAATATCACAGTGACACACCGAGTAGAGAGAGAGAGAGATGGAGTAGGAAATGTGTGGCGGCCTCTTTTATTCGCTTTGCTCAAATATCACAGTGACACACCGAGTAGAGAGAGAGAGGGAGGGAGTAGGAAATGTGTGTCAGCCTCTTTTATTCGCTTTGCTTAATTATCACGGTGACACACCGAGTAGAGAGAGAGAGAGAGGGAGAGAGGGAGTAGAAAATCCTTTTTTATTCGCTTTGCTCACATATCAAGGTGATACGCCGAGTAGAGAGAGAGAGAGAGAGATGGAGTAGGAAATGTGTGGCAGCCTCTTTTATTCGCTTTGCTCAAATATCACAGTGACACACCGAGGAGAGAGAGAGAGGGAGTCCGCAACGTGTGTCAGCCTCTTTTATTCGCTTTGCTCAAATATCACGTTGACACACAGAGTAGAGAGAGAGAGGGAGTAGAAAATGTGTGTCAGCCTCTTTTATTCGCTTTGCTCGAAGATCACGGTGACACACCGAGTAGAGGGAGAGAGAGATGGAGTAGGAAATGTGTGTCAGCCTCTTTTATTCGCTTTGCTTAAATATCACAGTGACACACCGAGTAGAGAGAGAGAGAGATGGAGTAGGAAATGTGTGGCGGCCTCTTTTATTAGCTTTGCTCAAATATCACAGTGACACACCGAGTAGAGAGAGAGAGGGAGGGAATAGGAAATGTGTGTCAGCCTCTTTTATTCGCTTTGCTCAATTATCACGGTGACACACTGAGTAGAGAGAGGGAAAGAGGGAGTAGAAAATCCTTTTATATTCGCTTTGCTCAAATATCACGGTGATACACCGAGTAGAGAGAGAGAGAGAGATGGAGTAGGAAATGTGTGGCGGCCTCTTTTATTCGCTTTGCTCAAATATCACAGTGACACACCGAGTAGAGAAAGAGAGGGAGTCCGCAACGTGTGTCAGCCTCTTTTATTCGCTTTGCTCAAATATCACGTTGACACACCAAGTAGAGAGAGAGGGGGTAGAAAATGTGTGTCAGCCTCTTTTATTCGCTTTGCTCAAAGATCACGGTAATACACCGAGTAGAGGGAGAGAGAGAGGGAGTAGGAAATCCTCTTTTATTCGCTTTGCTCAACAATCACGGTGACACACCGAGTAGAGAGAGAGAGAGGGAGTCGGCAACGTGTGGCAGCCTCTATTATTCGCTTTGCTCAAATATCACAGTGACACACTGAGTAGAGAGAGAGAGGGAGTAGGAAATGTGTGGCAGCCTCTTTTATTCGCTTTGCTCAAATACCACGGTGATACACCGAGTAGAGTTTATTCGCTTTGCTCAATTATCACGGTGAAAACACCGAGTAGAGAGAGAGAGAGAGGGAGTCCGCAACGTGTGTCAGCCTCTTTTATTCGCTTTGCTCAATTATCACGGTGACACACCGAGTAGAGAGAGAGAGAGAGGGAGTCGAAAATCCTCTTTTATTCGCTTTGCTCAAATATCACGGTGATACAGCGAGTAGAGAGAGAGAGAGATGGAGTAGGAAATGTGTGGTGGCCTCTTTTATTCGCTTTGCTCAAATATCATAGTGACACACCGAGTAGAGAGAGAGAGGGAGTCAGCAACGTGTGTCAGCCTCTTTTATTCGCTTTGCTCAATTATCAAGGTGACACACCGAGTAGATAGAGAGAGAGAGGAAGTAAGAAATGTGTGTCAGCCTCTTTTATTCGCTTTGCTCAAATATCACAGTGACACACCGCGTAGAGAGAGAGAGGGAGTAGGAAATGTGTGTCAGCCTCTTTTATTAGCTTTGCTCAAATATCACAGTGACACACCGATGGAGTCTGCAATGTGTGTCAGCCTCTTTTATTCGCTTTACTTAAATATCACGGTGACATACCGAGTAGAGAGAGAGAGGGAGTAGGAAATGTGTGGCGGCCTCTTTTATTTGCTTTGCTCAATTATCAAGGTGACACACCGAGTAGAGAGAGGGAGTAGGAAATGTATGTCAGCCTCTTTTATTCGCTTTGCTCAAATATCAAGGTCACACACCGAGTAGAGAGAGAGAGAGATGGAGTAGGAAATGTGTGGCGGCCTCTTTTATTCGCTTTGCTCAAATATCACAGTGACACACCAAGTAGAGAGAGAGAGGGGGGGAGTAGGAAATGTGTGTCAGCCTCTTTTATTCGCATTGCTCAATTATCACGGTGACACACCGAGTAGAGAGATAGAGAGAGAGAGGGAGTAGGAAATCCTCTTTTATTCGCTTTGCTCAAATATCACGGTGATACACCGAGTAGAGAGAGAGAGAGATGGAGTAGGAAATGTGTGGTGGCCTCTTTTATTCGCTTTGCTCAAATATCATAGTGACACACCGAGTAGAGAGAGAGAGAGGGAGTCAGCAACGTGTGTCAGCCTCTTTTATTCGCTTTGCTCAAATATCACGGTGACACACCAAGTATAGAGAGAGATGGAGTATTAAATGTGTGTCAGCCTCTTTTATTCGCTTTGCTCAATTATCACGGTGATACACCGATTAGAGAGAGAGAGGGAGTCGGCAATATGTGGCGGCCTTTTTTATTCGCTTTATTCAATGATCAAGGTGACACACCGAGTAGAGAGAGAGAGAGAGGGAGTAGGAAATGTGTTTCAGCCTCTTTTATTCGCTTTGCTCAAATATCACAGTGACACACCGAGTAGAGAGAGAGGGAGTAGGAAATGTGTGTCAGCCTCTTTTATTCGCTTTGCTCAAATATCACAGTGACACACCGATGGAGTCTGCAATGTGTGTCAGCCTCTTTTATTCGCTTTGCTCAAATATCACAGTGACACACCGAGTAGAGAGAGAGAGGGAGTAGGAAATGTGTGGCGGCCTCTTTTATTTGCTTTGCTAAATTATGAAGGTGACACACCGAGTAGAGAGAGAGAGAGATGGAGTAGGAAATGTGTGTCAGCCTCTTTTATTCGCTTTCCTCAAATATCACAGTGACACACCGAGTAGAGAGAGAGAGAGATGGAGTAGGAAATGTGTGGCGGCCTCTTTTATTCGCTTTGCTCAAATATCACAGTGACACACCGAGTAGAGAGAGAGAGGGAGGGAGTAGGAAATGTGTGTCAGCCTCTTTTATTCGCTTTGCTTAATTATCACGGTGACACACCGAGTAGAGAGAGAGAGAGAGGGAGAGAGGGAGTAGAAAATCCTTTTTTATTCGCTTTGCTCACATATCAAGGTGATACGCCGAGTAGAGAGAGAGAGAGAGAGATGGAGTAGGAAATGTGTGGCAGCCTCTTTTATTCGCTTTGCTCAAATATCACAGTGACACACCGAGGAGAGAGAGAGAGGGAGTCCGCAACGTGTGTCAGCCTCTTTTATTCGCTTTGCTCAAATATCACGTTGACACACAGAGTAGAGAGAGAGAGGGAGTAGAAAATGTGTGTCAGCCTCTTTTATTCGCTTTGCTCGAAGATCACGGTGACACACCGAGTAGAGGGAGAGAGAGATGGAGTAGGAAATGTGTGTCAGCCTCTTTTATTCGCTTTGCTTAAATATCACAGTGACACACCGAGTAGAGAGAGAGAGAGATGGAGTAGGAAATGTGTGGCGGCCTCTTTTATTAGCTTTGCTCAAATATCACAGTGACACACCGAGTAGAGAGAGAGAGGGAGGGAATAGGAAATGTGTGTCAGCCTCTTTTATTCGCTTTGCTCAATTATCACGGTGACACACTGAGTAGAGAGAGGGAAAGAGGGAGTAGAAAATCCTTTTATATTCGCTTTGCTCAAATATCACGGTGATACACCGAGTAGAGAGAGAGAGAGAGATGGAGTAGGAAATGTGTGGCGGCCTCTTTTATTCGCTTTGCTCAAATATCACAGTGACACACCGAGTAGAGAAAGAGAGGGAGTCCGCAACGTGTGTCAGCCTCTTTTATTCGCTTTGCTCAAATATCACGTTGACACACCAAGTAGAGAGAGAGGGGGTAGAAAATGTGTGTCAGCCTCTTTTATTCGCTTTGCTCAAAGATCACGGTAATACACCGAGTAGAGGGAGAGAGAGAGGGAGTAGGAAATCCTCTTTTATTCGCTTTGCTCAAATATCAAGGTGACACACCGAGTAGAGAGAGAGAGAGAGGGACTCGGAAATCCTATTTTATTCGCTTTGCTCAAATACCACGGTGATACACCGAGTAGAGTTTATTCGCTTTGCTCAATTATCACGGTGACACACCGAGTAGAGAGAGAGAGAGAGGGACTCGGAAATCCTATTTTATTCGCTTTGCTCAAATATCACGGTGATACACCGAGTAGAGAGAGAGAGAGATGGAGTAGGAAATGTGTGGCGGCTTCTTTTATTCGCTTTGCTCAAATATAACTGTGACACACCGAGTAGAGAGAGAGAGGGAGTCCGCAACGTGTGTCACCTTCTTTTATTCGCTTTGCTCAAATATCACGGTGACACACCGTGTATAGAGAGAGATGGAGTATTAAATGTGTGTCAGCCTCTTTTATTCGCTTTGCTCAATTATCACAGTGACACACCGAGTAGAGAGAGAGAGGGAGTCGGCAATGTGTGGCGGCCTCTTTTATTCGCTTTGCTCAAATATCACAGTGACACACCGATTGAGTCTGCAATGTGTGTCAGCCTCTTTTATTCGCTTTGCTTAAATATCACAGTGACACACCGAGTAGAGAGAGAGAGGGAGTAGGAAATGTGTGGTGGCCTCTTTTATTTGCTTTGCTTAATTATCAATGTGACACACTGAGTAGAGAGAGAGAGAGAGGGAGTAGGAAATGTGTGTCAGCCTCTTTTATTCGCTTTGCTCAAATATCAAGGTGACACACCGAGTAGAGAGAGAGATGGAGTAGAAAATGTGTGGCGGCCTCTTTTATTCGCTTTGCTCAAATATCACAGTGACACACCGAGTAGAGAGAGAGAGGGGGGGAGTAGGAAATGTGTGTCAGCCTCTTTTATTCGCTTTGCTCAATTATCACGGTGACACACCGAGTAGAGAGAGAGAGAGAGGGAGTAGGAAATCCTCTTTTATTCGCTTTGCTCAAATATCACGGTGACACACCGAGTAGAGAGAGAGAGAGGGAGTCGGCAACGTGTGGCAGCCTCTTTTATTCGCTTTGCTCAAATATCACGGTGACACACCGAGTAGAGAGAGAGAGGGAGTAGGAAATGTGTGGCAGCCTCTTTTATTCGTTTTGCTCAAATACCACGGTGATACACCGAGTAGAGTTTATTCGCTTTGCTTAATTATCACCTTGACACACCGAGTAGAGAGAGAGAGAGAGAGGGAGTAGGAAATGTGTGTCAGCCTCTTTTATTCGCTTTGCTCAATTATCACGGTGACACACCGAGTAGAGAGAGAGAGAGGGAGTAGGAAATCCTCTTTTATTCGCTTTGCTCAAATATCACGGTGATACACCGAGTAGAGAGAGAGAGAGAGATGGAGTAGGAAATGTTTGGTGGCCTCTTTTATTCGCTTTGCTCAAATATCATGGTGACACACCGAGTAGAGAGAGAGAGGGAGTCCGCAACGTGTGTCAGCCTCTTTTATTCGCTTTGCTCAAATATCACGGTGACACACCAAGTATAGAGAGAGATGGAGTATTAAATGTGTGTCAGCCTCTTTTATTCGCTTTGCTCAATTTCACAGTGATACACCGAGTAGAGAGAGAGCGGGAGTCGGCAATGTGTGGTGGCCTCTTTTATTCGCTTTCCTCTATTATCAAGATGACACACCGAGTAGAGAGAGAGAGAGAGGGAGTAGGAAATGTGTGTCAGCCTCTTTTATTCGCTTTGCTCAAATATCACAGTGACACACCGAGTAGAGAGAGAGAGGGAGTAGGAAATGTGTGTCAGCCTCTTTTATTCGCTTTGCTCAAATATCACAGTGACACACCACTGGAGTCTGCAATGTGCGTCAGCCTCTTTTATTCGCTTTGCTCAAATATCACAGTGACACACCGAGTAGAGAGAGAGAGGGAGTAGGAAATGTGTGGCGGCCTCTTTTATTTGCTTTGCTCAATTATCAAGGTGACATACCGAGTAGAGAGAGAGAGAGAGGGAGTAGGAAATGTGTGTCAGCCTCTTTTATTCGCTTTGCTCAAATATCACAGTGACACACCGAGTAGAGAGAGAGAGAGAGATGGAGTAGGAAATGTGTGGCGGCCTCTTTTATTCGATTTGCTCATATATCACAGTGACATACCGAGTAGAGAGAGAGAGGGAGGGAGTAGGAAATGTGTGTCAGCCTCTTTTATTCGCTTTGCTCCCTGTATCTCTTGGAAGCCGCGTAACCGGAATCGCAGTAGTACTGCTTGGCCGTGAGTCTTGTCTTCCTGACGATCCTTCCTTAATAGGTATCTATCTCGGCGCAGGTGGCTATGTTGGCCCTGCCCGGGTCTATGCCTATGACCCTGTCCATTCCTACCAGGCTAGGAGAAGGGTGGTTGTTTTCACGGGAGAGAGTCATCTTCTTCTTAGGAGACGGATCTGCTCTGGAGAACAAGACAGAACAGGCCTCCCAGTCTGTCTTTATCTGGCGGTGGAACGTCCATTTCTTGCCTCCCAGCCTGTCTATCTTGGAAGTGTCGAACAGGTGGCTCCAGCCCTCTCTGGTCAGTCTATCTTCTTCTTTAGAGGAAGAATGAGGGAAATGCTCTATCCTGATAGCTCAGGTGGACACTTGGTCCAGCAGTATGTAGTTGGCCTTTAGTTTGTTTCTGGGTACCAGGGGAAAGTTTCTTATCTTCTTGGAGTTCTCCCCGTACCTGTCCTTGAGGAACCTGTAGTAGATTATGAGTCTCTTGGGGTCTCCGTCTTCCTTAGAGGCCCTGGCGGTAGAAGAGCCGAATAGGGCTTCTCTGTGATCCTTTACGAACTGGGCGTGTTCCTCCTCCTCCTTCTCCTCCTCTTGGACGCCCCAGTTGTTTATGGTGTTCTGTAGCCTATTGACCTTCCTGTAGTAGTCCGCCGATCTGTTGTCTCCAAGATAGGCCTTTATGGCCTCTCTCTGTCTCCCACTAAAGTTTAGTTTCAGGTTGTTCAGGAATGCCGTTTTGAACGTGACGTGGGCCCTCTCTCCCACGGAATTGTAGATTCCCTTAGACATCTCTCCGGGAGGGAGGGCAGGGTTGTCCCTCAGGACTCTCATCTCGGTCGAACCTCCGTTCCATAGCTCTTCTACAACTCTGGTCGGTCTTGTCAGTCTCTTGCCGTCAGAACCCCTCTTGAATATCTGATTATACATGTTATCCTTGGAGAAATCCGGCCATCTGTCATCATCCTCTCCGGATAAGAGGAGGCTTTCTAGTATCATCTCCATGAAGATGGAGACCCTGAAAGCCATTTTGGACACCACCTCTACCCGCTTGTCTATGGAGGCTCTCACGAAGGTGCCCCCATAAAGCAGGATGGAAGATAACTTGCATTTTACAGTCTTGAAAGACTGCTGTTCTTCTTCTCCTCCTCTCTTCCTTTTGTTGTTGGCAGGCACGGGAGTCCCTTCTGCCATCTCTGGAGGGAATGTGTATCCATTTTCTTATCTATATTTGTACATTCATGGCACTTCGCATGAATAAACCTTACGTTGGGTGCGTTGTGTGACTACCATAAGCACGTATGATAGTGTTGGAACCTTTATTGTTTTGTAGAGGAGGTGAAGCAAGGGAATTTGAGCGTTATAGACAAAGACTTATTTGATCACTTGCCAGCTAAAGGGTTAAGAGCCCATTACAGCAATGGCAATGGCTGCAGCTTGAGCCGCACACCTACTACTTCTACTTTGTACATTAATAATAACCTCCTCTGGAGGGAAATAATGACCCTCTCCTCCGGGTTCGTACTCTCTGTCAGAGGGGTCCTCCTCTGGCGAAGAAATAGGTGCATTGATCATATCTGCCTCCTCTTTAGGCTCGTAGTATGTTACATATTCGCCAGTTTCGTAGCCTGCGTCCGAAAAGTAGTAGTACTCTTGCTGCTGCATAATAGGCCGTGTAGGAGAAGGCGGTGGTTCTTCTGGCGGAGGAAGGGGCGGCGGGGTGTCCACACGAAGATGAGCTAGCGGCTGAGGAGGAGGTTGTATAGCTAGTGGCTGAGGAGGAGGTTGTACAGCTAGTGGCCGAGGAGCCTGTTTTTCTGTAGCAGCCATGAGAAGATTCCTATTCCTCTCCACTGCAGCCTCAAAGACCTTCTTTATGCCGCTCACGACACCCATAGTGGTGTCGTCGTCTTCTTCATCGTCGTCATACTCGTTGTCATCGTCATCATCATCTCTTCCTCTCGACGTCCAGAAGTCGATGTCAAACAAATCCAGGCGTCTCAGCGACACCTTCAACACAGGGGGCCTCTGTCGCCACCGATGTTTTGAAGGAGGAGGGCGCATCTGGGGCCTGCAACACTTCCTCTTGATCTGGAGTTCCACTTTTTCAGCGGCCTCCATCGATCTCTTCTTAATCGGTGGAGGAGTAGTAGGGGCCGCAACAACGATAGGAGGGCGCATCTCGGGCCTGCTAAGCTTACTCTTGAACTTGAGTTCCTCCTCTTCAGCGGCCTCCACCGATCTCTTCTTACTCGGTGGAGTATCACAAGCTACAGGAGTTGAAAAGAATTCTTCATCCATACCCATGATATCGTCATGGCCAGCTTCGATATCTAGAACATCATGCTGCTTCTCTGTCGTAGCCTCCTCATCATCTTCTTCCTTTTTAGAATCCTCCTCCTCTTCAGAGTCTGTTGAAGACGACGCATGCTGCTTCTCCGTCGTAGCCTCCTCATCCTCTTCTTCCTTTTTAGAATCCTCCTCCTCTTCAGAGTCTGTTGAAGACGACGCATGTTGCTTCTCCGTCGTAGCCTCCTCATCCTCTTCTTCCTTTGTAGAATCCTCCTCCTCTTCAGAGTCTGTTGCAGACGACGCATGCTGCTTCTCCGTCGTAGCCTCCTCATCCTCTTCTTCCTTTGTAGAATCCTCCTCCTCTTCAGAGTCTGTTGAAGACGACGCATGCTGCTTCTCTGTCGTAGCCTCCTCATCCTCTTCTTCCTTTTTAGAATCCTCCTCCTCTTCAAAGTTTGTTGCAGACGACGACGACGAAGAAGAATCAGAGTGAGAATCGCTGTCGCTGCTGCTATTGCTATCATTCTCGTCCTCGTCTTTACACTTGATGGGTTCTTCAAAAAGGTCCTCTTGGGTAGCAATAGATTCAGACACAACCACGGGAGGTTTTTGGGTAGGTGTTGATATATCCTCAGGTGGGTAGTACATCGACTGTGTTGATATATAGAAGGGGTTCTCTTCGTCGTAATAACAGAAACAGTCCTCCTTAAGTCCGTAGGGCGGTGTAGGAGGACGAATATCAGAGAATTCCTCTCCTCCCGTAGTAGTCTGGCACACCTTCCTGATACAAAAATACACAGGTATTCTCTGATGTTCTTTGTCCTTCTTCGAGGAGGTAGTAGTCGTGGTGGTGGTCTTCACTTTCTTCGCTTCGCTCTTGATAATCTTTTTCTTCTGTTCGTCGGTACTCAGGCGTCTTGGCGAGGAAGACGACGACGGCGACGACGACTTGACAATATTTTTCTTCCTTTCGTCGTTACTCAGGCGTCTTGGCGAGGAAGACGACGACAACGACGACTTCTTTCTTATCTCTCTCTCGACGACAACCTTCGAAGGAGAGGAAAGGCGGTGGTGGCTGTGGCTATGGTCGCGTCGTCTGTCTTCTTGGGAACATGTATTCCTGAGCTCGCGCTTGAAATCATCCAGCATAGTCTCAAGGAAGTGAAAATGTTGCTTGAAGTCGCTCCTCCTCGACATGTAATCCATGGTAAACGTCCTTCTCAAGGCGTACATCATACAGAGGGAGCCCATGTTCTTCGCCAGGAAGGAAGTTTCATTCGAGAGCGAGGATTTCGTCACTGGATTCCTATTGTAGGTCCTATTTATGGCCCTCCTAAACCCTATGAGAATACAAAGGTTCCTTCCGATCTCCTTGTCGTTTCCTCTTCTCGCGTCATCTAAGGGCACATATAGAGAACATATTTAGTAGATAATCATTTTACAAGAAAAAATTATACTAACAAAGTTTAATCTAGTCCGGTGTAATGGGGACATCATATGTAGCGCTAACTGTTACAACCAGTCGAGCGCCAACTACCCTGAAACTGAGTTATTAATAGGAATTACTTCTACAATTCCTTTTCTATCTAATGAACAAATGGATATCATCTTAGCTTGCATATAGACATCTCTAGAATGCCTGAATTACAACCGAGTGTCGGCGAGTGACAAATGCAGGCAGTCGACAAGTCAGTCAGCTGAAGTAAAGATGTTGCCACTGCTCGCTAATTAATATTATTTACTTCGTGCTCTACGTGATTATTTTATTAGCCGTTGGGAACGCTTGCTATGTAGCATAAAAACATTAATGTACCTTTTTATTGCAAAAACAAACTTGTAAATCCATTTAGTTATCACAAATCGTGGAAAAAAGATAATTAAAAAGAGAGGAAACGATGGCGATGCCCGCCGGCCCGGGCGGACCAGCCCAAACTCTCGTACTGCGTTTAAAAATGTCTAAATAATTTATGCTTATACTATGTGTTTCACTGTATGATAAGGGAAGTGTTATTACTTCGATATTTCTTAGTAAAATTATGACAATACATCGAATAGGATACATAATTAATTAAAGTTAATAATAATAATTGTGAACTCACAAATTGCACGGGTAGGGCGGTAGGCAGTGACTAGAGTCAGTCAGACTCAGACAGTCACACACCCACTGAGAGAGAGAGAGTGTGTGTAGGGGTAGAGGGAGGACAAGGTGAATGGATATGGGGGGTAGGAGAATGGGTTGGTAAGAAGGGAGGATAGGGAACTCACAGGGGGATGGTGGGAGTATACAAAGTAGGAGGAGGATAGGTTGGTAAGGAGGAATGGTTTTGGTAGGTGGAGGATGGGTTGGTAAGAAGGGGGGGGTAGGGGTGGGGGGAGGATTGGTTGGTGTGGAAGGGAGTGGATGGACATGGGTCGAGGATTGTATGGATGACGGGAACGATTGGGATGGTGAAATATGCGTGGGTGTGTGCATATGCACCAGAGGATGAAAATAATAGGACGGAGAGAGAGAGGATGAGTGTGTTTTGGGAGAAATTGAATGCGTGTCTCAGAAAGATTGATAATGGAAGGAGAGTGGTGATGATGGGAGATATGTATGGAAGTGAGGAAGTGGGAAGTATTGTGGGTAAATGGGGAGTAGAAGGAGTAAATGAGAAGGGTGAGTATCTGGTGGATGTCTGTGCTGAGAGGGGGTTGTTCTTGGCGAACACCTTCTTTCAGCACAAGATGATCCACAGGTCTACATGGAAGAGAAGGGATGAGAGAGGAGAGCAGAAGAGTTTGATTGATTATTATGTGGCAGTGGATGAAAGGTTAAGGGACCTGTGATGTAGTCAGAAAATTGGAGGTTTGCGAGTCATTCAAATATTGCCACGAAACATCACCCATATTGAAGGAGCGTGTTTCGTGGCATAGTCAGGAGGAATCACAAGCCTCCAAGTTTCATACACGATCACAGGGTCGATGCAAAAGTGGTGAGAGAAATTATCCAATGCTCCGACCATTTTACGGTGTTGGTAAGGATGAAGGTTAGGGCTAAGTGGGAATATGGTAAGAGGGATGAAGGGGTGAGGAGGTGGCTAGTGGGAAATTAGATGAAGCAAAATATAGGGAGGAATATAAGAGGAGGGTGAGTGAGGTGCTGGGGGATGCAAGGATGGTGATAGGGGAGGGAGTGGGAGTGAATTATGTGTATGAAACATTCAAAACTTTAGTGTGTAAGACAGCAGCAGAAGTGGTGGGGTACAAAAGAGGGGGAAGAAAGGGAGTGTATTGTGATCTGAAGAAGTGAAGGATGCAGTAGAGAATAAGAAGAAGGCTTTTAGGAGAACCTTGCAGAGAAATGTGCCAGAGGAGGTGAAAGAGGGAATACAATGAGTGTAAGAGGAAAGTGAAGAGGACGGTGAGTGAGAGCAAAAGGAGAGTGGATGAGGAGTTTGGTAGGAAACTGAGTGAGAAGTTTAGATAAAACAAGAAATTATTCTGGAAGGAGGTGAAAAGAGAAAGAGGAGGAGGAAAGTCTGGTAGCGTGAGAATGAAAAGAGAGGATGGAGTTACTGTGAGTAGAAGTGAGGAAGTGAAAGAAGTGTGGAATAGGCATTTTGATCGGTTGATGAATGGGGGGACTGGAGGGGAGGCGGTGGTGACATACATGGGGATGGAGGCAGGAGGTAGACGACAGGATGTACAGGGAGAATTAGGAAGGAAAGCAATAGGAAAGTTGAAGATAGGAAAGGCACCGGAGGTGGATGAAATAACTGGAGAGATGCTGAGGTGTGGGGGGGGAGGAAGTGGTGGAGTGGATGCTGCTTATATGCATATTGGCTTGGAGGCAGGGAGAGGTGCCAGAGAACTGAAGGAGAGTCATAATTGTGCCCCTGTACAAGGGGAAGGGGAGTAAGGATGAGTGTGGTAGCTATAGGGGAATAAGACTTCTTAGTGTACCGGGGAAGGTGTATGGGAAGGTTCTTACTGAGAGACTGATAGAAGTAACTGGGAATAAAGTCAGTGAGGAGCAGGGAGGGTTCAGAAAGGGTAGAGGATGTGTGAACCAGATCTTTGCAATAAAATCAACAGTGAAGAAATATATTGGGAAGGGTAGGAAGTTGTATGCTGCCTTCATAAATTTGGAGAAGGCATACGATAGGGTTGATAGGAGAGCTATGACAGATGTATTAAGGATTTACAGTGTTGGTGGGCGCTTGCTGTAGGGGATTGAGGCTTTCTATAGAGAGGCAAAAGCTTGTGTGAGGGTTGAGGGTGATTTGAGTGAGAACTTTGATATCAGTGTAGGATTGAGGCAGGGGTGTGTCATGTCACCATAGTTGTTCAATATTTTTATGGATGGGTGCATGAGAGAGATGAAGGCAAAGGTGGAGGGCCTGGGTGCGAAACTGAGGTTGAATGGAGTAGATTGGTCCTTGGTTACAAGCTTATTTGTGGATGATACTGTGCTGCTGGCCGAGAGTGCAGTTCTGTGTAAACATGGAAGGAGAATTCAGGGAGAGAGCAGTGAGGGGCAGGCAGTTCATAATATCACTGGGGAGGATTATGAAGGGTAGAAGTGTGAGTATGGCAGTGAATAAGGGACTGAGAAATAGTATATTCCTGCCAACAGTGACATATGCATCGGAGACATGGAGTAGGGCTCATCAGTCTAGAATAGGTACAGTGGAAATGAGTTATCTGAGAGGAGCATGTCGACATACTAGGTGGGATGGAGAAAGTAATGAGAGTGTATGAGAGGTGTGGTATGAGTGAGAAGGCAACTGGTATTGAATGTGGAGTGGTTGAGAGAGTGAAGCGTAATACACTGAGGTGGTTTGGACATGTGGAGAGAATGCAATGTGTAGAGTTTGTAAAGAAGGTGTACGGCAGTGAAGTTGTGGGACCTGGTGTGAGAGGCAGACTTACGGTTAGATGGCAGAACAGAGTGGAATAGTATGTGAGAGAGAGAGAGAGAAGTGTGAGGGGGAAGGGGGGATGGAGCAAGTGAGGAGAGAGTGCGGGAACAGGGAAAACTGGAGACTCTTCTGCCGTGGCCACCCCATTGGTGGGAGTTCCCGGAGGGAACAGGACACATAACAAAACACAGAAAGACACACACACACACACACACAACAGGACACATAACAAAACACAGAAGGAAACACACATACATCTGTGATGTATGTGGTGGGAAGGATATGTCACGGTGGGACAGGGTAATGAATAGTGGACAGTTGGGAGGACAGGGTAATGGGAAGGACAGGGGACAAGGTGAGACAGTAGACAGACAGGGAAAGGTAGGGTAGGTGGGAAGGACAGGGGACAAGGTGGGACAGTAGGCAGACAGGGAAAGGTAGGGTAGGTGAGAAGGACAGGGTGATGGAAAGGACAGGGGACAAGGTGGGGCAGTAGACAGACAGGGAAAGGTAGGGTGTTGACAGGCGCCTATAGGGACCTGAGATTAGAATATGGCCTAAGGCAGTAAGAGAGAGAAACTTAGATGAAGGTAGCTTTGTACAAAAAACTTTTCGAGCATCTTACCGTGTTTTATATTTCTTTCTTCCTCAACCAAGGGAAAAACTTCTGTGCTCTGAAACCTTCTGAGAATACCAAGGTCCCTTCCTGTCTCCTTGTAGTATCCTCTTCTCGCGTCAACTAACATAGAGAACATATTTAGTAGATAATCATAATCATTTTACAAGAAAAAATTATACTAACAAAGTTTAATCTAGTACGGTGTAATGGGGACATCATATGTTTTTTTTTTTAATATTGTCCAAAAAGAAAAGGAATTAGACTTACTGGGTTGAGAGCGGTTTTTTGTTTCTGGCCTGTGGGAGTGTTGTTTTTCTGTAATAAAAATAAAAGGAGATTACACAAAACTCAGCCAGGGCAGTTGTTGGAGTATAATATGAGACATTAGGTGGTAAACTTATGTTCATTGGAGCATTGACATAAGGCCTTCCAGAGTCTCATACTAGAACTCTTTATATAATAATTAATTTTATTTGCATTTGTACAGTTGCCCACACATGAAACTGGTATGGCTCGTTACTTGTGAGGTGGCTACAACGAAAGGAAATTTAAGTGAAAAAAGATGTAGTTTGTTGACAGGCAGACAGTAAAATATTATTACTATCTGCTTATCAACAAACTATAACTTTTGCTCACTTTCTTTCACGTTGTAGGTATCTCGCAAGTAGCAAGGCATACCAGATTCATGTGTGGGCAACTGTACTTGTTCTTATTTCTCTGTACCGTTATAATACTGTCTGTGGGTTGGTGTGCAAGCTATGACCTTCTCTTTTACTATACTTTTTGCATAAAATAAACTATTCATTCATTAATTCATTCATTCTTTCATTCATACTCCTAGGAAAAGTTTGCGAGAAGAGGTAATGCTCTAGGAAACAGCGATATTTAATGGGTTTAAGTACTTTTGATAATATACAGAATTTGATAATTTTATGCAGTTATCATATATGGAACAAATTCAAGTCTCTTTCTGGCTCTAATTATTAAGTTTTTGTTGGTAAATATATGTCAACAAATGCATTGAAAGTATAAAAACGTATGGTTTCAGCATGATATAGTACAAAAATATATTTGTGGATTATGCTGTGGAATATTGATTATTATTTGTGGATATTTTGTTGACAAAAAGTCACTTATTTGTAGATCGTGAGCGTGAGTAAGGTGGCAACACTGCTACCCTCTCTCAAGCTTTATCACTTATACCAGTGGTTCTTAACCAGGGGTGCGGGGATTAACCCACATACTTGCACTCCCTATACATTCCACACCATACTACACTACATGGCACAACACCCACACATGCCAAGGAACATCAAAACAACACCCAGTACACGATACCATACACAAATACTATCATCTCTTACACCCTGCCCACCCCAAACCAATCTCCAAAAACACATCCATACTCAAATCACTCATCAATCCGTCCAAACACTAAAAAACAACATTAAGCTGCATGCACGACCTCCTGACATCCACCCATCCGAATCCTCCCTTCCCCGTGAGGACAGAGTCCACCTGGCCAGGCTGCGGTGTGGCCATCACCCGGCCCTTTTGACATATCAGAAGAGGCTGGATGGAGCCATTGCGGATGCCTGTCCAGGATGCAACACAGCACCCCATTCTATTAAACACATTATTGAAGACTGCAACGCACACAACCACACTCGCCAACAACACAACATACACTCTCTGAGGGCACTGTGGGAAAGCCCGGTTCAGGCCATGACCTTCCTCAGGAGCTCGGGGCTGCTTGGCCAGACAGCTTGAGGAACTTCAACAACAACTGTGGGGAGGGAGTGAGTGTAGGAGTGTGGAGTAGTTGAGTGTTTGTGTTGGAGAGGCGTGATAACAGTGGGCGTAGTGATGCCAGGGCGCAAGAGGCGTGGCAGCGTTGCTGGCGTTCGTAGGTCGTAGCGAGGCAGTGGTGGTGTCGTCGTTGGCGTGAGGGCGGCAACTGCTTGAGGCCAGGCCGGGACAGCGATGTCGGCACGCGTTTGAGGCGTGGGCGTGGTGTCGGGGGCGGCAAGCGCTTGAGGCGTGGGCGTGGTGTCGGGGGGCGGCATGCGCTTGAGGCATGGGCGTGGTTGCGAGGGTGGCAACCGCTTGAGGCGTGGTCGTGGTGACGAGGGTGGCACAAGCTTGCTGCTTGGCGGTGGTGGAGGCACGAGCTTGATGTGTGACTGAGGCGTGGAGTAGTTGGTGTGGAGAATGGTGATGCGTGTTGATGTAGGGGAGGGCGGGTAAATGGTGGAAGGCGGGGAGTGACATAGGAGATGTGGTAGTGGATGCGTGGAGTCAGGAGAGACGAGAGTGGTCGACGGTGAGCGTGGAGGGGGGCAAGGTGGGGTAGGCATGGGGTTGGAAATGGTTAGGGTGGGGGAAGGGGAGCGGGGTGGGGGTGGGTGGAAGGGCGACAGAGTCTGTGTAGGAAGGGGTAATGGTGAGGTGTGGGTGGGAGATATGATGGTGTAGTTGGTTGAGGGTGTACGTGGGTGAATGGTAGTGCGTGTGGTGTAGGTAGGAGTAGTGGGCGGTGAGTTGAGTGTGGTGTAGGGCAAGGCCGCTTGAAGAGTAGGTCGTCCCACCGCGCAGGTAGGTAGAGCGTGATGACGTCACCGAGAAGAGTCTCTCGCTCCCTCACTCATAGATACCCTTTACAAACCCAGCCCAAAACTCGACCTTTTGCACATGTTACATGATATTTGATATTGTTGGGGGCAGATGGGATATGATGCAGCTTGTGACCATCATTCCTTATAGCATTTGTTTATGCAAGCACCAAAAGAGTAGCCTACCTTTTGATATGATAAATGTCTCTCTCTCTCTCTTGTGATCAGCTGTCAACTTTAAACTATTTCAAAGCTTAGTTGAAGAAAAATGGGGTACATACACTTGAGGTAGGCATTAATATTTTAATAAGGAAACAAATATAATACATAAATTACAGTACTAAGAGTAAGTTTGAACTTCATAATTTATCAAGTATACCATGTAGGATATATACAATACTTATTCATAAGTAGTATCATGCTTTGCTCTTTCACTGAATTCTTATCTTAGTTTTGACATTTTGTTAGATATTTTCCTCTGTGAATTTCGCTTTCTGTTGAATATCCGTACCCTGAAAAATATGCGACAACGAACAAAAAACCTAATCACATCATCTGGTAAATCTACAAAATTTCTTATTTCACTTGCTAATGTTGTTACACATTTTGGTCCCTCTCTGAGTTCCTTATCTCTGTGATAACAAATAAACAGTCTTTCCATTTGTTTCAGTTGATCAAAAACAATATTGCTGGATATCTTTAACTTCCCTACTGTTCTAGAAATTGTGCCAATCTAGTCATCTGTGCCTAGGAAATTGTACTGTGGAAACTTTTTGACAAAATAACCCCCAATGTACCTCAGTCCTTCTGTTTCCATTGCCTTTTCTAATGTCTCTTCTTCTTCTGTACTTATTGGAAGACAGTTCTCAATGTCTTCCATTTCACACAAGGAATTATTAAAATCAACTGAACACCCTTCCTGACGTTCATCCTTTGAACTCCTGTTACATCAACATGATTATGTGACACACATTCACTATTGACTTTCGTAGTATAATGTACAATAAACCCATAGTCAAGAAAATTGTTACGAATCAACTTCATCAAGTGAGGGGCATCTGCAAACACGTATATTTCCCTGTATTTAGCAGCTGGATTAGTGAAAGAGGTATGATCTACATTTACACTCAGATTGTTCTATAATCTTACATTTGTGGGACAGATCATTCACTATGGCTACTACTGGGTATCCAACTGCTTCTACCCTGCTAATTAAATCAAATGAAATATCCTTGTTCATGTCCGTATAAAAAATATAGTATATTACCTGTTTCCATGGGCTAGTAAGGCCTCTTATCATTTATTTTGGGGGGCGTGTCGCGGGCTACTACTGAGTGTGAGTGAGAATACGTGGGTCTGATTAGGTGAAGGTGATGTGAGGTGAGGTGAGGGGAGTCACCAATCCTGTCTCTCTTCTGTCTGACGTCATGCGCGGGGTAGGACGAGTTTAGAGACAGACGCGGGAAGACCTACTCTTCAAGCGGCCTTGGTGTAGGGTGTGTGTATGACGGTATGGGTTGTGTGTGCGGTATGGTGTCGTGGAATATTTGCGGAGCGTGTACCAGTGGTGGAATGTGTGGAGTAGAGCGTTCGCTAGCGTTTAGTACACACACTGTCCTAGTTTATAAGAGTATCATGATTCACTTATATATTATTCTGACAAGAAAAGTGACCTGGCCCTCAAAAAAGAAAAAAAAAAAAAAAAAAAACATATATAACATAAAAAATAAATAAATAAATAAAATAAAAAGATAAGGAGTAACTAGGAAACAAGAAAGTGAACTGGCCCTCCAAATAGAAGAAAAAACAAATAATAATAAATAGATAAATAAATAAATAAGATAAATAGAAGAGGTGTAACCGGGACACAAAAAAAGTGAACTGGCCCTCCAAGAATAAATAAATAAACGAATAAAAAAAAATATATATAAATATATTTTTAAATAGATATAATATAATAAAAAGATGAGATGTACAGTCACGGCACATAGTCCTTGAACCGACTTCCCCTTACACCCTGGTCAAGAACTATGTTCCGCGACTGAACCCGAGAAAAAAAAAAAGCGCCTCTTTTTAGAATAAAAAAAATGTTGATAAAATAAATTTTAAAATAAGTAAAAAACAAAAATAAAATAAATAGAAAAATAAAGTGGTAATGACAAAAATAAGAGTAATTGAATAATAAATAAGATAGAGTGAGAGAGGGAAAATTGGAGATTGAGAGAGAATAAAATGAAGAAATAGACGGTGACAAGAAAACAAATAAATAGATAGACGGTGGCAAATAAGCATATTGAATAGATAGGCAGTGAAAAAGAACGGGAATATTAAGCTTGAAAATTAAAATAAACAGCATCTCACCGTGTTTTGTATTCCACTCCTCCCTCAGGTAGAAGGGAATAGCAGTGTAAGAGGTCTTTTGACTCTGTTCTCCTATCGAAGAAGTAGCAGTAGAAGCTGGGGTATCCATGTCCAGAAGGGGTGGTTGTCCCTTGTCTCCTGCCTTTAAAGACTGTAATAATCAGGGTCAGGTTGTTCTTTTGTCGAGAGGAGGAGCGCTCTAGGGTCTTTTAGGACCTATGTGCTTCTTGTCGAATGTAGGGAGAGACTGTGTGTCCCATCCTGGCTATCGTCTTATTAATAACAGTATAAGTGTTGAGTTTGCACTATTCTGTTGTTAAGAGGAGAGTATACTTATGTTACATTGGAGTGTCTTGATTCCTCCAAAGTATGCGAGGAAACAGGGTCAGATGAACAAAGATAATGGTGTTTTTATTGCTTGGAGTAGTTTGGAGGAATCATTATCTCTAAAAATGTCGAAACTGTACACGGTGGTAATTCACTTTGGGTACATTGGAGTGCCTTGATTCCTCCAAAGAATGCCAGGAAACAGGACCAGATGAACAAAAATAATGGTGTTCTGTTGCTTGGAATAGTTTGGAGGAATCAATGCACTCCAATGTAACCAACAGTGTGTGTGTGTGTGTGTGTGTGTGTGTGTTTTAGGTCAAAGGGCATGTCATCATGTCAGAGGCCGGAACACACACACACACACACACACACACACCCCTTCCACAAGCTCAGCAGACAGTGGCCAGAAGAGACACACACACACACACTTGATTTCAGTTGAATAATACATAGTTCATATTCAGACACGTTCGTTTTATGTATTAATGTATTAATTTATGCATTAATTTTAGTTTTAAATATACATTATTTTACTTAGTTAAGGCCAATGTAATTATATTTAATTAGATTTTGGTGTTTGTATTAGCTACAATAGATTATGAAAAGTATATCATCTATTTTTTCTATAATATCCCTACTGCTAGAGGAGCTATATGAATCCTCCAAAATAATCCAGGCCACAGAAAAGTATTTCTTATAGGGAATCTGTTGCCCGGAGTAGTTTGGAGAATTCATAGAGCTCCAGTAAGGGCCTGTATATTTTTTTTTTTTAAACTACGGGCCTTACTTAACACGTCGAGAACAGGTGAAGTGAACGAGAGTTACCCGTCGACAGGAACAATATGATGATTATATTTCCTATGAATTAATTAAGTATATAAATAATATAATATATATATATATATATATATATATATATATATATATATATATATATATATATATATATATATATATATATAATCATTATCTCTAAAAATGTCGAAACTGTACACGGTGGTAATTCACTTTGGTTACATTGGAGTGCCTTGATTCCTCCAAAGTATGCCTGGAAACAGGACCAGATGAACAAAAATAATGGTGTTCTGTTGCTTGGAATAGTTTGGAGGAATCAAGGCACTCCAATGTAACCAACAGTGTGTGTGTGTGTGTGTGTGTGTTGTAGGTCAGAGGGCATGTCATCATGTCATGGGCCAGAAGAGACACACACACACACACACACACACCTTCCACAAGCTCAGCAGACAGTGGCCAGAAGAGACACACACAGACACACACACACACACACATTTTACTTAATACGGATTAAAATAGTCTCGTTTTCTATACGCAGCCAGAATGAAGGTTTTCTCCTGTATATTTGCTAATTTCACAGCACAATTTCTATGCTTATATATGTCATTTCTCGTCGAAGACCCGACCTCTAGCTTAACCCTAACTTGTGTATGTGAATGAAGGCCTATGCATGATCGTATACTGTGAGCGAGAGAATACGAGATGGGGAAAAGGGGATGAAAGTGTATGGTTCAACATTGGATTGTGAATGTGCACTCCGGTATGCATCATGTTAGCCACACACAAACAAACACACTTGTGTTTTCATGTGTGTGTGTGTGTGTGTGTGTGTGTGTGACGCACATGGAGCTATACTACCTCCATGGTGACGCACAAATCATATGGTGACCACTGCACAGACAAGTCACAAAGTTCAGGATAGGGATAGCTCCTCCCTCCCTCCCTGGACAAACATCCATGCCTGTCATTTTCACTCTTCCACTGCTATCTCCAACCACATAGCTTACAAAATAATAATAATAATAATAATAGTAATAAATAAACTCAGGTTTATTCACATCACCCTGAATGTTATGCATAATACATATGGGGGTACAGTCGCGGCCATAATTCCCTGTGGGCTCAGCTGATGGTATGCGCACTGGGTCGACAGACATTACTAACATAAAACGACATCTTCTATCGACCTATTGGACGTTATCTATACGAGACCGAGGTGCTGGCAGAAAAATCATGATAAAAGAAAATATTGTTATGCATATATAAGGGCGACTTTGTCACACATACACACTCGTCTGCAGTTTTCTGACCTTTCAACCTCACTCCTCTCTCACTACCTTCCCCCCGCCTCCTTCCTTGTCATCTGTTTATCTCTCTTTCTAATAATGTAAGTATTTCTCCTATCCTAGTTATCTCTCATTCATTAAAATAATCTCGTTTTCTATACGCAGCCAGAATGAAGGTTTTTTCCTTTATATTTTTCGGGTTCTACTGCCGCGATTGCATCGCCTACAGAAGAGGTAGAAGTTGCCGACGTTAAGGCCACGCTGATCAATATATATATGAGAAAACCTTCATTCTGGCTGTGTATAGAACACGAGAATATTTTAATTCTTATCAAATCCCCTTCACATACACACACACATACACACACACACACACTATCCCACATGACATTTTTTACTGCATTACTGCCTTGTACTTGTACTTCATATACTACATATATATAAATAATCTACTACCCATTCCTCCTTCATTGTAATAGATACATTGTATGAGAGATTATTCGAGGAACATCGGCTATTCTTACTGCGTTACTACTTAATTCTTGAACCAGACTGTGCAACTGTGCCATACTGACTGACTGAGGTATGTGTCAAGGACAACATCATACGGCTGGCAAAGTCGTACATCTCACAAGAGTTTGCTTGTTACATTCTAGTACTCGTTACCTTGTTACCTTTCTGTTTACTTCTATGTAACCCTACTGCTTGAGTTCACATAACTCGATGCTTCTATGCCCAACAATGAGCATTTACACTTAGAACATGTTAAATAGGATTCCTACCTATCTTAAACGGCATGAAATATAGACTCTAAATAATTCCCCTCTAATTAATTTGCCACCAATTATGTTACCTTGGTGGAGTCTGCTTCTGGTTACATCTGTTTTACTGCCCACCTTCTGACCTTTTGTCAATGACATCTGTTTACACTATCAAGTGCTAAACCCCCTTACTTTGTTCAACCTTCTTTTTACGGACTCTCCTCTGGGGAGGGGTAAAACAAAGGAGGGAGAATAGTAAAGGAGGATGTTGCTGGCTGGGGGCAGGGAAAGTAAAAGACGATTGGGAGGGGAGAAGTAGAAGGACGAACAAGATGAGGAAATGATGACGGGAGACAATAAAAAGAGACGAGGCAAGGAAAAGAGAGGGGTGGGATTGAGAAAGGAAACATGGCAACTGCAGGAAAAGAGGGACAGGAGAAGAGGGGAGAAAAGAAAGAAACGAGGCGATAGAATATGAGGAGGGGATAGCACAAGGTGAGGAAAGAGTAACGGGGAAGATAGGAGAGGGAAGAAGAGAGGACAGGAGAGAGAAGAGAGGGAAGGGGGGAGAGAAGGGAGGGAAGAGGGGAGAGGAGAGAGGGAGGGGATGGGCGAGGAAGGCCAGAGGGAAGGAGGGGAGGGGAAGGGAGGGGAGGGGAGGAAGGCAGTCAGCGGTCCACACTACCGGGAGGGGAGATGTGGCAAGCTGTCAAGTGTAGCGTACCGCCCCCAGTGGTTTGGGACTGATGCCGCTTCACACACACACACGCCTACACCACTTCACTCAGACACGACTTCCTTCTCGTTTGTACACACACACACACACACATACACACACACACACACCACTCAGACATGACTTTCTTCTAGTTTGTACACACACACACACACCCACACACCACTCATACATAACTTCCTTCTCGTTCGTACGCCAGCACATGCACACTCATACATCACTTCCTTCTCGTTCGCAAGCACGCAGACACACGCAAACTCACAGTGACACACACATTTCTCTCTAGCAAGCACATGCACATGTACACACTCTCATGCATCCTTCGCTCTCACTCACACGTTTCTTACATTCACACAAACACATACACACACACGCACGTTCGCTTACACTACACTACTGATGCTTTACACATACACACACACACACACACGTACACAGGCGTAATTACAGCTCAGGTAAAGCTTCCTCGCGTGGCGGTGGTAAAGAATATGGCATGGTCAAGTGAAGTGGTGGCACACACACACACACACACACACACCTGATGTCAGCAAGCAATAGGTATGTGCTGTACGTGTAGTGAGGCTCAGAAAACGAGAGAAAAAAAATTGGTATGAATCAGGTGGTCACGACTGGCAACCAACCATCCGTCACCTAATTTGTTGTTTCTCGATCCCGCTGGTGGTGTTGGTGGTGTTGCTGACGTGACTACCAAGGAGTGGAGAGGGAGGGACGGAGGGGAGGTCTGAGAATCATCTTTACAGTCATCACCAACATGTTTGCTTGTCTCTCATTCACTCTTGATAGTTTTACAATCGAAAGTTTTTTTGTATTGAATGTGTGTGTGTGTGTGTGTGTGTGTGTGTGTGTGTGTGTGTGTTAGGTCCACCAATACTTTATGTTTTTTGTTAGGTTTGTTGGTGTTTCTTGATTGGTTGGTTGGTTGTTTGGTTTGTCTGTTTGTTTGTCTATCTGCATGTTAATAAGGGTTTTAAAAAATAATAATCAACAGATGATTCAGTAGGGTGGGGAAGTCCTGTACACATGACATTTGGAGATCACTGTAAAAACTATGGTAAAAGAAATTGAGACACACACTTTACTCGTATTCCTGCAGTAACAACACTCTCCCATGTACTGTACTCTGTCACCTCGCACTCGTTTTAACATTCACTCAATGCACTCACACTCATGCACATGCACACGTTGATGCTCATTCACACTTACTTGCACTAACCTTACATTCCGACACACTTTCACATGTACTCTCAAGCATAACTACACAAACACACACACACACACACACACACACACACACTTCCTATCACCTCCAACACACACACACACACACACTTCCTATCACCTCCAAAACACACACACACACACACAAACACCATTACCTCATACACACACACACACGATCACACATCAGCAGCTTCATACACACACTGCGCAATAGAAACTCATGACATCTACAAACATACTGTAGTACGCACCTTCACAGTCACAACACGTACACTACTACACTTCCTAGGCTGCTGCTGCTCCGTCATTCATACAACGAGCACATGATTCCCTTCCCTACCACACAATATGCTCATTATTCATACTCATGTGTACTCTCTCCTCCTCGACCCTCTCTCTCTCTCTCTCTCTCTCTCTCTCTCTCTCTCTCTCTCTCCATGTTACCTCATATACCCACGCCCACCTCACGTTACTCCCTCCACCCACAGATACCACCACCACACTGCCAACACCTCTTTCACATTAAACATGTTTGCATCTCTACTCAAACTATTTTCTCTTCTCTATATTCACACTTTTCTCCTCCACATAGATACGTACATTTTTTTTTTTTAGTTACACTTCTTTATTCCAGAAAAAAAAAACACATACAACTTCTCCCTCCACAAAGATACATACATACATACATCCACATTTTTTTTTCTATTCACACTTCTTTACTCCGAAAAAAAAACATAATTTCCACCGCCACCTCCACACTGACGACGCATCATCCATCTTTCTCCATCTCTTCCACCCAATATAACCCTCACGTCCATGTCCATCCACCTTTCTTCACCAAGTCACACCTCCACCCACACCCGCCCTCCTCCACTCACTAAAAGCACCTCCTCCACACCCACCTTGTTCCACCCACTAATAACATCGATTCCACCTTCCTGCTACTAAAAAGACAAGGGTGAGACCAAGAATGTTTATTTTTGGTTAACATCAAACAGAAAAAAAAGAGATAATAACTGCGTCGTTGTAATGTAATGTAGACGTGGTAGTGGCCTCTTGGTCCCTGTTATGTAAACAAGGGCCAAAGCCACTCTTTCGACAGTGTTCGAAGTTGGCCTGTTAAATGTTAGTACATTTAAAAGAAAGAGCAATTTCTTGACTGATGCGGCCGGTTCTGGGATTACGTCCATGCTGGCACCGTTCCGTGCACAATGAGCCGTTCCTCCTGCACAAGCAGCGCATCGTCCTACACAAATCCTTAGCACAGTGACAGAAACTGGCGGAGGGCTCCTCAATGCCCCTTTTCGCTTCTGCAGAAGCTATTTTCCTGATGGATACTATCTCTTCCCTGTCTACATGCTCAACATCTATTACATTCCTCTGGCGACAGATTTCAAATTGATTGCGAGAGAGTAATGGGCGGACGCACCCGTATTTTGTTGCTACATTGTAAAGCTTATGGCCTTTGGTCACCTTGATGTCTATAATAACTCCAACAAATCTTTGCATGCTCGACTTCTTCGGCCGATCTATCTGAGGAACCATGACGTTGACACAGTCGTGGATCTCAGAAGGGGAAGAGCTGGAAGTGTTCTGAATCATCTTGGTCGCCTGTTTTTCTATCCCGTCTCTCACTTGCTGTCGGATCTAGAATATTAAAAGAAAGAATAAATAAAATGTTCCCAGAAAAGATAAAATTATTATTATTTTATTTATTACCCCAATAAAAATAAATAAATTGTGTACCTTTATAAACTTTTCAAACCGTTGCTCCGTTATAGTTGCAACTGCATCTTCTTTCTCCCCCCCTCCGACCTATCGGAAAAGGAAATTCAAATTATTTTCTCAGAGTAAATAAAGTATAGACATATTATTACCATTATTGATTGTCAGACAACTCACAGATTCGTCGTACAACTGCTGTTGCTGATATTCCTCCTCTTCCGTTTCAAACTCTTCTTCCTCCTCCTCCCCATCTAAAGAGTCACTGGCCTGTCGGAAGAAGGCAATTCAACATTTTTCTCAGAGGAAAGTAGGTAACATTTCCGTCTACGAAAAAAAAAAATCATTATGTTCACTTTGGAAGCACCACATGAACCTTTGAGAGACAAACCTGTTCGTCACAGGGCGGCTGCTGCTGTTTTTGTTTTTTACCCTCTTGTTCCTTTTTATTGGTCTCCATCTATGGGAAAAAAATTATAACATTTTAAACCGCCTATAATATACATTTCAGTGTTATCTTTCAAAGTACATAATTAATTGGTCGGTACAAGACACCTTCCCCTAATAATTGGATAATATAGAGTGAATGAATTTTAGTCGCCAGCCAGCTACACATTCGAATCTTCGAATACGGCGTTTTAAAAAAAATCGATGACTCACAGTGTAAAGGACTCATGCACTACTTCTTCTTCAATCTATGATGAAAAATATAAAAAACAAACCTCTTCGCCATAAGGTAGTTGTTTCTGCCGTTGTTTTTGAATTCCTTTCTTGTCAGTCCCCCCCCTATAAACAAACAAACAAATCTTCATGTGTAAAGCAAGCAACCCCCCGATTTGTCAAACTGAATTTCGTCAATATGATCGGACTCATGCCAGAAAAAAAATAAGTAAGAAATGTACGAAAAACAAACCTGTTCGTCATATTGTGGTTGTTGTTGTTGAATCCCTTCATCGTCAGTCCCCTCCTACAAAAAAAATCGTTGGGGTTTCTTAGCAAGCAACCCCCCAATTTCTCAAACTGAATTTCGTCAATAAGATCCACATAAAGGACTCGATAAAACAAAGCAATTAATCAAACCTGTTCGTCATATATGGTGGTTGCTGCCGCCGCTGTTCAATCCCTTCGTCGTCAGTCCCCCCACCCCCCTACAAAAAAATTATCACTTTGAAGAATTTTGGGTGCCACTATGAGAGTAAATATTTCATAAAGATGTCGAGAAACTTCATCCGTTTGCTTGGAATACGAAGCCTTCAATACACTAAACTTTGTAAAATGATCCTGATAGTGCAATATATAACAGTAATTATCGTCGGTCTTACAAGACCGCATGTCTATTAAGTCCACTTGTTCCCTCTCGCTGTAGCCTCCACTCGTGATTGGTCTTACGACACTCCTATTTTTCCTGAGCGACCTCTTCTCCTCGCATGTTATACAATAAGATAAAAACTGGGCAACTTGTTCCCAAGTTACCTTGGCAACGTTCTTTTTAACCTCGCAATATGTTCTCTTTTGTCCCCCATGGCAAACATTGAAGTGGGCGTCATAAATGATATCAAATATCTCAGAGTCGGGGATGTACCTCACGTGAGGATCTGAAGAAATTTTCTTTATAAGAATCTTTTTACCACCCGAGATAGTTTCCACGTCGTACCTGTTTAATAAGGCGTACTCTGAAGGCTTTTTCTTTCTATCCGCCTCCTTTGCAGAGAGGACGCGTTTAATGTAATTGTTCAATTTCCTCGAAGTGAAGAAAAGCCCACCCTCGGCTGAAATAATTTCACACAATTTTTTCCGATGAGTTTCTCTTCTATCCATCACTATATTAATAAAAACTATTTATGTCCAAAAAGTAGAAATACGTTTTTCCCTCCACAATTAATGATAACTTCCGTTTATATATACTCCGATCGCCCCCAACCCCCACCCTCCTCAAAACTTGGCCATTAACGTTAGTGGTTGCCCACTAGCGTTAATGGCCAAGTTTTTCCAAGTGGGCAATTCACTCTGCCCAGTATGGTTAATGGACAAAGTGCTCTAGACCATTAGCGTTAATGTGTCTTTATCCTTACCGGGTACAACATATATATATATATATATATATATATATATATATATATATATATATATATATATATATATATATATATATATATATATATATATATATATATATATATATATATATATATATATATTTTTTTTTTTTTTTTTTTTTTTTTTTCTAAACCTCTACTTCGGGACTGTAGGATGTAAGTAGCCAGGATATCTGAAGAACAGCACACCCATCAGATTACCTCAGAAAAAAACCCGGACGTTTCTCGTGGACTCGAACCTGGGTCCTTGATGACTGCCGTCCGTCACAGTATCCAATCTGCCACCGCCTCAAGATTATCTTATCGCTTAAGGATTAACTTGAAAAGTAATATTATCATAGAGAGAGAGAGAGAGAGAGAGAGAGAGAGAGAGAGAGAGAGAGAGAGAGAGAGAGAGAGAGAGAGAGAGAGAGTGTGAGTGTGTGTGTGTTAATTTTCCTATATTTCCACCTGGGCCATCCCGCTGCGAGAGGTGAGTAACGTCGCTGGCAACAGTGTATATGTTTGTTATTGTGGAAGTGCTGGACGAAAGTTGGGCTCATCAATACTTCTTCTGTAGTGAACCTCAGCTATATATATATATATATATATTATATATATATATAAATATATATATATATATATATATATATATATATATATATATATATATATATATATATATATATATATATATATATATATATATATATATATATATATATATATATATATATATATATATATATATATATATATACTCACTCTGCCAGGACCTGTCACTCTTGAATAATAGCGTATTGTCTAGGGAAGTAAAGGCTACACAGGTGTGCTCTAGTTTAGGTTATTGTGTTACGGTTCTGTATATAGCGACGGTGCCAGAAAACCCAATTATCCCTTTCCCTAACACTAGTTGTTATAAAACGAAGCGCGATAACACCACATACGGCAAAGGATGGAGGGACAGAAAGTGGAAAAAATTATATAAATAGATTGCCGTTTATACTTTTATTGATTAAACAAAGTTAGATGGCTGAATTGATGGATAGATGGTCCATAGTTAAGTTACCGGACAGATTGATAAATAGATAGATAAATGAACACGTGGCTCTCTAGAAATATATTATACAAAATTATTGGTTAAGTAATCACATATTATATAAGGCTAACTAATGAATGTGTGGTCTCCTTTAGCGATCACAGTTCTGCTGAATCAGATGTGATGGGAAGGTGTCCAGCGTTGCCACCTGTACCCCACAGCCACTGCAGGGAGTAAAGAAGGACCTTTAGGCAACTGTGCAGTACCAGTACCTTTTGTAACAATGTTGGGCATATAGTGGATCGTTGTTGGAAGAAGGCAGGAGCAGTTAGGCCGAACTGTTCGTTGCCAGTAGCAACTCCTATTGTTACTTTGTCCACAGAGTCTCAAGAGAATTGAAAGGGAAGGTCTGTGGGGAATTGTTCTCTTTCGCAGACAGTGGATGGTGTCATGGCACGGGAGTAAATGTTGAACGTAATTCTGGTTCTGAGTTTACTGTTTCAGGTGTGGTACAGGCTGTGACTACTGGAGTGTCTTGTGTCCCTCACCTGTATTGTGGAGCAGTTCAGTTGGATGGGGTTCAATACCCTGTAACCCTGTACGGATTCTACGCGACACTTGCTCGTCGATTACATTCCGGGTGAGACCTGTTCATTCTGACGTTGGTGGTGATGAATTTGTATTGATTAAGGAGGTCACAGGTTCGTTGACCGTGCCCTTAGTACAGTGTGATTTGTTTAGTGGTCAGGGCCAGGCACATGTATAGGGGTTGTGGATAGTTTATATATTCATAACATTAAGGTTACATATTTTTCCCTCCCCAGCCACGTCACCAAAAGTACCATTCATCACCACTAGATGGCACCTGCTACAACATTCATTTTACACACTGGACACACTTGGACTCACTCACTTTACAACACACCATTGGTAAGGCAGCTCACTCTCTGAAAGGTAACCCACCGCCATTTCCTACCATTTGTGCTACCAATATATATCTCGCAAATCTTTAACCCTATGACTTTATTATAATAATTTATTAATAATTATTCACAAATTCGCCACCTCGCTATACCGAAATGTAGCCACGTGTGAGGTGTTCTGTGAAGGCTTGGGGTGGGTAGAAAGCCTGTCCCCTATTCCAGCACCCCCCTAACCCCCCCCAAGCCTGTCCCCCTACTCCCGCACCCCCCCGACCCCCCCAAGCCTGTCCTCATATTCCCGCACCCCCTTAAAATAAGTTTTTTTTTTTTTTTTAATTTTTAGACAGTGGTAAAATATATATATACATTATTTAGGAGAGAGAGAGAGAGAGAGAGAGAGAGAGAGAGAGAGAGAGAGAGAGAGAGAGAGAGAGAGAGACAGAGAGTTACAAGGAGTTACAAGGAGTTACAAGGAAAAGAAGTACCCTAGGGGACCTTATGATCCATACAAAGAGGGTACCTGTGGGTTTAGTTGCGCAAGTAGGCGACCGTCCTCGAATGTGTTATGTGAAACCATCAAGGAACACTCGCACAACGGCTTAAACACCTAGACGGTGATTTAAGGCTTTGTCTAATCTGGACTTGAACTGATCCACAGAGTTGCTGTTGACTACATCAGCAGGAAGCGCGTTCCAAGTACCGCAGATGCTATATGTAAAGAACCTACCACACAGATCACGGTTGTATCGCTTCAGTTCAAGTTTGTAGCCATGATTCCTGGTTGTGCCCTCACTGAGTTGGAAAATGTCCCTGTAGTCTACATTGTCAAAGCCTCGTAGTATTTTAAACACTTCGATAAGCTGACCACGCAGTCTCCGGGTTTCCAAAGAGAACAGGTCGAGTTCTACCAACCGATCTTTATAGCTCTTGTGTCTAAGAGAGGGTATAAGTTTGGTTGCCCTGGCTTGCACTCGTTCCAATCTCGCGATATCCTTTCTGTAAGAAGGACTCCAAAACTGGACTGCATACTCCAGGTGCGGTCGGACAAGGGAATTGTACAGACAAAGTACTATCTCCTTGTTCCGGTATCCAAACTGTCGCTTTATGTACCCTAACATCCTTTGGGCTTTCTTCTCAGCCTCAATACACTGCTTTGAGAACTTGAGGTCACTGGTGATAGTTACACCCAAGTCTTTCTCAGTATCAGTGCTTACGAGAGCATTGCCCTTAAGGTTATACTCTGTTCGGGGGTTTCTGTGGCCTATATGCATAACTTTGCATTTGTTCACGTTAAATGGCATTTGCCACGGGTCAGACCACTCCCCGATCTTCCTAAGATCTTCTTGTAAGCGGGTAGTATTTCCTTCTTTCGCGACATTCATACCAAGCTTAGTATCATCGGCGAATTTGGAAATCTTGGCAACCATGTCACCATCCACGTCATTAACATAGATGATAAACAGTAGTGGTCCCAGAACAGAACCATGGGGAACACCGCTAGTAACGGGCACCCACTCTGAAGCCTGTCCATTCACTACCACCCGCTGCCGTCTGTCACTTAGCCAGTTCTCTATCCAATTTGCCACATTTCCGTCTATGCCCAGTGCACGCACTTTCCGAAGGAGACGGCGGTGGGGTACCTTATCAAAGGCTTTCTGAAAGTCTAAGTAGACAACATCGACCGCTTTATCCCGATCATGCTCACTGAAAACAAAATGGAAGAATTCCACCAGATTTGTGAGGCATGACCGGTGCTGCCGGAACCCATGCTGGGAACCCCTCAGTAGCAAATTTGATTCTAAGTGTGCTGTTATTTTGTCCACCATGATGCTCTCCATGAGTTTACAGACTATCGAGGTTAAACTGATGGGTCTGTAGTTTGACGGTTGGCTAGCATCTCCCTTCTTGAAGATAGGAGTCACCTCTGCCTCACGCCAGTCTCTAGGAACGCATCCTGTCTGGATTACCCTGTTGAAGACCATGCACAGGTGCCGTGATACTTCACCATGCACTTCTTTCAACACTCTAGGTAAGAACCTATCCGGACCGGGGGACTTGTTTGCTTTTAATTCGATTATTTTTCTCTCGATTTCTTCTTGGGTGAAGACCATTGACTCCAACTTCTCACTGAAGGAGTCCAAAGGTTCGGGAATGGGACCACTCTCCTCAGAGAACACTGAAGAGAAGTACTCATTTAAGAGGTTAGCATTTTCTGCATCAGAGTGCATCAATGCTCCATCCTCATTCACCAAGGGACCGATCCTGCGTCGGATTGGTTTACGGCCATTCACATAACTGAAAAACTCCTTGGGGTTCTCTTTGCAGAGTCTAGCCACACGGACCTCCTCAGCACGCTTAGCCGCCCTTATTTTGGACTTCACGTTTCGATTCAGTCTTCTATGACCGTCAAAGTCCCCAGATGCCTTCGCTCGACGATACGCAGTTCTCCTCTCCCTTAGTAGGTTACGGATTTCCCGATTAAACCACTTAGGTTGAATGAACTTCTGACCTGTTTCCTTCAGAGGAATAAAGCGCGACTGAAGTTCCATGAAGGAAGACAAGAATGACCTCCACAGATCATCAGCACTCTCTCCCTCCTCTAGTTCCATTTCAGCAACGCTTTCACGAAGACCTGCAAAGTTCGCTCTCCCCATGTCTAATTTTCTATGCACCGGGGTCACGGACTCCATATTAGGGACCTTAACTGAAAATCTTATAAGCTTGTGGTCGCTTCCACCTATTTCTTCGTTTACAGAGAGGTCTTGAATGATGTCTTCTTCGGATGTGAGGACCAAGTCGAGTATGTTAGCACCTCTTGTTGGCTCCCTTACCCATTGAGTGAGGAATTCATCATTTACAAACTCCAAGAGTGGTGTGTTCTCGGCAGAGGGCTCTCTGGTTTCCCAGTCAACATGTGTGTTGAAGTCCCCCATAAGGATGCACACCCTGCCGTCCACTAGTTCACCCAGCAACTGGTATAGGTCCCTGTCCATCTCATTGAGTTGTCCAGGGGGTCTATAAAGCAGCAGGGTTCTGTATTTTGCAGTGCCTATTTCTAGGTCAACTCCAAGGAGCTCGTGGTTCGATGTGATGTTGCAGGTCATCGATTTGATGGAGTTCTTTACATACAACAGCACACCACCACCCCCTCTGTCCTCTCTATCTTTGTGGAAGAGTTGGTAGCCTGGAATCACGAATTCCCCTTCAAGATCTCTGTCTGAGGTTCTCAACCATGACTCCGTTATGGCCACCATCTCGGGTTCCTCTGTCGCAACGAGGGCCCGCAGTTCCAAAAACTTGTTTCGGATGGACCTGGCGTTGAACAATAGAACCTTCAGGGAACCCCCAACTGCAGGGCTCCCTATACTCTTCCGTTTCCCGGTTTGGTCATTGTCTTGGTAGTGCTGGGGATATCCTTCTTCAGGATCTCAGCGAATGTCTTCTCTGGGGTCACTCTAGCATAGCGACGAGGGCTCTCCTCCACGCTCGGTCGAGTGCTCCTGAGACATCGTCGGACGGCGTCTTCCATTAATTTGGAAAGCACTTCTTTCCCCTTTAGTGAGAGATGTGTGCCATCCCTCTGGTAGAGGTCGTCTCTACCAAAGAGTGAGGTGTAGGGGTCCACAAAGAACACCCCCTCGGCAGTACACAAATCAGCCAGGCGCTGATTTACTGCAATGTTCTTTGACAGAGCAGTCCCTAAAGGGCCTCTCCTTGGGAGCATGCCAACAACTACCCTTCTGCGGGTTTTTAACCCACAGTCATCTACTGCACCGAGCACATCCGAGAGGACTCCTTCGGTCATGCCTACTCTACCATTTCTCAGGTAGATGTCATTACCACTCACCATGAGTGCAATGACAGCAGATCTGGACGTTTTGAATCCTCTCAGCTTCCTTTCGGAGGTCAGCATTGCCACGACCTGGCAAACAATTCACCTTCACAGAAGTGTGAAGGCGATCTGCCATTAGGGGTTGCAGCCCTCGTGCCTGGGAATCACCTACAATGTGTATATCCACAGGCCTCTCCTTGGTAGGAGCACGAGATGCCTTGTGAGGAACCCGAGAGTGTTTTGAATTTCTGCCGGGCTCGTCACTTCCTCCAGGTTGCTTCTTCTTCTTCTTTTCCTTCTTCATTTTCTTTTCCTTCTTACTTGATTCCTCGCTTTCCTCTAATCCCTCCTCAACTGTCTTGGGTTTTTCTCCCTTCTCCATATTCCCCTCCTCTTTTTCATCACACTTTTCTGCAGTCTCTTTTCCTTCTGCAGTCTCTTTTCCCTCTTCATTGTTGTTGTTCTTGTTGTTGTTCTTCTTCTTCTTGTTCTTCTTTTTGTTCTTCTTCTTCTTGGTCTTTACCACCGTGGTGGAGCTCTCCGGTGAAGAAGCTCCTTGGACTGCCTTGTCTCTCACATGGCAGTCACACCTCTGTGAGTCCATTCGGAGAACTTCCTCCTTTAGGGAGTTGTTCTCCTTCGTGAGCAGTGAGATGTGCTTCATCAACCTCTCCTCGAGTTTGCAAAAGTCGCAGACACTCGAGGAGTCTAGGTCGCTCGCACTCCTCCCACTGAAGTCCTCACACCAGCGGTACACCTTGCATGTAGTACATGTAAATTTTCTTGCTGATGGACCAGTCATCTCGCTCTAATTCAATTTCAGACCAATAATACAAAAGAAAGGGTAATGTGATTTGGTCTCGCATAAGTCTCATCCGCCTACTTCTAGAAGGTTTTCGGTCGTTCGGCCAACAGAAACCTTATGAGCCAAGCACACCAACCCTAAGGTCTCCCCTGGGCCGGACGGCCCCAATCGTGCCGCAGCTCCCAACTGAGCAGCACAAGAGTCCTAAGTAAATGGGACTCTGATTTTTCGACAGGGGTGCTTGAAGTGTAACCGTCGTCCTACTAATCCCTACTAATCCTCCATCCGCGGCCAAACTTAAGGCAAATAGTAAAACTAAATGTCCACGACTTAATCCGAGATCTTTTACTGGCCTGGCAGCCAGCGAGGCACGAAAGCTCTCTCACCAAAGAGCAGTCGAGCCTTTAGGCACCTAAGAACGGTCACAGGGAGCTGGTCAGGCTTATTAATCTAAGAGAATACCTACGGGGGTCCTGAGGCATCTCCATTACTCTTACCCCACACGCCTGAGATCCCTTCAATCTCAGCCCTTTCGAAACCTGTGAGCGTTAAAAGGCGTTGTTTTAGGAGGTTCCAAAGCCTCCCTTCTCACATGGCATAAGGTAGCTGGTGAGGTCCTTAACAATAAAAACTTATATCGAAAGTGATGAAGATTTTTTTTTTTTTTTTTTTTTTTTTTTTTTTTTAGGACAGTTGAAGAGCAGTTGTGAAACTTAATATTAACATGAAGATTTGACAACTCTTAGTCAGGATCCTAATAACGCTACCTTTCTGGCACGGGTAACCCAACTGGACTAAATGTCCCCCAGCATAGCTAGCAAAATTCAAACAGATCACACAGGCTCTCTCACCGACAGCAAGGTGGTTGTCTCGAGAGAGAGAGAGAGAGAGAGAGAGAGAGAGAGAGAGAGAGTTACATAGAGAGTTACATAGAAACACAGACCACAACAGACCTTACGGTCCAAACGAGGTGACCTGATTAGAAGGTTACTGGTAGAGAATGAATTACTCCCCAGTGATAGTCGTAGGTAAGGATAGCAAAGTAGAAGGCTCTCTCCCCACCCTCCACTCCCTCCGGCCTGAGCCGTACAGGAAATAAAGTCAGGAATGGGAACCTTGTGGGGTTGGCAGAAATACTCCACAAGGAAATTTTGTTATAGGAAAGATAGAAAGTAGGTGAAATTTGGCAAACTTGCCACCTGTAATGGGCAAAAATTATTCATTAGTAAACATTGTAAGTCGGGGATTAGACGCAAGGTGTTTATCTAAGCGACGTTTGAAGCTGTCTACGGTGTTACAGTCAATTACGTTACGGGGAAGCCCATTCCATAAGTTGACGACTCGGTTAAAAAAGAAATTCTTTGATTCGTGCGAGTTAAAAGATTTGCCTATGATTTTGCAGCCGTTTCCTCTCGTGTAGTTTGATTGATCAATAGTGAAATATTTGTTGCAGTCCATATTATCAATGCCTTTGATTATTTTAAATACCTGGATTAAGTCACCTCTCAGTCTACGTTGTGTCAATGGGAATAGATTTAATTCGCTTAGCCGCTCATCGTACGTTTTATTTCTCAGACTTGGTATCATTTTAGTAACTCTACGTTGGACTCGTTCCAATTTTGCTATATCTTTCTGGTAATACGGGCACCAGGCTTGAACACAATACTCCATAAGGGGACGGACCAAGGAATTATACAAAGTGAGGATTGTGTCTTTAGATTTATACTCGAATGCTCTGCCGATAAAGCCGATAGTTTTATTTGCTTTCTTAATTACTTCCGTACACTGCTGACTGGGTTTTAGGTTACTTGATACTGTTACCCCTAAGTCTGTCTCTCGATCCACGCTTTTAAGTTGCTTACCATTTAACGAGTAGTTTGCTGCTACGTTATGATGTCCGATGTGGAGCACTTTACATTTATCTGAATTGAAGGACATTTGCCAAGTTTTCGCCCAATTTGACAATTTATCGAGATTATCTTGCATTTCTTTAGTCTGTGCGTTAGTGAGTACTGTATTTGCAATTTTGGTGTCATCGGCAAACTTCGATATTATGCATGAGAGGCCTTCGTCTATGTCGTTTATGTAAACTAGGAATAGGATTGGACCTAAAACTGACCCCTGTGGCACCCCACTTGTAACGCCTGTCCAACTAGAGGATTTTCCATTTATTACCACGCGTTGTTTTCGGTTTCTTAGCCAGTTCTCTATCCATCTTACGGTATCGCCTTGGATTCTGTGTGATTTTAGTTTAGATATTAAGCGTTTATGGGGAACTTTGTCAAAGGCCTTTTGGAAATCTAGATAAATTATGTCTACTGCTTTACTCTTATCATATTCATTGAAAATGTCATTTAAAAAGTCTAATAGGTTCGTTAGGCAAGAGCGTTTATTACGAAAACCGTGTTGAGTGTCTCTAAGTAAGTTGTTTTCCTCTAAGTGATTTGTAAGTTTATCTCGTATGATTGTCTCTAGCATTTTGCATACGACTGAGGTTAGGCTGATAGGGCGATAGTTGCTAGGTAGAGATTTGCTGCCTTTTTTAAATATTGGTGTTACGTTAGCGAGTTTCCATTCGTCAGGTATTGTTCCAGTGTGTAAAGAATAGTTAAAGAGCAGAGTCAGAGGTTTTACTATTTCGCTTTTTGCTTCCTTTAATACGCGAGGGGAGATCGTGTCTGGCCCAGGTGACTTATTTACATTTAATTTATCAATACATTTTATTACGTCACTTTCAGTTATGCTGATATTACTTAATACCTCGGTATTTTCGTTTTGGACTGTTGTTACTGCTGGTATATCGTTCGGGTTTTCTGTAGTAAAGACTGATGCAAAGAAAGTGTTAAGGATACCACTCATTCGCTCTTCATCTGTAGTAAAGTCCCCATTCCCATCAAGTAGTGGTCCGATAGTTGACGTGAGTACTTTCTTATGCCGAATATAACTGTAGAACTCTTTCGGGTTTGTCTTACTTTGATTTGCAACGTGTTTTTCAATGGCCTTTTTACTCTGTTTGATTAACTTTTTGGCTTTTCTTCGTAAGTCTGAAAACTTGGCCCGCTCGTTATTGTCGTCTGTGATTTTTACTCTATTATGGGCGTTCTTTTTGGCGCGTAAACAGTCGGCTATCTCTTTACTCCACCACTTGGGCTTTAAGTTTTGTGCTGAACGTCGGTTTTTTAACGGTATGCTATCTTTGACTGCTTTTGCGTACGCATTAGTGAAAAAGTTCCATTGTGTATTAATGTTAATAGTGTCTCGCAGACATTTCCAATCGGTATCTTTTAGTATCGCTCTGAGTTGGTGAAAATTAGCTTTTCTAAAGTCGGGGATTTTTTCGTAGCTGTAATTTATTTCGCTTCTATTGAAATTTATACTGAATGTGATTATGCGGTGGTCGCTATTAGTAAACTCATCACCCACGTTAATATTCGCTATCAAGTCTTCTTTTGTTGCAAATACTAGGTCAAGAACGTTATTTCCACGAGTTGGACTATTAACAAATTGGATAAGAGAGCTCTCTTGTAAGTTAGTATAAAGGTCTTGACCATAGTGAGCTGATAATGGTTCCCCCCACTTTGTTACTGGTAAATTAAAATCGCCAAGAATTACGGCTTCTTGCGTGTTACTCATCTCGTTAATTTGTTCATAGATATCACGGTCGGTTTGTACTGCTTGAGCTGGGGGTCTGTATAGTAAGGCTAACAAAAGTTTCATCCCGAATTTATTTCTAATGAGTATATATAGTGTGTCTACGTTAGCGATATAGGGCTTTGATAATAGGATCGGTTTGAGGTCATCTTTAATATATAATAGTACTCTGCCTCCCCTTTTATTAGTTCGACCTTTCTCAAATATTGTATAGCCAGGAATTTTATACTCTGCTAGGAAGTCTCTATTTTCAGTATTTAGCCACGATTCTGTAATGCCGATTATATCATAATTTTCTGTAAGCGTTATTTCCTCTAGATCTGTGAATTTGTTATGGATGCTGCGAGCGTTAACATAAAAAACCTTTAGACTATTTCGGTTGGGTAACTGCACGTTTGCCCGTGTTATTCTGTTTGTTCGTATTACGTTACTTGACCTTGAAGTACCTGGGCAGTCCCGTTTTTTGTACGATGGTTGATGACCGCGTCGTTTAGCAAACGTCCTAAACGGGCTGCTCCTACCTGATTCAGATGGACACCATCATCTGAGAACAACGAGTCATCAAAATAAAAGTTGTCCCATGTGTTGACGAGAGAGAGAGAGAGAGAGAGAGAGAGAGAGAGAGAGAGAGAGAGAGAGAGAGAGAGAGAGAGAGAGATTATATGCAACTTTTCAGTGGAAAGGGCAAGTTGCATCAAGAGCTTCCAAATATTGATTCACAATTATAAATATGGATGAACTAGAGACAGGAGAGTGTAGTATGAAGAATGGCCAAAGTCATGTGGCAGCAGTACTGTATCATTCTGGGTTGAACTGAATAAGAAATTCAGTTGGAGAAAAGTCCATTCCTATAAATGTTCCTTCATTGGCTTTAGCTTTACTCTCACAACCATTTTTTAAGGTCGTTACTGGAGAGAATATTTCCCTAATGTATGTTTTGCATTGTAAACAAAAAAAATCACCTACAGTTAATATCAGTTGAAGCAGTTTTACAAATACGGTATGGGCTAAGGTAATGTGTGTGTGTCTTTCATTCCTATAGTGATGAAATAGTGAAGAATATTTGAGTAAAGGATATTCCAATGAAGATGTGGCAAAGTAGGATGTGTATAGTTACTTTAGACATGTAAGTGAACAGGTGTGTACACTACAAATAGAAACAATGACATCAAACGTTTTCGTTAGTGATGAAAAAAATGACACTAATATTATATTCCCTTAATACCTTTCAGTGAGGGTGACAGAGAAGTAATCAAGGGATAGAAGGAGAAGCCACAGGAATACAAAGGACCTACACACCTAGTCATCTTAGTGAGGCTGCTTGGCCTGGCTAAACTTCTAGTCTACTGGTGTGAGGGAAAGTATAGTAAAGAGGAAAGTTCCTCCCTTACCCACCACTCCCTCCAACAGAAGCTGGCAGGAAAGGAAGAGATACCATGTAGTATGGAAAAAACTAGCAAGGAATATATATAGGACAGTTGGGATGGACACATAATGAATACCTGTTTTATAAGATACATGTTATCAGCTCACAATATTTGCAGTATTCTGTAAAAGATAAGAATTAGCTTAAGGGACCCCGTGATGTAGTCAGGAAATTGGAGGTTAGTGAGTCCTTCAACTATTGCCACGAAACATTACCAATAATGAAGGAGCTTGTTTCGTGGCATAGTCAGGAGGAATCAGAAGCCACCACCAGGTCTCATACACGATCACAGGGCTCTTAACATATAAACGTAATTTAAAGTAGTTTATGGTTCCGGCGCAGATACAGCCACAATCAAATAACAACAGACACTTTCCTTCCATCGTGGTAAATATCTTGGTAATAAAGAACAACACGTGTATGATTTTGCAGCACCTCATAATAATAATAATTGAGGGGGTTGAGTTGACGAAAAGTGTTGTATAATTATATTTTGTTATGATACTGATTTATTTGCACGATGGAAGGAAAGTGTCGGTGGATATTTGATTGTGTCTGTACAGTACTTCACGGCAGATTGTAACCACATGCAGAGGTGGGCTAACCGGCCTCTAGTGAAAAAATGTATATGCCCCTTGCGGATTTATTATTTAGATACGAAAAGTGCGAAGTGAAGATTAAGGTTAGCTCGGTGTGTTCTCGGTGCTTCTTGAACGTCACAAATGATTGATAATTTAGTGTTACCAGATGGTACTAGGGAAATTTCATGAGAATCTGAATAAAAATTTCAGTAGACACGGATAGAAATTCTCTGAGAAGACCATTTCAAATATTTACCTCTCAATTAAATAAGTTGGCTTCATTTCGGCAATAACGTTTGCCATCTATCTTAACTCTTAAAGTCAGGGTGGTAGGATTTCCCACCCTCACAGAGAAGTCCGGATGGTGGGTAGTCCCGTCTGTGTAGGAAAGTTCAGGTGGCAGCATTTTCCGTCCGTGCACACAATTCCGGGGAACACGATTTCCCACAAGTACCAATTTCGCGCCAATTCCGCCAAATTGGGCAGGATTTTTTGGTTGCGGATACACCAAGGAGTGTCTTTGTAGTACAGCTCAGGTCACTCAATGTCTATCCTATTGCTGCCATGACTGAGGCTCGAGGCAATATATCTACATCGTCAGATTCGGTGCCCTATACCTGTTACTTCTACCGTACGTGTGTAACCTGCACGTTCCCAGTAACATCCTGCAAGGTTATCACACTTTGCAATTGAACGGGAACTACTGGAAACTGTGTCACCATGTGCGAGAAAGGGGAGAAAGAGAAATGTGGAGACGGGCAGTGCTTCTCAACCAAGCCTACTCTGCTGCCAGCCAACCTGCACAAACACCACCCCGCTCCTGTGCTAAAATTACTCCTCTTCACCACGTAATATATCCGCAACCAGGAGTCGTAGAGAGTTGGGGCTGATTTTATTTGAAAGGGGAAAAAGTGAAGGTGAGTACAGTATCAAATTTAAGTTCATAGGCATTGTAGTTTAGGCATATGTGGATCCGTGTGTGTGTTTGCCACACTCACCCACGAACTTTTATAGAGTATCTGCACTCATCAGAAAAGTTCTCAGTGATTGAAACCACCAAACACCATACACGTTGAATATATAATAAAAATAATACGAGGCATCAAGTAACCAAATAACTGAATGACAAAGTAAGATAAAATTTTGTCATATGTGGATTTAAACGAACATGAGAGTATGCAGAGTGTTCTTAATGTATGTTGAGTGTGCTCATTGCTTTTAGAAACCGACCGTCATGGAAGGGAAACCATTGGCTACTCATGGCGAAACCTCTTTATCTCTCTCCGCCTCCCTGGTGTAGGAGGCCGAATAACTCCAAAGTTTCCATGCTAGTCGTAAAAGGCGACTAAAGAGACTTTTTACAATGTGTTTTACAATGAGGTTTTACTCTGTTTCAGAACCTGAGCCTGTAACCACTCAGCCACCCTCTCTACCAACGACCACTCAGCCACCTCCAACCACTCAGCCACCTCCAACCACTCTACCTCCAACCACTCTACCTCCAACCACTGTACCTCCAACCACTCTACCCCCAACCACTCTACCCCCAACCACTCTACCTCCAACCACTGTACCTCCAACCACTCTACCCCCAACCACTCTACCCCCAACCACTCTACCCCCAACCACTCTACCCCCAACCACTCTACCTCCAACCACTCTACCTCCAACCACTCTACCTCCAACCACTCTACCTCCAACCACTCTACCTCCAACCACTCTACCTCCAACCACTCTACCCCCAACCACTCTACCCCCAACCACTCTACCCCCAACCACTCTACCCCCAACCACTCTACCCCCAACCACTCTACCTCCAACCACTCTACCCACAACCACTCTACCCCCAACCACTCTACCCCCAACCACTCTACCTCCAACCACTCTACCTCCAACCACTCTACCTCAACCCAATCAGCCACCTACTCCAATTACTACCACGTCCGGCTCACCCAGAAATGTCTATTGCCGTAAGTCCACTACCGCAACCACTACAACCACAACCACTAAAACCATAACCATTACGCTCATAATCACTTCAACTACTCACACAATCACTACACACGCCAAAATCACTACGCCCACAACTACTACTACAGATACACACACAAATAAAACCCTAACCACAACATACTCGAATTCTCAACCCTAGATAAACAGGCATTGACTGTACCAGGTAATTCAGTTCGGAGCTGTACATGGTGTATGGATGAAATAAAATATCTATACATTGCTCAGAGACAAGAAGTTCAGCGTTTTCACTTTCCACTAACAATACTTACTACCTACGTTACCTCTTGGGCTGGACTTTATGATACTAAGGTAGCCTGGGCGTGGAGGGAGAGACTATTGGGGATTAAGCCACAAATATACTATAACTCTACATTCTGACAACAGCGAATTGCGGAACGGCACCCCTCGTGAACGTGACAGGATTCAATAGGGTCGTGAACGGCGCCCCAGCTACCCAGGGCGAGTTTCCATACCAAGTGAAGGTGGTGCCAACAATATCTGGTTTCAAGTACACTTGTGGAGGTTCAATCATCAAGTTCCAGTGGATCTTGACTGCCGCTCACTGCTTCTTTGATTATTTTGGGTAGATATTTATTATTTATGTTATTTCCTATTAGTTGTATGGACATGACAACAGCAATCACTTCCAAGTTGAAACCCTGCCGATGCTTGACACTTTTGGGGAAGCTAATAATCATGCTGACCATGTTACATCTGATTGAAACTTGTTAATTTAGTGTCACACACAAATTACTTTCTTACTCACACCCCTTCTCTCCCTCTCTTTCTCTATCTATCTACCCCTGAGAAGAAAGGCCAGCTCTGTAGCAGTACTCGCAGGGGACATTGATGATAGAAATCTGAATGATTTACCCGTCAATACTTTCATTACCCACGAGGGCTATGTCAATGATGGAAGAAGACTGGTGAGTAGGTTTGTTTATATATATATATATATATATATATATATATATATATATATATATATATATATATATATATATATATATATACATATATATATACATATATATATACACACATATATATACACACATATATATATATACACACATATATATATATACACACATATATATATATACACACATATATATATATACACACATATATATATATACACACATATATATATATACACACATATATATATATACACACATATATATATATACACACATATATATATATACACACATATATATATATACACACATATATATATATACACACATATATATATATACACACATATATATATATACACACATATATATATATACACACATATATATATATACACACATATATATATATACACACATATATATATATACACACATATATATATATACACACATATATATATATATACACACATATATATATACACACATATATATATATACATATATATATACATATATAATTTTTTTTTTTTTTTTACTGCGAACTGAGGGAAGTCAAAGGATTAAGTAATAGTCTCTCTCATGGTCATAAGGAGTGATTTATGATGAATAGTAAAATAGTGTGAATTTTTATATAAGATACTAAAATTTCCATCTTCTATCTGCGCTGATATATGATGTGAGCTATGATGTTTGGTGATATATATCATGAATTATTATAATGTGAAATCTGATGTGGGAAATGCAAAAGTGCCATAATAATGTATTGTATTTGTACCTGAAAATGATGTACCTTTGTTTGACGCCTCTGACGTAATAAATTAATTAAATACTCTCTCTCTCTCTCTCTCCAATAGACTAATGACGTGGCATTGATTGAACTGTCAAGCCCTATTACATTTTCTGCAAGGCTACAACCCATCTGTTTGGCCCAAGAGTCTGACATTAACTACTCAGGCTTGGCCATAGCAACTGGTTGGGGCACAGTGAGGCAAGGAGGTAAGATACATTCATCCACACATTCATACATACATACACAATATAGGTACAGTTAATCAAGCTTGAAACTCCTCAAATCGTGTCATCTGCTACAGCCACAGAGGGCTGTAAGTTGGCAGACCTGTCACCCAGTCTAACAAGGACTGTATGATTGGCTGGGAAAGGTTTCTGGTCACTCACATCAGAGGGGTGTGTGCAGGAGGAGAAAGGGAGGAGCTAACAGACGAGGAGGAGGGAATACAAAGTACAGGCAACAGGAGGTCCATAGTGGCCTTTTACGAGGTTACCTGTTTAACTAGGCTAATCTAGACTATGTGTTGAAGGAAAAGATAGCAAAGGACAAGGCTACTCCCCACTCACCACTCCCACTGGGTATCCCAGTTGGAAAAACAGATAGAATATAACACATTGTTTGTTATAAGGGATACACAAGGAAATTTTATAGGAAAGTAGGAAAAGCAGTTGAAGCTTATTTTTTAAAATTAACCAGTCATTATTGGTTGTATTCCCAGTATCTTGAAGTGATACATTTAAAAAATATTTTATTTTGGTTATAAATACGCCACATGGGGTAGAAATATTTTGCCGGGGTGTATCAAGTAAGGTTAAGGAGAGACTCTTGTTAGAATAATAGGAGGCTGCCCATTTTTCAAAATTATGCCAGGAAACAAACGACCTAAAGTGTTAGTAACAGGGAATTTGTTTTGCAAGAGAGTTTGGGGGAACAAATATCCAATCAATTCAACAACAAGAGTCTCCCATTAACACTTTACTGTATATACAATTTTCACGACAGGCTGGACACCCCATATCCTCCAAGAGGTGGCTCTGGATCTCATCACTATAGGTTCATGTGCCAGCAAAGTGAGCGTACCCGATGATCAAAACCAGGTTGTATGTGCCCTCACTCCCAAAAAGGATACATGTCAGGTATGAAGGTTCAATATCATTATAACCACCATTTTAATTCAGACAACTTTGATGCTTTGCAAAATATGTCATTGACCATATTAATTATCTTTAATACTCTAATGTGCTTTGTCAAATTCAATGAAGTTTATTGGGGGTCTTGATTATGGTGGCAATGTACTAGTTTTATTACTTCCATACAAGGTGACACTTGTATTTAATTCCATACAGGGTGACAACACTTCTACTTTATTCCATACAGGGTGACAACACTTCTACTTTATTCCATACAGGGTGACAACACTTCTACTATATTCCATACAGGGTGACAACACTTCTACTTTATTCCATACAGGGTGACAACACTTCTACTTTATTCCATACAGGGTGACAACACTTCTACTATATTCCATACAGGGTGACAACACTTCTACTTTATTCCATACAGGGTGACACTTTTATTATATTTAATACTGCTTGACTTTTCTACTATATACCATACAGGGTAACATTTCTACTCCATTCCATACACAGTGACACTTCTATTATATTCCATACAGGGTGACAGCGGAGGCCCTCTGGTTGTGAAACTGTGTGATGGACGGTGGGCACAGATAGGTATTACCAGCTACGGTGTGGGATGTGCCCGACCCAACAACCCTGGAGTGTACACCAAGGTTCCCTTCTTCACAGACTGGATCAGTAACAAAACGGGCGGAACTGATTGCTAGAAATAATTTTGATTCACTATTTTGATATTTTGACACCTGGATCAGGAGGAAGACCAACTTAACCACCTGATGATCGACACGTTTCGTGGAATTACTACTGTACACTCGCAATCCAAAATATGTATCGAGGCTTGCTTCGAATAGCCTGATCGAGTATTAAGCGAGTTCAAGCAAATATGAAACAGGATAAGCGTTGTAATTGGTTCACTAGTATGTTAAATGTTTCGAAACTTTAACAAGACCTGGATACAAATTTTGGATTGCGAGTGTACAGTGGCGGACTAATGTTCTGTCCCACAGCCAGCCACAATGTGCCAGCCTTGTGACCCACTTCAGGCTCGGACAACGAAGCACCTGATGAAGGCTTCGGTTGTAATCAACAGATGGATATCAGAATGATTGGGGAATTCGAAATTTAATCTGGTGCTTTGTTATCTGAGCCTGAATTGGTTCAGAAGGCTTGCGCCCTGTGGCTGGCTGTGGGACAGAACATTAATCCGGCACTGTACATGCTAGGGATATAATTAAAGAGTTTTGTTGACGTTTTGTAGTTCACATTCACAATCTGAATCGATACTTTTACCTTTTGTTTCTTTTCTTTAGAGGTTCCATTCACATTGTTTATATATTCCTTAAAATGCACTAATACCTATCTACTACATAAAGGGCATAGTTATCTGTCTGTCTGATTATTCGAGAAATGAAACATATATAGATAAACAGGCAGAAGAAATTATAAAGAGAAAGGCACAGCTGGATATACAGACAGAGAGAACCTGCATTGCTAAAGTATGATGAGCGAAAATAAAGTTGAATATCGTACTATACCTAAGAACCTGCATTGATATAATATGATGAGAAATATAAAGTTGGATATCATAATTTTGATCCTGTTTAACCTTTATAATCATTTTTTTTTTTCCATTCCTCTCTGGTCATTCTCTTTCATATCCCCTCACTTGGCAATCAGTTCCCATCTCTCACCCTCACTTGGCAATCAGTTCCCATCTCTCACCCTCACTTGGCAATCAGTTCCCATCTCTCACCCTCACTTGGCAATCAGTTCCCATCTCTCACCCTCACTTGGCAATCAGTTCCCATCTCTCCCTCACTGGTCATTCTCCCTTCATCTAGCCATTCTTCCTGACCAAGTAGTTATAACACTAATGTTCCCTCGCCAAGACAGACAGACACACACAGACGCATGCACACATCCCTTATTACACACACATACAGCTGTTGCCGCTTCACAGCCTCCTAGAACACCTTCACCTGCCGAGAGAAGAATTAAAAAAACAAACTATTATATCTGTACAATATATATAACCCCACTATTCCTGGCAATCTTACCATTAGGGTTACTACATGTCTGGCATTTCCAAGACCAACAGCCCCCCGTACTTGGAGAAGACATGCCCCTACCTAACCGTACGTGTGCCTAACAGAGGAAATGAAAGAACAATAAAGATCTCCAAGCACGGGGGCAACTACACAACTCAGTCTCGCTCCAGAACAGGTGGAGTGTGGACGTACTCGTGGCGCTCTGCCTCCATTCTCGTTTGTGTTGTTATTTGTGTTGTTTTGGAGCTCTTGTTTGTGTTTTTTGTGTTGTTTGTGAGTTCTTGTTTGTGTGTTGTTGTTTCTGTGGTGTTGCTGGTGTTGTTTGTCTGTTGTGGTTCTGTGTATAGTTTTGTTGTGATTGTCTGTGGGTGTGTGTCCCTGGCTGATTGAGTGTTTAGTTGTTTGTGTTGTTGTTTGCTTTCCATCTGGGCCTTGCCTGGCCTGATGGAGAGTGCGGATTCCTGCTTGGAGGCCGACTTGGCAATGTCGGAGGAAGCCGAGTCTCCAATTGAGGATCACTGGCCTGAGCTGCCTTCTCGCAACCCTCCCCCCCTCTCCTCGGTCACTCCGCAGCTCAGGTTGCAGCCGTCCACCTCCTCAACCTCTACCAAGCGACCTGTTGATGCCTCGTCCGACTCCTCGCAGGATTCCGATGGTGTGGACTGTTTGCCTCCAGCTGCCAAGACTGCCAAGGGTGCTTCAGCTGTGCACGACATACCTTCTCTGCCTCACCCTGGTGTTTCTTCTTTGTATACCAACTCCTTGCCCTCGTCCAACCTTCCTGCTTTTGCCCCGAGAGATGCCTATGTCAAACTCTCCTTCTCTGGAAACCCATCTACAGACACAAAGCTGCGTTGGTTGTCTGATGTCAACAGGGCCTTCCAGTTGCAGCGTGAACTGGCTGAAGTCAAGATGGCTGCTGTCACCTCCCGGTTTGTCTACATCTCTAGGAAGCGTCAGGACATCATTGATAGAGTGAAGGCTGGTGAATTTTTATCTCTGCCTCTCATTCTTGAAGACTCACCTGAGAGGCCTCGTAAGTTCCCCAGCTACATCCTCACCCGTTTTCCTATTGATGTTGACCCGAAACTTGCCAAAGGATACCCTGGTGTGTACTTTGCCCATCGTTTTTTCCAAGATGGTTCCCCCATTAGCCGTATTGTTGTTGTCTGGAGTCAACCCGATCCACCTCCAAATGAGATTTCCTTTGATTTCCTCCCTTGTCTCTCCACCGTGTGAGGTGAGGAAACTTCATAATGACCAGCCTTGGTGCTACAGGTGCTGGGGAGTTGGGCATATCTCCCGGTACTGTTCTGCCAGGCCGAAGTGTGTATGGTGTGAGGCCGACCATGATTCCAAGACGTGTCCAGTCATGGGTGAACCATCACGTCCTGCTGCCTCCACCTCTGAGCCTTCACCTCCTGAAGATACGTCTCAATGGAAGTGTCCACGATGCCTTCAGCCAGGGGTTAACGTGTGGCATGGATGTACTCGACGTAAGGTCCAGGCTCGTGTCTCTACTATTGCTCCGCCTCCACCACCACCACCACCACCACCACCACCACCACCTCAGTCTGCTCCTCCTACCAGCCCTGCCTCACCTTCAGACCTGGCCCTCCGCAAGTCTGTTGCTACCCTCATGGCACGATGTACGGATCTCGAAAACCGCTTTTCTGCCCTTGAAGCCAGGATTGATGGGCTGGTTGCCGCTGAGGCTGCCAATGACTCCAAACTCTCCACCTTGGTCGAGGCTCAGCAGGCCATCATCTCAACTGTCACTACCCTTACCGAAAAGATGGATACTGTTGCATCTCGCCTTGAAAAGCTTTTTGAGTCAGTCCCTTCTCCTGGTCCATTTTCTTCTCCAGGTCGCTCATCTGCCCCCACTCACCGGACTTCTACCTCCAAATACAGAGTTCGCTAGTGATTGCCGGCTGGATGTCATCTCCTGGAATGTATGTGGTATCACCAGTTATGTTAAGCTCACTCAACTCAAGGCCTATGTTTTTCGTCATCATCCCAGTGTTATTTTTCTCCAGGAAGCATTTCCAGGACGGCCGCTCGCTGCTGGGCAAGCTCCTCCCCTCTCAGGTTATGTGCCATATGTTCATCTGGTAAGGAATGGTCTCCTGACTTACAAACATAGCTCCTTGCCACATCGCCTTCTCCGTACCTCCACTGATCCTGACATGACCTTTCAGCTATTTGAGGTTCTACCTGGGAATGGAGTACTACAACTATGTAATGTCTATTCTAGACTCACTCTTGAGGCTCTTCCTTCTCCAACAGTGCGTGGTATGGTGTATATGGGAGATTTTAATGCTCGGCATTCTGATTTGGGTGATGGTACTGGCTCTATTAATCGTAATGGTGTTCGTCTCCTTTCATACATCCGCAAGCATCATCTGACACACTGGGACACTGGCGGTGCCACTCATTGCCGAGGAGGTACTCTGGATTACATCCTCTCGTCTGGCCTGATAGCATCTCAGGTCCAGTGCTCCTCCGTGCCAGACATATTCTCTGATCACATTGCTCTTCGGTTTCATTATTCTCTAACTGCTGGGTCAGGTGCTTCAGCCACTCGTTTGCGTATTGCTGTGCCCCCTAAATATTGCCCGACTTACATCTTATTTATGGCCCATGTATTCCCTACATTTGACATATCATCAGCTGAACAGTTGTACTCTGATCTTGTATCTGCTACTCATGACTTTTATAGGCTATATGTCTCCCGGCCACACCTCCAGCATCGCCATACTGCCCACTCCTGGACACTGGATGCACGTATACAGGAGGCAAAGGAGGAGGCTGAACGTGATGGCCTGTTGTTTCAAGCCAACCCAACCCCTGACCTACTCCATCGTTACCAGATGTCTAGGGACGCTTTAGTTGCCCTGCAGGAGTGTGCTCACACTGAGTCTTGGCAGCGGTTCACGGACAGCATCAACCAGCAAACAAGTGTGGCTTCTATGTGGCACCTCATCCGTCGGGTTGTTAAAAAGACACCGGCCACTGCTCGTCATCACACTCCTGCCGACTATGCCAAACAACTTGTCGATGCCTGGTCAGAACAATCTACCTCAGCCAGTCTACCCATCCATATACAAGATGCACTCGCTCCCCTTGCTGCTGTCCATCGGCTACGTCTAATGTCTGCTCTGTTACAAGATGATGACGATGATGCAGAGGAGATAACTGAGGAGGAGTTGCGCCGTGCTCTCTCTCGGGGTAGAGCTTCTTCCCCTGGTGATGATGGTATTACTTATGCTGTGCTGCGCCTACTTCAACAAGTTCCTGGGAACCCTCTACTTCGACTGTACAATCTTTGTCTTCGTGACGGTTGTGTACCACGAGCTTGGACCAGCAGCACAATAATACCCACCCCTAAGCCCGGCACTGCGAAGTTCAGGCCTATTTCCCTTACTTCCTGTTTCTGTAAGGTTATGGAGAGAATCTTACTCAATCGTCTCATGTACAGACTGCAGGATCGCCTTTCTCCATGGCTGTTTGGTTTCCTTCCCTAGCGGAGCACACATCACTGCCTAGTCGACCTGTACTCTCGCCTTTCCAGGGACAGTGTGGTGGCCTTCATTGACCTTCGAAGTGCCTTCGATGTTGCTAATAGAGACGTCATTTTGGATCAACTGGTTGACTTTGGGATAAAGGGTAATCTACTACGGTGGATTCGGGGCTACCTGAGTAACAGGACCTCTCATGTGTTTTTCAGTGGTGCACTCAGTCCTTTGCGCAGTTTTCATCTTGGTACGCCTCAAGGTGGTGTTCTCAGCCCATTGTTATTTAATATTCTGATGCATCGGTTGCTCACTTCTCTCCCTGATATTCCTGGAACTACAATTACATGCTATGCTGATGATATCTGTGTTCATTCTACCTCACTAAGGGATCTCCAGCTGTTTCTTGACTCCTTCTCTGTGGTCTCCTCTCACTGTGGCATTATTGTCTCCCCAGATAAGAGCAGAATATTCACCTGCCGCCTTCCTCAAGCTCAGCCAGTGTTCACCATTGGAGGGACAGTCATTCCCATGTGTTCCCAGTACTGCTACCTGGGTGCGCCAGTCAATATTTGGCCGATTGTCCCTGCCAGACCTCAAGACCATCCCATTGTCCAGGACTTATTGGGTCATCTCCAGCGTCGACTTACACCACTTCAATGGCTATCTAACAACTCCTCGGGCATCTCCATCCCAGTAGCCAGGACCATCTATATTGCTTTTATCCGTTCAGTTGTTGATTACCTTTCCCCTGCTTTGATTCAACTTTCTAGGGCTACTCTGGAAACTTTAGAAAAATTTCAGAATAGAGCAATGAGAATAATTCTCGGCTGTCCAATGTCGACCAGGATAGTGAAGATGCAGCGTGAGTTGCGTCTTCCCCCATTAATCGAGAGAATTTATTGTAATGTTACTTGCTTCACTGTCAAGTGCCTCCATTTCCCACATCTTTCACCCCATTACTCTCAGTTAGTCAGGACTTCTCTTAGACCAAACTACCCGGTCCCTCCCATACTGCCTGCTGGACGTACTCTTATAAGGTCTGTTTCCTCTGTGCTCCGTGGTCTTAATATAGGTATAATGGTTGCAGACGTCCCCCCAGGGACCCCTCCATGGATGCTACCAACACCTGATGTGAGCTTTACACCTACTTCCAAGTCGGAGCTGCCTTCTCTACAGCGGCAGTTGGCTCTGGAACACATAGAAACAGTGACTTCCTCCATCACAGATCCATACTGCCTCTACACTGATGGCTCATTGCAGGTGGATGGTGCAGCAGGTTGTGCTGTTTTCTCCCCTGACCTGGAGTCACCTCCAGGGGGCTGGGTTGGCCGTCGTCTCTGTAACCACTCTAGCTCAACATGTGTGAACTGTATGCCATTCTGGATGCTGTTAGTGTTGTTTGTCAACGTGGAGTGAATGCTGCCATTTTATGTGACTCCAAACCTGCCCTTCATTCCCTCTCTAGTGTTCAGCCCACTCACTCTACTGTTATTCAGCAGATTTTATCGTTTTTGGCCTTATTGCGTCATCGTAAATTGACTGTCAAATTTTTATGGGTGCCATCCCATGTAGGTTTACGTCACAATGGTACAGTTGACAGACTCGCAAAGGAAGCCTGCCATCTGCCTCCTCGTGGTGCTGGACGTCCTCTCTCCCTGACATGTTACCTCTCTAAAGTCCGCTCCGCCGCTCTCCTCCCTGTACGGCGACGCAGGGATGCAGAGAGGCCCTTCAGCATCTCCATCACCCATTATGAGTCTGTATGCCATCACAAATATTCCTACCGTCGTCGAGGCCTCATGGTTCGGAGGCACAATGTAGTCTCTGCTCGTTTGAGGCTTGGCTACCGGCCACCGTGGCAGGTTGCTGGGATGCAGGGGGAGCCTCCCTTCACTGAGTGTCGCTTGTGTCGAGCGCCTCGTGCTAACACTATAGAGCACTATTGCCTAGCCTGCCCCACTGTCCGACACTTGCTGCCCCAGGGCCTGCCACTTGATGTGGTTTGTCGACACCTGCTGAACCATCAGGTTCTGGAGGAACTTCTGGTGCGCCACCCTCGTTTTGGTGGATTTAAGTAGGTCATGATGTAAATATTTGTCTGTATACTTGTGCTTCATTCTGTTATGTTTTCGTGATGTGTGTGTGTGTGCGCATGTGTGTGTGCTTGTGTGTGTGTGTGTGGTCATTGGGTTCTCGTGAGTCCCGCCTACCCTTGTGTACTGTTGTCTGCCTATTGACTGACGCTACGGCGCAATGAAAAAAAAAAAAAAAAAAAAAAAAAACTACACAACTACCCTGAAATTAAATAGAGGATCCCATTAGTAAAAACAGGCCAGGACAGTGGGTAGTAGAAAAAAATTGCAGGTTTAACACTCACTCAACCTCCCGCGATGTGATGCTCCAGCGATGGTATAGAAGACACTGTTAACCAACCTGAAAAGGAGAAATTGTTTAGTAAACTTTAAAACAATGTCAAAAAGTCGCAATATCACAATTATTGATTGATATTGCACGCCGCAACAGCGATGTCATATGGCGCCACAATATCACAATGTGTACAAAAATAAGGTACACTCTTCCATAAAAGTATCGGCATTGCTGGCTAGATCCTGCTGAGAAAAGATCGAAGCTACATGTATGACTGTACTGTGGGGTTGGTATTCCTGCTGGCAATGAGTCGACTCATTTCTGTACTAACGTGAAATCCTCTAGCTGCTAACATACATAATTCATACATTAGGCAAGTCGTGGAGTAAGAGTTGTGACTTCATTTTTACAGATATACGTTATGTGGTTTTAATGATTGATGGTTTGGGGGGAGGGGGAATTTACTGAATTATTGAATATAATGAGAATGATAACCCAGAGAATAAAGTTACCAAATCGGATTTTAACCAAAAAGGAATCTTTGAGTAGATTCGCTGTAACTGTAGTATTTTGTCTTAAATATAATGCAGTTATAGCATAGGGTAGGATCAAGTAGGCTTATGCTTTTTCTTCTCATGCTTCTAAATAAGGTTTTTGTAAAGTAACACAAACAGACATTGCCCTCTCCAGAAAGTGACGTGTATAAACAAACATGTGAAGAAACCAACACCTCAAAGCTTCACTCGATAATCTCGGGGCCTCAGTCTCAGGCCACGACTGACGGCTCCTGTCCCGAGGTAGAGGTATATAAAAAAAAGTAAAAATAAAATAAAATAAATACAAAGAAAGATAACGTTATATACCATTCGGCAACTACGGTGTGGATTAGCTGAGTTTTCAGCATTAGAAAGGGGCAAATCTTACGATAATATTTTAAATTTCTCTAATAGGTAAAGAAATACGAATATGTTTCGATTTGCATCCACTATAGTTTCTCTGACTCATGAAGCAATACGAATATGCATAATTGGCAACTGATCGGCAGGAATACCACTATCTATAAGGTTTCAAAGCAATGTACCATAATGCTACGTTTATTGTCGTTTTAGTTCATTCGTTTTAATGCAGATACTTTTTTGGGAAAGTGTACTTCTGAAACTCCTATAAGTTAAAACTCTGACCAATAAACGTCGTATATATAGTAAAGAAATTATACAATTATGTTAGTTATATATTACCCTATCACCCCATAATTTACTTACTCATTTATTTTTCAGCAGACATTCCCTGCAATCTCGTTTGGCGAGAGTTACTTGGGGCTGGCATTAGCATAGGAAGAGTAGTTGCCAATATTCGCATTGAATCACGTGAATAACTGCATTCGGCTAGAAAATAAGTCATGTAAATTTTGTCCTTAAATTTTGAAGCACTTTGAAAATTGAAAATAACAAGAGCTGGAGGTACGAAGATCGAATACAGTACGTTAAATATATAAAATTTTCGAGTTTTCAATTTTACTGGGTCGTACAACAACAGTGACGAGTAATTTCAGCAAAAGCTAAACTCATATAGTGAAGCAGAAAAGAAGCTCCACTGTCTCCACAATAAACTGTATTACTAAACCCTCATTCTTTGGAGGAATGAAGGCACTCTAACTCACAAAAAAGAATATCTCACCTTAAGCTTAGGTGATATTATAACACAAGGTTAGTTTTGATACAGTTATACAACATTTATGTATAATTATAATTATAGTATGCAAAGATCTGGTCACAGAATCTTGTTTGTAACTTAATTATGAAGAGAAGGGAGAGGACCAAAGAGAAGAACTCCATCTTACTTTATTTAGAACGTTTCGGATATCTAAATCCATCATCAGCTGTTGTGAAAGAACCACACAATATGAGAAAACTTTACATGACATAAAAAAGGATTTAATTGTTAATGTGTGGATGTACAGGAAGGGGACTGGGGGAAAAATAAGGAAGAAAGAGAAATTAAAACAAACCAAAGAAATAGTACTCAACACAAGTTTAGTGGAAAGGCACTGTTTCGATCGTCGAGTTCAGAATTTTGTTTTAAAATAAAAAGTTACTCTAAAATACGAAGATTGGTTTGGTTTTTACAATGGCCTATAATGGAAAAGTTATCTAAGTTAATATTTACCAAACAAGGGTGGTCCCTGATGTTGCTCTGCGTAGGAGTAGACAAGGGAAGACCAGTGAGACAGCTCCTACCTCCATTTTCACACACTGACAGACAGGTGTACGAATGGTGGTTGGTGGAGCCAATGTAACTGCTGAACCCCCACAGCGGGCAACGAAACTAATTTAAGGCTTCCATAGACTATCAATCATACCTGCGCAAACTTGGTGGTTGTGCAAGCATTACCGTGGTGTGTGTGTGATTGATAGTTTGCGCAAATAACTGAACCATATCCAACAAGCTTTTCGTCAATCACACGCTTGTACAGTGATGCATGATAATGTGTAGTGACTGCTCAGTGTGGCAAATTTAAATGATTGCACAGCCATCTAGTTTGCGCAGGCATGAATGATAGTCTATTTATAAGGGGGCCTTTATAGACAAGTGAGGAACGCAAGGAGTCAGGAAGCCTGTCCTTGTATTGGAGAAAAAATCCGATACTAAATTTATTGACTAAAACAATGTTAAAATGAGTCGAGCTAAAATATCCCTTCAAGAGAGTGACCAATTCCTTTTTTAACTTTTCCGATTGATGGCCAAAGTATGGAAAGCTGAAGTATAGTGAAGTGACTGGGGAGTCAACTGGCTGTGCAGGTGTATACTTTGAAGACAGTAATTTATTGGTAACTTAATTTGTCGAGTAGGTGGGTCGGGAAACAGTTATGAAAAAAGAATTTCCTGAGGAAGGTCATTTCTGAGTGAAAGGAATGGTGATGAATGTGGCTGTTTGTAGCAAAAGCTTGCTTAACCTGCAATGTTGGTTAATATTTTGGTGGTAGTTTATTGCATGTTTGGCAAATTAGCAACCTCTAGTTCAAACAGTTAAGAGTCACTCAGGATTCACACATTTGGCTGGCTTCCATTTACAGAAAAATTGTAGGAAAGTTTTTCCATTACATGGTTCTCCTTCATGGTGTTACTTTCTGCTTTCTTGTATAATATCATTCAAGACGTGTTCTGCTCCCAAACAAGTAAAGAAATCAGTTGGATTAAATGTACTGGGTTTGTGGTACAGTTGCCTGACGAAGTTCGTCAAGTCCTGACTGGTGTAGGGTAGGGCCACATAGCTGGTAATAATGTCAAGTATGAAATGCCATATACTGCTATTATTATATATTTGTAATTTAATCAACACCCATATAACTGTGAACAACATTACGTTATAACAGTCAGGAGGACTTGTTACTACCAGGGTGTTACAGCAGACGCCAATACTAGGTACAACTTTATTCTTACTAGTGGGACAAGGTTGGTAGAGAATCCAAGCACCAGAGCTTGATACCCAGAAGAGAAACTAACCCGAACTGCACAATTTATACGCCATCTAGTACTGTATGGCTAAAACAAAATGAAACACTTTTAGTGAAACGAATAACAATGATGAAATAAGTGAGACGACTCGAGCTGAGTTGTGTAGGAATGAAGTTGGGTGCAGGATGAATGAAGTAGGGAGTCTAGAAGCTTCACTGTGGCGAGGGCTGTGACAACACAGTATATAGTTTTACCATTGCAGTTGTTGGGTAGTAGGGCAATTTGCCACTCTTTCCATACAGTATAACATTTATATACTCCAACTGACAAACTTTTCAATTATTTTTTATTTATTTGTTTACTGTTATTGCTGCATGAAGCAGTACATCATGTATTTCAGTCTGCAAGACAAATGTTGTTAATATTTAACCCTGCTACAAGGTAGAGATACATCCATATCCACTTCACATCCACCAACAACCACCATCCATGTCCACAATACATCCACTTCATATATTAAGAGTTAGTGTAAAATGTAGGTGGCTCTGCAGACTGGCACCAAGAGTATTGCACCGTTAGAGACAGATGGATGACACACACACATCCAAAATTAGTATTATGTATACACTTTGAATCCATATGGCTGTCAGGGCTAACATAGCTGATCCTGGTATGTCCCCTCGAGCATTCTTAGATAACTATGGGAACTCCACTTGAATGTGTCCAGTATATAGGCAAGATTTAGAATGAAACTCATTGTTTGCTGGCAAGTGAAGTTGTGTCCACATAATTCCTTCCCTTCAGTTCCTTTCACCTTGTGTTTCTTTATTATATTCTCATCCAAAATAATGTCACTGAATTATTAAGTGATAAACTGTATATATGGCAAAAAAAAAAAGAAAGAAAAAAAAAAAGGATAAGGATATTATAGAGGCGGACAGAATAATTGATTGTGCCAACACAAGCACTGATGTCTTTCTTTTTCTGCTGGGTGTAAACACAAAAAAGGTTAATTAACAAGTATGGAAGGATAAATGGCTGACAGCACTAGACCAGGTCCTGCCCATAATCCAGTACTGATCTATAATATAAAGCATGTAAATTGTATTGTTTGATAGAGGCACTATATTATAAAACTCTTGAAATTTTAGGGTAGCTATAGTAACCTTGATATCAAGGAGAAGATGGTACGATATGGTGAATGATTATGTAGGAAAGTGTGGAATAAGTATGAATAAAGCAAAATAACTGGTCCTCTTTCTACCCCTGGCACTAGAGCCCCCTACCCCTTGATTATAGGGATATAGGGTAGCCTATTGATGATGATGATGATAGAACATATAAGTACTGTATACTGTAAAAATAAAGCAATGTATCCAGTAGGAATAAAAAAATTATTGTGACAGATCCTGTTATTGCAGACCTGTTTCAAGCAATCACAGGAGGTTCGTATATCTGGAGTCAAATCACCCCACTGATGAGAGTTTGGGCCAGACCCTTCCCTCTGATCAAGCTGTACAAGTGTTCTGTTGTCGAGGTATAAGATGATATGTAGGATTTTCTTGTTTGGAACAGGGAAAACTGGAGACACTTCTGCCATGGCCGCCCCCTTGGGGGGAGTTCCCGGAGGGAGCGGGGCGTCAGAGAGCTATAGATAGATAGATCGTAAATCATAATGCACTGAAATGGTATCAACTGAAACCTACTTCAAGAGCCAAAGTAACATTTTTCTCTACATGTTCAACTCACGGGGACTAGAAGGATGTGACCTCAAAATGGAAGGGTTGAGATTGGCAGCTTATGTTCGAGCGAGATGCTTTGGTGCTACTATAGCGTGAGGTCTACCGCCATATGTCGCCTACCCAGGTGCAACCTGAGGTCTACCGGGTGACGCGCGTCTACGTGAGGTCTACCGCCACTTGTCGCCTACCCAGGTGCAGCCATATAAAAGGAAGCAAATGGAGCTCCTAAATCAGATTACTCCTTGGCCTGAAATAGTCAACATCGATCGAGGGTATATCAAAATGTTGCTGAAGGAGTTTTATAGAAGAGTCATTCTGACAGAAGAAACAGCACTCGCCTTTTTAAGAGAGCACAATCTCTTGGATACAGTTCAAGAAGCAAATCCATGCCATAAATGTGGTTCTGTTATGCAGGCCTTGGGTTTTTGGTCTTAAACAAGGCTCAGACTTTCGGTACTTTTGGGTGGAACTGCGTGACCGCAACACTCTAATCCCTATTATTGAAAGGGAATGTGCATATGGTTCGGTAATTCATTCAGATGAGTGGCCTGCCTATAGCAACCTAAATGCCATTGGGTACCAGCATTCTACAGTGAACCACCAGCAACATTATGTGGATCCAGCGACAGGAACACACACACAGGCAATTGAGCGATCGTGGTTGGACGCTAAAACGATGATTCTGAAGAGAATGAGAGGTGTTGGTCGTCAGCTGTTCCTGACTCATCTTGATTATTTTTGCTGGGAAGTGATGAGAAAAAATTCCAATGATCTATTTGTCTCATTCTTAGAAGATGTACGAATTGTGTATCGGTAGAATAAATGTATGGAAATATATGTGTATTTTTACCTTTCTTCCCTTAATATGAATGTAATTATAAATCCAATTATCTATTTGAGTCATTCCTATGAAATGTACAAATTATGTGTTTATCGCTAAAATAAATGTATGGACATGTGTGATACCCTTGAGGGAAGGATAATGCAGCGGTTGACCTGGGTAGGCGACAAGTGGCGGTAGACCTCACGCTATAGTAGCACCGATGCTTTTTGGGACTTTTATCATTATCATCATCATCATCATCATTTTGTGTCCTTCCTTTCCCATTATACTGTGGTTGTACATATTATAGCTTTCTTCCACTGCTCTCTTTACATCTCCAATTCCTCTTCTACAGTATACCTGTATATACTGTACCCTGGTTTTCCATGTCTTGCCTGACACAACTCCTCCAAGTTTCCTTAATTCTTCCTGTTGGACCTGTATCCCTCCACCTCCATTTCCTCCACCATTTTCATGTTTCATGTGTTTTCTTCTCTTCACATGGCCAAACCATCTGTTTCTTTTGCCCTACCATCTCACTGAACTCCACCACTCCACACCTCATTGCCACATCCTTACTTGACACCCTGTCCTTTCACCTAACTCCAGCCATATATCTTAATATTTTATAGGCACTTATTCATGAAATATCTATCAGCTTGTCGGGTAGTGCCCATGTTTTCGCACAGTATACCAAGATTGATTTGATTTAGGCCATGTAAAGTATGCATTTGTACCTCAATGGTATGCTTATGTTCACCAGAAGGCAAGTTATCTCTTTCCATTTTAACCATGTTGATGCCACTTTTTGTCTCATCGTTCTTTCCAGCCCTGCTTCAGAATCTAATTGACTCGGATAACAAAACTGCTGCATTTCCTGCAGCATGCCTCCCTCCACCTCCAAGTTATTATCCACTCCCTCTTCTCTTCTTTTATCTGTCTATACATGCTGGTAACAGGAAATTTTGTACTCCCCTTTAGTTTGTAGACCTGAGCATCTTTGATGACACCACTTATTACACTCTGAACTCAGCACTGTGTTCACTCCAAAACCCCTGCTGCAGCTCCCACATCTTCCTGATTGAATCCTTCCTGCTTGCTTGCCTGTTCCCATCACCTTCATCTTGTATTATACACATTTCGATAGAATACATGTCTGTGCTAACAATTTCACTGCAATACAGTATGTAAAAGTAAATGACTGTAGCATTTGTTCCCATTTGTTTAACTCACAGGGACTGGATGTAACCTCAAACATAGGAAAATTGAGATTATCAGCTTGTGTTCGAGCAATGCCTCTTGGCACTCTAAACACTAGTAAATGGAATAAATAGCTTTAATGCATGCACAGCTAATGTTGAACCTAGGAGAACATGAACTGGGACATCAAGGTGAAAAAATATTATAGATGATACAGTATTGAGAAATTATGGTGTTGAGTAGCATTAGCCTACAAACGAAAATACAAGTTACCATAAAATTGTAAATATCTGGTCTGGTCTCCAGCCCACTGATTTAAAGGTACTGTACATATGTGTATGTTACAGTACTTGGAGACTGCTTTTAATACTTTGTAGGCCGGAGTAAAGGAAAACCCTGACAAAAACAAGTACTTTTACTGTGGGATAAATTTACAATACAATATTATCAAGTAATTTTTATTAGTTTGCTTACAGCTCCAATTCTTGACTGTAAGCACCCAATATTCCAAGCATCTGTAAATAAATTTGTCATTCTTGGTGTTAACTCTGTATATTATGACTTACTATACTTTTGATTTTGTTCTTTTAAAAAAATATTTTGTAAATGAGTTTAATTTTACTTTAGTTTCTCAACCATTTGTAATTAGTTGGGTTTATTAGAGTTGTTTCAGCGTGTGCATGGGAACATGGCCATAGCTAAAGGGATGATGGTCAGAGTATGGTTGGGTCTGCGTCCCATGGTTCTGGCAACCAAGGCACACCAGGCTGAGGTAGAGTCTTCTCAGCAGTATGGGAGAAAGTCATGGGTTAAGTGATAGTTACTGACAAAATGGATCCCATTGATATTATTTAGAGTCAATGAACCAGTCATTGTTATCATCTTGCCAATGAATTTTCTTGCATATTTGCTCCCTGTCAGGTGATATTTGTGGATATTGGGTTTATGGTGATGGTGGTATTGTTTAATTCTACTGATATTGAGGAAGGCGTGAACCAAAGGTAAGAAACCCGCTTAATGTCCTCACCAGTAATATACAGGGTGTCCCTCGACTTTCCTTTCCAGCTTTGTCAAATGAAAGTAGATGTATTTCTAAGATAAAAATACTCTATAAACATACGTCTTTTGAGATCTTGTTTGGCAGTTATGTTGAAATTAAAAATGCGTGCACAAGGGGGGAGGTGGTAGGCAATGGTAGCTGTTGTACTCGGTGTTGCCATACACTAGGCTGTTATTTTTGGATATTTCACTTTTTCTTTCTTATTACTTCCTCCACATCTCTACCACGTTACAGCATCATAGTTTTTATAACAATAACTTGATGAACTACAACAAATACATAATAGCCGTTTAAAAAAGAAGTGTTTAGTGGTGTAAAACCTGAAAATGAACTACTATTAATTATAGATGTAATTGTTAATGTTAAGTGCAAAATGGTGTGAAATACTGTATTAGTGATATCAGGAAAGGATTTATATGATCTGGATCAGATAAGACAGCTTGTGCGTGTGTGTGTGTGTGTGTGTGTGCGTGCAGTAAATATGAAAATGGAAACACGTACAGTACAGTACCTTAACAGTATAATTATTGGCTCCGAGAGGAAAAGTAGGTTAATTATTGGTGGATTTTTATGTAAAGTAGGTTCATTATTGGTGGATTTTTGTGATTTGCGAGTGAGTGTGACAAATTATAAGCCCCACGAATAGCAGAAGTGAAGTGTTGGTGTCGCTGTTACAGAGTTCTTCCAGCGTGTGGTTGGAGCCCTTGGTATAGTGGGGGGCGCTTTGAGGGTGTGGCTGGGTGTTCGTCCCATGGTGCTTATCAGTCTCCCAAACCAGGTGGAGGTAGTCTTATCAGTTTTATCTTTGCTGATATACATCATCATTTTCGATTAATGTCAAATGTATGCGTAATTACATGGTTAGACGATCAATGATACTCTTCCAACCAACCCTTTCTCTCACTTCTCCCATATGAACATCCTGTGTTGTCAGGTCTTCTCTTAACACACTATCTCCACTTAAACCACTTCCATTCCAACAGCACTCCCTTTCCTCTTCTCTCCACATAAACATATCATCTCAATTTCTGCATTTTCATATCTGCACTCGGCTCCTTCCATCCATATCTTCATGCCACCTTCTAATTGTCACCCATCTTTGTTTCTTCAGGTAACCTAACACTAGACATGGACCTCAGTATTCTTTGATCACAACTAACAAATAAGTTGTATATCCTCTATAATAAGGCCAATGTTTTAGAACTGTATTGCAGCACTGGCTGAGTGGATAGAGTGACGGACTGCGAATGGCAAAGGCCCTGGTTCGAGTCCACGAGAAAACGTCTGGGATTTTTTCGAGGTGATCTGATGGGTCCAGCTGTTCGTCAACTATACCCTAGCTACGCCGACACGTCAAGAAAATACCCCCTACATCGTCGTCAACTCACAACATAGAAGATGCCAGACCATATTCCAAGATGCTGTGAGTGACGGTGTAGCTGCTCTCCCCTGATAGTGACGTGTATAAATAAGGTGTCGTCATCTAGTGGGACAGAAGAGAAGCTACGGTACCAACATCACCACGAAGCTCCACTGTCTCATCTAGTGCGACACCCAATAATCTCGGGGCCTCGCAAGAGTCACGGGCTACTGACAGCCTACATTCCCGAGGTTGAGGTATAGAAAAAAAAAAAAAAAAAAAAACTAAATTGTACATATTCCAAATACAGTACTGTACTGTACACTACTCTTGCTCTTTTCCAATGCTGTTGCTATATGTGCTCTTATAGCTCTCTCCAACCCACCACATCACCCTCCATGTTCCACCCAAATTGCACAACATTTCTTCGTTCAGAACATTTGGTATTTTCAATCCAGAGAATAGAGTTAACCTCTACTCCTCTACCACGTCATACTCTACTTGGGAGCCATCATCTTTGTCTTGGATAAAAGTTAATTCCCCTTCAATCCTCTCTTATGGAGTGCCTTCTTCCATTCAATAAACATCCTCTCAACTTCCTCCTTTTTCGGTGACGGGTTCCTCAGGCGGTGACTATCGTGACTTTGGAGGTTACTTTGGTTGTGGTGATACTGGTGGAGATGTTAATTCTTGTCGGGTGGCTGTTGGTTTGAGTTTGGTGTGGATTGGGTTTCTGACATACTGTAGTCTCATTCGCATATTTCTCAGTTGACCCTTTGTTGATTGGTACCGTAATTTGTGGGGGAATTCAAGTGCATTAAATTCCACATTTTCAACCATTGCCAAATACCGATCGATGTATTCAAGAATATATCTCGCATAGTAGCAATGCATAGAAACTTGAAACTGGGACAGTACAGTTGGTGGTAACACCCATACAAAATGACAATGAGACTTGATGGGTAGTGGTGAAAATTATGAAAATGCTCTTGGTGGTGAAAGTGATGAAGCTATATTTAGTAATGGTGATAATGATGGAAATACAGTATAGTTCTTAATACGGTTATCTTGTTGGAAATGAAATTGATAGTGATACCACAAGGATATTGAAACCTGTTTTTTTATAATGGTGTAATTATTTTTGGCTCATTTCTAAATTTTATTTTATGGGCCTCTTATGGTCAAATACAGTATTAATATTGCGTATTGTACTGTACTCTATGCTTATGGGGAAAAATGTGCTAACCTGTTTAACCCTAGTTTGGATTGCAAAGACTTGCACATTGTTTCTTACTAGTTCTGCTGTTTCAGAGCTTTTCCAAACTGCTAGGGGTAATTCCTATATCTGGAGCCAACACTCGTCCATAAGGAAAGTGTGGATTGGTCCTTTCCCCCTCGTCATGCTGTACAAATGTCGAGTTGTTGAGGTACAGAATGTTTAGACTTGTGTTAGTACTCTAAGTCTGGGTTAACTTCATTGATTTGGTCCCCTAGTGCTTCAATCTTACTGCATTTGTATTCCCAGTGCATTTCTTAAGCTGTATATATGAGTGAGAATTCTGTACAAAAGTTGGAATCTTGAGTGACAAGCCAGGTACTGTTAAGTTTTTGGATACAAGATAAGGATAATACTTTTGCTTCATTTTTCTTGTGCTTCAGATGAGCTTTACCATGTGACAAACTTAAGGTTAGGTTGATGATGCCACTTCCCTCATTCTCTCGTCCAAATTGTGCATTTCTGCCTGCCAATCATTGTCCCCATTGATTTCATAAGTCTCTTCCTGACAATGAATGGATACAGGATACAAGTCAAATTTCCCAGTGATCTTTCATAGTGGAAATGAATCTTACGCTTGTCTCGCCACAGATGTAAAAAAAGTACGATCGATCCCGCTAAGTCTGATTTTGATTAGTCAGAAATGCAGAAAAATTGGCATGGGGAAAACAAATACTACTTTAAAGTTTAATAATGTGAAAAAATTAGTTGGAAAAGTTACAGTATAGCTGGCATATGCCAACTTATACTAGAAATTGTCTGGTGTTACATGTCATGGTGTCACCCTGTTACACCCTGTTATAACATGATAACCAGTTACATAATAGGTATAGCATTTTAAATGTAGAGTTTGATATGAAATTACTATTCTGAAATGTGTTCAAGATGTGACTGCTATATTTTTCAAAGAAGGAAAATGATACATACTATACTGTAGGTGAAATGCCACAACGCATGACTGTGTCAAGCATAACTGAATTCCGTGTACAGTACAGTATATGGAAACTGTTTATGATGATGTACTGTACTGTATTATATTTATCATAGTACAGTAACATATTCCCTTTATAGCCTGGTACTATAGTTAGTTTGTTTTCATCTGTTCTCCACAAGATGTAAATGCAGCACCTGTGCAATACTGTATTTCACTTCTTGAACTTGCTGGCTACCCATTATTGAAAAAAATAAATAAATGGCTTTGTCATCATTACTTCGTTGATATCAGACGAATTCAAACCAATTATAGTATGAGCATTAATGAATTGAATTGTACCTACTTATACATCCACCTCCCTTCCCTTTCCATCCCCAGAGCTCTTCCAGCGGGTGGTGGGGTGGACATTGGTATGGTGGTGGGGGGTTCCTTTCTGTCGAGCCTGGCTTGGGTTGCGACCTTTCCTCCTAATCTACAGGGCACCCAGTGTTGAGGTCGGTGTTGTCTTTCCTGTAGAGTTGTTGCTGGTATGATAGTTTGGTAATATAAATATAGTTTGTTATATTTAGTACTTTTTACCCGCCATGGATATTTTACTCTCAATATACTACACAGTTTTTAACACCTCCAACCTCACACCATTCCTAAAGAATATCACAAGCGCTATTGGGGTGGTGTGCAGTAGCTCCTGTGAAGGACACTTGTTTGAGAAGTTTGTATGCTTGTGTGCATTCGAATGTATTGTATGTCTTCTCCCAGAGAGCTGTATCTTAGCCAGTTGCAAATTGATCCGCATATGCAAATTTCCATGAGGATTTGGTGGTGTACATTACAGTTTGCAAGGTCATTTCCTTCAAGGCCCAAATCTGTTGTACAGTCAAATCTATACTGTCTTGGGTTCTGCTATCACACATACCTGAAAGCTTCCCTTTGGGAAGTGGAGACACATCGTAACAAATGGTGTGCAGTACAAGCTTTCCACTACTATAGTATTCTGAGATAAACCTGCACTGCACTTGTATGAAATTTGAAATAAACTTGCACTGCACACATATGTAACTGGAAGGAAACCTGCATTGCACTACATTCAAATGTATCTTGAAATAAACCTGACTTGAACTTATATGTACAGTAACTTAATTCTTTAGGTTTTTGAACCTTACCCAACACATGACGCTTAAGGACACTTTTTGATGTACTGGAGTGCCTTAATTGATTCCTCCAAAGTATGTCAGGAAACAGGAGGTGGCCTGTTGCTGGGAATAGCTTGGATGAATCAGTTGCTCCAGATTTACCACCACTGTACTGTCCCCTTAACACATATGAGAACCCTTAATGGCTGAGACTTTTGGGTACTGGGTGAAGATGTATGATTTATTGTGAGTATGTAGCTCCAGATGTGTACTGTAGTGTGGGAAGGTTGACACTTGACACAGATGGAAATTGTCTGCTCCTTTATTGGTTCATCATTCGGTTCTTTCTCACTTGGGAGAATTTTGAGAGTGTAGGATACTGTACTTCATCCATCATGGCTTACCAGTAAGACCTTTGACACTCAAAGCAATAGACCAAGGGTGTGCAGGTTTGAATCATGGCTATGTTTGTGTTCTTATACTCTGATGTTCTAACGTTGTAAAATATTTTGCTTTTGCTTTGCAGGGAAATACCAGGATACTGTACAAATTTATGGCCATAAACTGTACAGTACATTTTGAAAATGCAGCTAGTTTTCTAGTGCAATTTCTATTTGATTCAATTTACACTTGAGACTGTCTTGTAAGTTTTGTTACAATTCTAAAATGAGAATTGATTGTTTCATTTGTAATTATGATGCCTTGTAGTAAAGTAAATTATTGATATTTGCTTTGTAATAATGTACAGTATACCTTTTTTTGTAGATATTTTTTTTTTATTGATGTTTTTATTTTGGATCAAAATTATCATTATTTTGCTGTGTTATATATATATATTTTTTTTTTCTATATGTTCCGACACTGGACATAGGCTTCATCAAACCCGTTACCGTGGCCCAGGTCAACTGCTACTCACACACACACACGTCACGACTTCCGAACTGGTACCCAGCCACAGAGGGAGGGAAGTGAGGGTAAATCCCAAATAATGCAGCTGTTATGGTACCAGCGAGGGTGTTTTACGACGTTCGGTGGCCTTATTGTTAGTGCCTCAAACCCAAATCGGAAGAGTAAATATTCTCAGGCCCTCACCTGAGAGGATCGATCTCCCGACCTCTAGGTTACGAGTCCAGAACACTAACCACTCGGCCACCTCCCCTACAAATATGGTTTTTGTGATGTCTTTCTGCATATTTTGTTACAAGGATTTAAATACTATTCCTCTTTCAGATATGTTTTTATGCTTAACGTCTATTTTTTTGTTTGAATGGTTTGTTTTCATGACTTGCTTTTGTTTTTAACTTATGTATGCTTTATTCTGTTATGACATTCTTTGAATGCTCTGTTGTTATGCCTAACTGTTATGCATTTTGTGTATGTTTAATATTTTTTGTTGTGTTATGAATCGTTTTGTTGCTGTAATTTCCACTGATGCCTTAGTATTATGTGTTTATTGTTCACTTAGTGTTATATTTTTGTGGTTCTGCATTTTATTGTGCTGCTTCTCCTCAGACTGGACATCTTTGCATGGCATAATAGTGGTGAGCTCTTTGTGGACGGCCATTTTGTACCCATCATTCCCTGTGTAAGTTAACTGAGGTTACCCACACATAATCAATAATATTGATCAATATTGGGTATTGGTCAATATTTTTTACCGTGTAGACTGTAGGGGATACTGTATATTGAAGGTTTGATCGATATATTGACTACATCAAAATGATTTTCTGTCAATATATTGACATGACATTAATAGTTTTGATCGTGTGTGGTAGCTTTTCAATAATGATCAATATTTTCCCAGCCTCTTGATAGATCAAGAAGGAAGGATATCTGGTGCCACAAAAAGAGAGGATAGGAAGGTTAATCTTAAATTTACTACAGTGTAGCCTACTGGAACCTTTCAATACGTCCTTTGCAAAGTACAATCAGATAAGTTGGGCAATCAGGGCAGAGCAAGAAGTCATGCGAAACTTTACACCAAAAATACAAAGGATTGTGTTATTAAAAGAGGAAAGAGATATTGCCAGAGGCTACCATTGATGATATATATATATATATATATATATATATATATATATATATATATATATATATATATATATATATTATATAATTTCATAAAGTGACATGTCCATCTGTCCGTAACTACTAACCACAGTACAGTCAGTACTCCGAGATCCTTTGAGACATCAACACGAATTTTTTTGTGGATAATACATATGCTTAGGGGTTTGTAATAAACTATTTTTGAAAGAGATCTGACGAAAAATATATATGTATTTTTTTCAAGTAATGCACAAGGACACGGAAAGCGCCTGCAGGGCTGAGCGTGTGGCGCTGGAGGTATTTACGAGAGTTATATAAAAATCACCATAAGACTAGCAACATTATATAAATGAATGTATAAATAATTGTCATTGTATCAAACCATATGTTGAGTTTTATTAAGGAATGTTGCATTATGTCCTCCTACCTCATGCTGGTCACTATATTGGATAAATAAACAAAAATAAAATAATGTGGGAATGGCCTGAGCATTTCCTCATTGCATTATTCTTTGTATGTTTTGGTGTAATGTTTCATATGACTTCAGCTTGTTGGTCCCATCACTATATTCATCTGGTTTTACTTTCCAAAGGGCTGTTAGGTTCTGGTACACTTTAATAAATTTATCTATAGCCTATATTTATATTGAAGAAGCACTATAGCTCCATCATTGTCCACATCCATGGTCTGATGCTGGCAGCTTGACGTCAGTTCCATAACTGAATATTGATCAATATTATTGAAGCTTTTGTGGCCGCGGGTTGTTTTATAGTTATTGATTTCAATATTAATGATGGTGTGAGGGTAGCTCAAAGTATGTGAGATTGATATAACCCAACAGCACCACCACAACCAGAAGTGATGAACAGAGGCTTAATTAATCCCACCTCCAGATGAGAAATTTTCTTCAGTTACTCATATGAAAAAAAAAAAAAAAGTTTTTACCAGTGAGTGCATAATCATTGAATCATTTTCACATTAATTGAACAGTTGATTTGAAATTGCATGGAATGATATCATGATTATAACCTTTCTTTAAGTGAAAAATCTAATCTTGCAGTGAACAGTAAGGCAATTCCTTGTGTTTGATAACCACTGTGTTATTATTTTTGGGAATGTGCATACGTACTGTACATTAGACCTGATCGATCACTACACTGTACTTGACTCTTGTACAGTATTATGAAGACATGAATATAGCTAGGCTAATCACACACACCTTAAACATAGATTCATTTATACTTTGCTCTCCATCTTGTAATATATATACAGTATATATATATTGCTTTCCTATCAACCCTGTTTCACTCCCATATTCTTCATCCATCTTGGCTTCTCACTCTGTATCTGTTCAGTCTAGATGAAATTCACAGAACTGAAATTCTTGTTAATGAATGTTTGATAGAACAGTACATATTTAATTTCTTGCCTTCTGCATAAATTGTAGTGAGTTTGAAGTTATTACAATGCTGTACTAGCTTGTAGGCTAGCTTAAATATCTATCTAGCAGTTATTTGTAGAAGTTAATGTCTATATTGCATTGTATTTCATTAATTCGTTATAATAAGCTAACTGCACATCATGCTGGTATTAATAGCCTAATAGTCAGTTTTGTTTATTTTTAGTTAGTAAAAGTGATGATACAATTTGGTTATTTAATAATAGTACTGTGTACACTCTACAGTAATAATTATTGATCATAAGGCCCTATACTGTACGAGAAAAGTCATGGGTTTGGATGATGACTGGCATCTCTAGAACCATTGCACCTGTAGTCATCTTCTAGCCCATAATTTTTCTGGCACACAACTTTGTGGTAAAAATTGTATATATTTGTGGTGCAGGTGATCCTGAGCAGCAACAAGCACCTGGACAAGAGTCGAGACTACACCTTCCTCCATCCCTGGCTTGGCACTGGCTTACTCACATCAACTGGTGTGTTATTGGCACATATCTGCAACTCTAAATAGGATATGTTGAGTGCATTGAGAATTTTATGCAAGTACTAGATAATGATGATTGGTATTGCATGCATTATACATCATTGATGATGATAACAGTCATTATCATCACCTAGGTGTGTGCATATACATACAGATTCATTATGCTGTTTATCATCATTTTTCAAATATATCACCATAATCTCAATACCTATTTGCATCCGTATTAAAGGGCACCTGGATGGTGAGTGGTAGTATTTTTATGTTGATGCCTTGAGTTACCCTGAGTCAACATTGAAAGTGAGGGGAAGGGTGACATCCTCCAGTAATGTAAGCTTGAACTACATAACCTACATGACCTTGTTTGGATGCATTTCTTTCCATTACCATACCTTATGTAAATGAGTTGTGTGTAGACTATTCAAAAAGGTAAACCATTATATGAAGAGCTGCAGGAGAAACATTAATTCTTTTATACTATTTTTATTAACTTTGACTCATATGAAACATTTTTTTAAACTGTACCTCTATTTATTATACATGCAGCTGTGTATTTGCACATCAAAATGGAATTCACTTTATCCCCCTCACAGGCAGCAAATGGCACTCCCGTAGGAAGATGTTGACCCCTGCATTCCACTTCAAGATCCTAGAAGACTTCCTTGAGATTTTCAACTCTCAGAGCACCAAGATGGTTGAGAAGCTGGCCAATAGAGCGGATAGTCAACCTTTTGATATCTTCCCCTATATTACCCTCTGCACCCTTGACGTTATATGTGGTGGGTAGTAGATGTAAAGGGAGTGTGTGATGTTTTTTGTTGTAAAAGGAGTGTATTATTTTCCAAGAGTATAGGGAAGTGGTCACTACCATATAAATCGGGCAATACACTCCAAGTAAAATCCAACAGCGCACTGGGTAACCATAGGGAAATGGCAATGGCGCTAAAAGTCCCAGTAGGGCTATTAAAATTTTGCCATGGCCACCCCCTTGGGAGGAGTTCCTGGATGGAAAGAGTCATCATATAAGTTGGGGATGTTGCTTATATTAAGATTGAAGCCTTTATCCTATAAAACAAGCTGTTATCACCATGCAGATTACCTTCAGTACCGGCTTAAAATTGAGTAAATAAAGTATTAATGTCTGTGTTTATACACTGATTGGACTTTCCCAATCCCACAGAGACAGCCATGGGAGTGAACATCAAAGCTCAGGACAACAGTGACTCAGATTATGTCAAGGCTGTGTACAGGTGGGTGTTGGATCACAGGCAGAGGGAAGGAGGAAAGGAGAAGTGAGGCAATACAAGCTGGGGATAAGGGGGAATGAGTAACAAAGTTGGAAGGAGGTATTCTTGCACTCTTCTATTTATTTTCCTTTTCATCTGAGGGTTTCAATAATATACAGTACTGTAACTCTCTTACCTCTCTCTCCCCTTCTTTCTTCTACTGTCATTCTACTTCACTTTAAGAATACAAAAATGTGTATTATACTTTAACTAATTTATGTAATGCTATTTCGTGAAAAGTATATATTTTAGAGAATTTGTTCATAATTACCTGTATTGGTAAATCAGGGATACCCATTATAATTATTTTATCTATGACACTTTCCTTGTTTGTAACTACAGTACTGTATTTGACACAGGTGAATCATACATACTCTCCATATTTTGGCATGTAATTTCAAGCTCTTTTAATCTACAACCATGAAAGTTGCCTGAGTGCAATTTAAAAATATGACTTGGAATTGTGGTTCGGCAACAAGGTTGGGGAACTGCGGTCTATAGAGGTTAATGAGCCAAGTAGCAAGCTTATGAAGATACTAATGTCAGAGTATACAGAGTGGTAGGCGATACATTTTTGGATTTATTTAAACTGTGTGTGTGTGTGTGTGTGTGTCGAGGTTTAGTGAATTAGAAGAGAATTAATGAGAATTTAATAGTGATACTGAATTTGTGTGGTAACCTCAGAATTGCAGCTTTGGTACAGCAGCGTCAAACACGACCGTGGCTGCAGTCTGACCTGCTCTACCGCCTCATTGGGTCATCCAAGGAGCACGATGCCTGCCTAAAGATCCTCCATGGTGTTTCATATGGCACAATCCGATCCCGTCGTATCGAGTACCAGAAGGAGAAAAAAAAAAAAAAAAAACTGGCCAAGCACATGGATGATGAAGTTATTGGTAAGTGAATTACTGGGTGCACAACCTTCCTTTGGTAGAGACATAGGCCCGTAGTTTAAAACAAATTAAGGGCCCTTACTGGAGCTCTATGCATCTTCCAAAATAATCCAGGCCACAGAACCCTTAAGTATTTCTAATAGGGAATCTATTGCCCGGGGTAGTTTGGAGAATTCATAGAGCACCAGTAAGGACCCTCAATTTTTTTTAAACTATGGGCGATAGTCCTGAAAGTAGCTATAAAGAACTACAGCTCACTAATTGGGAGTGTGGGTGGGATGGAGGGTAGAAAACAAACTTACTGATCAGTGAGCAAATGGGTGGGTGACAAGGTTATATGGATTTTTGGGTCAGTAAATGGGAGAAATATTAAGTTGATGGCAATTGTGTGTGTAGTACTGTATGTTATGGATTAATGAAGGATTGAAACTGAGGGTTATGGCTGTTAGGGGAGAAAATGGACCTTTCTGACAGATAATTTTTCTAGAGGTGAGGATCAAGATGCAGATTCAAAGAGTGAAGAGGATGGGAAGAGGCAGGAAAGGACATTAAACGACTGTAGCTGAAAAATTGTTGGAAAAAATTGAGGAGAGAAATGGGAGAGATTATTATAAAGGAATAACCCGAAATTGTTAAGGAAAGTAAAGAATGTGTGAAAGGCTCTCATTATAGAAATATCAACATAATTAGATATACTATAGATACCGGTAATAGATTCATTCATAAGGGTTTACCAGGTTCTTCTCACACTTGACCCTTCCATTGCAAAACCAGGCAAGAAGAGGCGACTAGCATTCCTGGACTTGCTGCTGGAGTATTCTGAGGAAGGGAGGGGCCTGAGTGATGAAGATATTAGGGAGGAGGTTGACACTTTCATGTTTGAGGGACACGACACCACGTCTGCTGCTATCAATTGGTCTCTTTATCTCCTGGGCTGCCATCCCGAGATTCAAGTACAGTAAACCCTCATTTCACACACACATATAGGGTCACTTAGATGTCTTGAGTATTTGTATACCTCTCAGTATATCTGGGGAGGAATTCCACTTACTATTCCACTTATCATTGCCCCAAGGCACGAGTGCATGAGGAACTGGACATGATATTCAGCTCCCCAGACCAACCAGTGACAATGGCAGAGCTACGAGAGATGAAGCTGACAGAGAACTGCATCAAGGAAGCTCTGCGACTCTTTCCATCCGTCCCCTTCTTAGCACGTGAACTGCAGGAGGAGGCTGTTATAGGTGAGGCATGGAGATGTGGATAGAGGAAGGTAGTTATGAAATAGGCTATGCAGGCTGTTCTTGATGCAAACATGCAGGTTGAAAGGAAGGGAGTCATTGGTTAGGCAGAAAGCCTTTTTTGTCTTTATTAATGCAGTGGAAGACAACACTGCTCCTGGTCCAGAATCAGCAGCCATGGCTGTACATACCTAATTGAATTAAACCGTTTTTATGTGTATTTGCATTGAATTAATGTCACAAATTTCATATCACGAGTTACGGTCTTTTTTAGCAAAAGCTTAATTTTGTAGGAAACATCAAGTATTTAATGAAGACAGTAGGTGAATCAGTTGAATAACACTTTAATTAATATTGATATGAGAATATTGAACGTAGCCTACTTCTGTGGGCCGAAGAGTTGTGCACAAAGGTTAAATAATATTCCTGAAGGATTAGGTTGGATTAGGCACCAGCAGCACCAGTTAAGCTGACAACCCAGAGAGGGAATGTTGTAAGTAATTAGTTAGACAAGCATACAGCAAATAGTTACCTCCTCCTGTTCCCCTTCCCACTTGTAACCTCTACTGGCCATTTTCTTCTGTTACTATCTCCATGCCAACCTTTTGTAATGTGTTACTAATATTGGACAGTAACTGCAAATCTTTCAACACATGTAGGCCTATAACAAAAATCAAATAATATTGCAACCTGGTTTGTGGCAGACAATTATCGCATTCCCGAGGGGACGACTGTGATGGTGGTGACATACAGGCTGCACCGTGATCCGGACCAGTTTCCTGACCCAGAGAGATTCGATCCTGACCGGTTCCTGCCTGAGAATGTTAGCAAGAGGCACCCATATGCATATGTTCCCTTCAGTGCTGGGCCCAGGAACTGTATAGGTGAGTGGTGATAGTGGTTTGAGGAACGTACAGTGAATAAGTTGTTCAGGTGAATAGTCAACCAAATAATTGCAGGTATCTGGTATTTGGTCAGATGCCTTTCTTATTTGGTTTAAACTTGAAAGTCAACGGAATGGCTCCTTTCACCAAGACTAAGTGATGGCACTTAGGTTGTGAATGCAAGACGCAAGACCTTGTGAGGGAGGGGGGGGGTGGAGTTGAGAATTTTCGAGGCTTGAAAGGGGGGTGATTTGTGTGTGTGACCCATTTCACTGGGTACTGTGTCATTACTTTCTGTATTTCTGCTTCCCTTTTCTACCCCTGGCACTAGAGCGGCCCTCCTCACCCCTTAAAGAAAGGGAAAAGGGGAATTGATGATGATAATGATGCATAAAGAGAAAGGTAGTGGAGGTAAGTAAACTTCAGTGCAATAGTAGGCTATATGTGGCTACTTTAGGGGTGAGACCATGCAGTATTGCAGTGATGGTTGGTAAATGTTTGCATGATCAGTGGTGCACAGGTAGTTTCACTACTGAACATAATAACTGGACAACACTAACTGATCTGGCTGATCTAAAGGCCATATGTCATGCCCGTCATATATAACAAACATAATATTATACTGAAGAATGAAATTTTCCCTGCTGATATTAGGTAGTCTTATAAGCTATGTTGATTTGTATGTTAGCTTATACAGTATGACTAAAGTATATAATTAAATAGTCGCAACATGTAGACAGGGAAATAGTTACTACCGAGTAAGTGATTCTCAGTTACGATTAAGTGTATATGACTGTATATCCTCTTATTGGTTTGGTCAGGTCAGAAATTTGCCCTGATGGAGGAGAAGATCCTGCTGAGTTCCATCCTCCGCAAGTACCGGGCTGAATCCTGCACCCGACGCGAAGATCTCAGGCTCCTGGGAGAGCTCATCTTACGCCCTGAAAACGGCAACACTGTTAAGCTCTTCCCCAGGGTGTAATACTGGAAAGCTGGCAGAGCTCTAAAATGGCTGAACCAGGCTGATGGAGACTGATAGTAATCTAGTAACCTAGTAACATAGATATACATTTTTAAATGTTAAAACAAGTTGTATGAATTTATGCATATATGCAGTTGTAGTGGTAAGTAATAACTAGAAGAGACAAAATAAGACTACCTATAAAAAGTCAAATGTAAATAGGAAATAGTGAGTTTGACGATGGTCCAATGGGTCCATGGCCAGGCTTTGTCAGCGGTCCCGTGGTGCAGCTTCTAATACCTTTATTATTATACGAGTATGATCGCGCTGTGAGAAAAGCCAGAATTTCGAGATAGTGTATATTATTGCTTAGGTCCACTTCATAAAATCAAGAACTGAAAAGGAAATACAAAACTTCTCAACACGAAATCTCTTGGATATGCATACCTAAATTTTGCAAGTTTTTGGTCATCTAAACAAAACAACTACTGTAGTAATATAAGTAATACACGAGCGCACTCAGTGCATAAGCAGTAAGGAACTGTGTTGGGAGAAATGGGAAGTAAGTTTGAACGAGTTTGACCTTATAATATTATGTCCGTATGAGGCTATTCCCTCCACGGGGGTCGGAGTGGTGTACAGTCATGGTCAATAATAATCATCCACATATGGGTAACTCATACAATTTTATGTCTATTGTTTTCATATTCACATATGATGTTATTGTTGTACAGTCCCCGACATTAGCGACGCCCCTCTCCTTGACCCATACGAAACCCACAGCCACTGCTTCAGTGTGGGGGAAGGAGAAACGCAGCAGGTGAGAGGAGGCAGAGTTTTTTAAATTAATTATTATATGATCATAAGAATCATAGTATGGAAGCAAAAGCTTGTGCTCTTTGTTCAGTGTACCTCAAGGCGAGGGGCGTCGCTACTGTCGGAGACTGTAAGTAGTGTGTAGCTGCTTATAGTAAATTTAAAGATGGTTCTTAACCTATTTATTGGAAAGTTTATCATCTTATTTAAAAGCCCGTCCACACGATCGAGCAGTGCTAGCGAACACAAACGAGCTGTTTGCCTGTCGACGGGCTTACCGCTTGTGTTCGCGAGCACACCAATAAACTGCCCGTGCTGGTGGTGGTTCGAATAGGTGAGCCCACACTTTGAGTGATGTTGCCAGATGGTGGTCTATTTTTTATCTGCGACATTTTAAGTGCTGGACATGGGTAACTCAGTTAAATTTCATACCTTATTTTACACTAGAAAATTAGCGTTCTAGTTCACGACCTTTTACTTAGATGTATAAAAAAATACATACTTTTGTGTTTTCGCATAATATATGCTGAATATACTATATTTTTCATATAAATTAGTAAATAGTAAAAGTCGAAATGTGTGCATTATGCGGCTTTCATGAACCGCATGAGTATAACAGCCTACAAATATTAACAATTGTATTTAGCATGACCCATACCATGAAGCGGAAAATGTTGAAATGCCATATTTTCACATTTATTAGCATTAGAAATATGCATACCTTGCGCTGCCAGACGCATGAAGAGGTGAAAGCAAGCTAACTGAATGTGTGGATACTGGATACTGCGGGAATCGCACACTGGTTGCTGCAGCAGCAGAGAACGTATCGTACGGAGACACCAATATATTATCAACATCTTATTGTGATTTAGTACTGTTACTATCATTGACGACGTAAAATGTAAAATATAATTATAAAAGGCCTGTATAAGTTTGTATATCATTCTAATTTTGTTATCTTTGCATATAAGCGGACTAAAAAGCCTCTTCTGAAATAATAGGATATATATTTTTATTCATGGCTGTATTCGTATGAAAATAAGTCCAACATAAGTTAAAAATATGTAAATAATATTGAATAAGTTATAATAAGTCGTTCCACAATAGGAAGCCCAATATAACTTTGCCCGACATAGGACATATTTTCCAGCCTAGAAATCGCCATCAAAATGCCGTTTGGCAACTCGCTTTAAAGTGTGGGCTCGCCTATTCACCGAACACTGCGGTTACCCAGTAGTATGACGTCGCTGCCACACACACGAGGTTTCCTATGGAGTCAAGGGGCCGTGGTTGTCAGTATTATCGCTGGCAATCGAGCAACATGTGAAATGTATTTGGGTCCATTCTCATGTATGTACTTTATGAAGTCATTCGTATTCCCAGCTTTTAATTCCCGTAATATTGTCACATGACTTCCTAACAGTTTTCTTTTAATTAGCCAGTCTTTACACCATTTGTCTTTCTTCACCTCATGTACATAGCAATTATTATGCTAAACAGCAGCGCTATACACTTGCGTTCCTTCTTATTAGGCACCATAGTTATCGTACCGGTACGCTCACGACCCAGTCGACCACCTGCACTGGCTCCTGCCCGGCTGTGAGGCGTGAGCCTGTGACTGGTCAGACACGTTCGTTTGGACACCACAACAAGTGTGCCCGCCGCGTGCACAAGCGGTAAGCCCGTCAACAGGCGAACAGCTCGCTTGTGTTCGCGAGCACTGCTGTCAAACTCTTACGGGAGTTACCCCGTAGGAAGAATGACAAAGAGAATTATGGTGACCATTGATTAGCATGAATGTAATAATACAAACAAATTATGAAACTACAATAATCAAAGACTAGTTGTAAAACAATTGGTCTATCCCTCTCACTCAGAGGACCAAGAAGTCCTTAATTATAACAGTTTACCCTAAATATAAAAGAGAACGAGTTTTCTCCAATGGGGTGCTTTCCAAACCATAGTCCCTCATTGGTCCACAGTAGAGGGCACTTGTGGATAATGCAAAGCCCGCCTCATTTAATTAATTAATTTAAAAAGATAAATATATCTTTGGTAAATAACTACATATTTATGTAATACTATGAATAACGGTTACGTGACAAACTATAGTATAAGTAATACAATTACAAGATATAGATGGGACTTGCTGATATTTGTTCTGCTTACCAAATTAAGGCCTTGTTGATTGTTTTTTTCGTAGCAACTCACTCTGTTATTTGGTAGTGTAGTGAAACAATAACGCCATATAAGGAGCTGAAAGGCCTTATACTATATGCAAGTTGAACTGTAGATTGCGCCTAGTAGCTATGTTGGCTCAGTCAATTCCTATATTGGCTCGCAAAAACAGCCCCAATGGCTCGAAAGTTTGCCAACGACAGTGCTGAGATAATGTGTTGCAGGCCGAGAGTGAAAGGGGGTTGCAGAGGGTGGTGGATGAGTTTCAGTCCGTGTGTAAACGATTGAAACTGAAGGTGAATGTTGATAAAAGTAAGGTGATGGTATTTGAGAAGGCAGAAACTGAAGTGGTTGACTTTGCCACACTTTACAGAATGAGAGTACCAACTGGTACTAAGTGTGAGATAACTCTGAGGGGTGAGAGGATGGAGAAAGTGAAGGATCGAATTTAAGTACCTGGGTACAGTTCTGTGTAAACATGTAAATTTTTGTATTTTTACTCTTTGAATTAACATAATGATGAGGTTACAAATGACGTATGCGAGGAGGTGTTTATCCTGAGGCAATCCTCGCATACTGATGTGTCCTTCATTGTTCACATGAGCCAGCATCTATGACTGGAACGAACTACTGGGTTGGTATATTTGTTTACATCTATGTCATCCTGGGGTCGCAAGCCTAATACCCCCATCAGGAGTGATGGCTAATAATTTAGTTAAGTTTAAAAAAATAAAAAAAATATATCTCTACTAGGTTTAATTTAGAATTACATTCGTGCAAATTGGATCAGAGGTTGCGTGCTTATTAAAAAATTGGGTAGCTTTATTTAAAACGCACCAACCTTGACGGATTGATAGATGCATGGATATGCTAAGATCAACGTTTCAGTTTGCTAATGTGTAAACAGCTAAAATGAAGGAGGGTGGGGTAAACTGATAAGAAATATACAAATTTTAGCAGAACAAACACACCATTATAATAATAGTAGGCAATGATATGTATGAAGATCTAAGACGAGGAAGGTGTTATGTCACACCTACATACCTAACACATCTCTACACTTCACAATCTCCTCTGTTCTCACACTTACTACATTCCTTCCGCTCTCCTGTACTACAAAAGGTACATTTGACTCCAAAGAAACTATTCTTCTTAAAGATTTCCTAACCAATGTCTCTTGTCAACGGCCACACCACGTTGAAAACACCGCTTCTCGTCCGATCAGCGAAGTTAAGCAACGTTGGGTCTGATTAGTACTTGGATGGGTGACCGCCTGGGAACACCAGATGCTGTTGGCATTTATTTATTTATTTTTAAAATCCTTTCCAATAATTTCATTTCAACACAAACAACGAGCCACGACTCTTTTGAGGCATTATAAGACATTATACACATCACAAATTGACATTAAACACATCCATTGAGAGTACCTAACCTTACCTATATGTGGATTATTATTACTGACTACGACTGTACAATCCCACATATCATATTCCATATAAACTTTCAATTAGAATTGATAATAAGTTATACACATCACGAATGACATTAAATACATCCATTGAGAGTTATTTATATGTGGAGGAAATGAAGAAAATATAAGTAACACAAATCAACAGTTACCCTTCGATACCTTAATATGGTAATATTGTGTAGTGGCCACACTATGTTTCACACACATATGGCCACTCCTGTAAACAATTAAATTGCTTATAAATTCTGTTTGAAGATGAATAATTATTACTCTCTGTAAGAGAGTGTTTCCAAAACAAAACCACTCAGCCTGTGCGCGCCCCTTCCACACACCCTGACGGAGGTGGAACGGTCATCAATGCACAGGACAGGGAGTCACAGTACCGCTTCCCGTTCAGGGGCTCACACTGATTCTCCTCATCGTGGTTCAGCAGTTATCAAGTTACTGAAGGAGTAACTTGATATCATACTATAGAAATGATCCTATAAAGAATGATTATGTCTTCAAAACTACCTTTGACAACCACAGTTTTATTGTTCCCGCACACCTACAGTAACATCAGGTTTATACTAGTTTATATGTAATATTTTTTTAAATGCTAAATATATTGACATGCATCTGTAATAATTGCAATAATAAAGATATTTATCTATATTTCGCATGACACACCCGTCTAAGAATGCACCATAATTCTCCTATACTCAGTTCAGTATAACCATAGAAGACATTTTTAATTGGTACAACAATGCACAAGTTCCTTGAAAACAGTGTGGTGGCGATATTACCCAGACAAACATATTCCTACTGTAAATAAATAGGTCACACTAAGAAACAGTTTTCATTGTTGTGAAACAGAAAACAATGAGAGTCGACGATTTTAGAATAAAAAATTTAAATACTTCCATAAAATTAATGAAACATAAATACTGAACGTAATTATAATAGTTACCCCTATATAAACATGGCCTTTATTTGGACAGGGTAATCTTAAGTAAATTCACGTTGACACTGGCAGTAAGTTAGCTTTAAATGTATGCAAATATAAGAAAGGTTTCAGATTAATATACATGAGGTCTGATTCATTGACTTAAGGGGTAAATTTACAATTTTTTTAACAAGGAAAATCTAATGTATTACGATTAAGGTGATTAAAATAACAGCATAATAATTCTATAGAAATATGTACTCTAATAAATAATGCTGTAGCCTATCATTACTGAACTGTATACAATTATATTAACTATTTATTCACTCCGCACTGCCGGGTTTGACTAATTTCCTGTTGGATCCTTTCATACTGGTACATTTATAAAATATTAAATGAGAATAATAAAGTAAAATGCTAACATCACGGGCCCCGAGGATTTGTTTATCTCCGTCTTCTGGTACCAGTGTTGCCAGATACCCTTGAACCAGTAGTCACCTCTTCTGTTGTCTTTCAAGAAATAGATCTCACTATTTCCCTAGCTCCCTTTGGGGGACCCGAGCATCTGTCAGGTTTGCATATTCACATATGATGTTATTGTTGTACAGTCCCCGACATTAGCGACGCCCCTCTCCTTGACCCATACGAAACCCACAGCCACTGCTTCAGTGTGGGGGAAGGAGAAACGCAGCGGGTGAGAGGAGGCAGAGTTTATTTTAAATTAATTATTATATGCTAATAAGAATCATAGTATGGAAGCAAAAGCTTGTGCTCTTTGTTCAGTGTACCTCAAGGCGAGGGGCGCCGCTACTGCCGGAGACTGTAAGTAGTGTGTAGCTGCTTATAGTAATTTTAAAGATGGTTCTTTGCCTATTTATTGGAAAACTTATCAGCTAAGTAACAGAGGGAAGCTGTCAAACTCTTATGTAAGTTACCCCTATATGGATGATTATTCTTGACCACGACTGTAGCCTACATGTGGTGAATATGCGCCCAGCTTAGGTCAACCAGATTTGGGACTGCTCTGCCAGACAGTCTGGGGAAGTACAACAACAACAAATGAACCACAAGACACCAGTCCCTATTATTATTATTATTTACAACACCAAACCATACGATACACCAGTCTCTATTATTATTATTATTATTTACAATATTGAACCATATGATACACCAGTTCCTATTATTATTATTATTATTTACAACACCAAACAATACGATACACCAGTCTCTATTATTATTATTTACAATACTGAACCATATGATACACCAGTTCCTATTATTATTATTTACAACACCAAACAATACGATACACCAGTCTCTATTATTATTATATACAATACTGAACCATATGATACACCAGTTCCTATTATATACAATACTGAACCATATGATACACCAGTTCCTATTATTACATACAATACTGAACCATATGATACACCAGTTCCTATTATTACATACAATACTGAATCATATGATACACCAGTTCCTATTATTATATACAATACTGAACCATATGATACACCAGTTCCTATTATTACATACAATACTGAATCATATGATACACCAGTTCCTATTATTACATACAATACTGAATCATATGATACACCAGTTCCTATTATCATTATATACAACACTATAGTCTGTCCAGCCTAAGGTGGCGGAGAAGCCCTGCCTCTCTGGGACTTTCCTGGATGTATCTGATTGGCAGATGATGGAAAGGGGACGTTTAGAGTCCTTTTGGTCACACCATGGGTCACACACATACGTTGCATAGCGGTGCGTTAATCTTAGTGACCTGACCTTCCTTCTTCTTCCCTCCACTTCTCTCTCTCTCTCTCTCTCTCTCTCTCTCGTGTTCACGATTCATCCACAACCTTTCCTTTTCTATATTCTATAATCTAATGATATTTTATCCCACATATAAGTATAATCTAATGATATTTTATCCCACATATAAGTATAATCTAATGATATTTTATCCCACATATTAGTATAATCTAATGATATTTTATCCCGCATATCATATACATAGATATATTTAGATTAATGGCATTATATAATATTTTTTATTTTTTTTATTCCATTTATTCATTCTCTCATTAACAGTAGTATGCATCATAAGTTATTTCACTTTCTTTATTCCTCATTCGTTACCTTCATCTAAGTTTCTCTCTCTTACTGCCTTAGGCCATATTCTAATCTCAGGTCCCAATAGGCGCCTGTCAACTTCCTGTGTCGGTTTGGTAATCCATTCACACACACACACACCACTCCTTGCCCAGTCCTGCTGCTTTGTTTGGCCATGGTTTTGAAAGACATTAACCTTTTTGTGTAAGTAGTGAATTTGTGTGTGCATTTGTTTCTATATATTCGTTGCATAAAAACACACTCCCTTGTGCTTCCGAAAGATAGGTGAAATTAAATGTATAAAAAATGGTACTAAATGGATGAAGAAGTCTTGAAGTATGCTTTCGAACAAGGGAAGTCACAAGGGTTACCCAGAGGTATTCCAGCTGACCTGTTTTCCTCTCACTGTCGCTCACTTTTTACTAATCAAGATATTAAGAGCTGCAAGTAAATTGTCACTGTGAATTCTGACTGTAAGGCTCACACATATCATTTACAATAATGAGTGAGTAATAACAGGCATGAATAATGCTTAATTAGCAGAAATATTCATGAAAAAAGGAAGCACTTCTATTTTTCTCGGTGTGCTGAACACCTCTAGCCAATCAGGGAAGCGAAAAAGTACTTGACCTGCCTACCGCACCTGTAGGGCAGGGCTTCTCCGCCACCTTAGGCTGGACAGAGTATAAATTATTCTATACACCAACCCCTATTATTATTGTTAGATTTACTTACGATGGGAATAATATTAAGGGGGATAGCGCGAACGCAGTCCCCCGCTAACAAAAATTTCGCACTCGAGTTAACCACATTTGGGTTAATCGCAGGGGTCAGCACCACCGGAGTGCAATGGTGAGCCTCGCCCTGGGAAAACCGCCTTAATGATCACGGTATCTCCTGTGCCAGGTAAGTATGTTGTAGTCAGGTTCTACCACACCCAGACCCATCAGTTCTGAGTACATTCAACACACCAACAAATATTTTATGCTATTATTTACCAATATCTATTCAATATAATATTTATTTATCATAAATATATAGAATTATTAATTTTATATATACTGCTTTAAAGACTTTATAAATAGAATCTTTATTTCAACACAAAAGTATACTGTATATATGAATCTTACGGAAACAGAACAACACTGCACTACTCTAATATAAATTATGATACACAGTAGGAAGAATGACAAAGAGAATTATGGTGACCATTGATTAGCATGAATGTAATAATACAAACAAGCTATGAAGCTACAATAATCAAAGACTAGTTGTAAAACAATTGGTCTATCCCTCACACTCAGAGGACCAAGAAGTCTTTAATTATAACAGTTTACCCTAAATATAAAAGAGAACGAGTTTTTTCCAATGGGGTGCTTTCCAAACTAGTCCCTCACTGGTCCACAGTAGAGGGCACTTGTGGATAATGCAAAGCCCGCGTCATTTAATTAATTAATTTAAAAAGATAAATGTATCTTTGGTAAATAACTACATATTTATGTAATACTATGAAAATAACGGTTACGTGACAAACTATAGTATAAGTAATACAAATACGAGATATAGATGGGACTTGCTGATATTTGTTCTGCTTACCAAATTAAGGCCTTGTTGATTGTTTTTTTCGTAGCAACTCACTCTGTTATTTGGTAGTGTAGTGAAACAATAACGCCATATAAGGAGCTGAAAGGCCTTATACTATATGCAAGTTGAACTGTAGATTGCGCCTAGTAGCTATGTTGGCTCAGTCAATTCCTATATTGGCTCGCAAAAACAGCCCCAATGGCTAGAAAGTTTGCCAACGACAGTGCTGAGATAATGTGTTGCAGGCCGAGAGTGAAAGGGGGTTGCAGAGGGTGGTGGATGAGTTTCAGTCCGTGTGTAAACGATTGAAACTGAAGGTGAATGTTGATAAAAGTAAGGTGATGGTATTTGAGAGGGCAGAAACTGAAGTGGTTGACTTTGCCACACTTTACAGAATGAGTGTACCAACTGGTACTAAGTGTGAGATAACTCTGAGGGGTGAGAGGATGGAGAAAGTGAAGGATCGAATTTAAGTACCTGGGTACAGTTCTGTGTAAACATGTAAATTTTTGTATTTTTGCTCTTTGAATTAACATAATGATGAGGTTACCAATGACGTATGCGAGGAGGTGTTTATCCTGAGGCAATCCTAGCATACTGATGTGTCCTTCATTGTTCACATGAGCCAGCATCTATGACTGGAACGAACTACTGGGTTGGTATATTTGTTTACATCTATGTCATCCTGGGGTCGCAAGCCTAATACCCCCATCAGGAGTGATGGCTCATAATTTAGTTAAGTTAAAAAAAAAAAAAAAAAAATTATATCTCTACTAGGTTTAATTTAGAATTACATTCGTGCAAATTGGATCAGAGGTTGCGTGCTTATTAAAAAATTGGGTAGCTTTATTTAAAACGCACCAACCTTGACGGATTGATAGATGCATGGATATGCTAAGATCAACGTTTCAGTTTGCTAATGTGTAAACAGCTAAAATGAAGGAGGGTGGGGTAAACTGATAAGAAATATACAAATTTTAGCAGAACAAACACACCATTATAATAATAGTAGGCAATGATATGTATGAAGATCTAAGACGAGGAAGGTGTTATGTCACACCTACATACCTAACACATCTCTACACTTCACAATCTCCTCTGTTCTCACACTTACTACATTCCTTCCGCTCTCCTGTACTACAAAAGGTACATTTGACTCCAAAGAAACTATTCTTCTTAAAGATTTCCTAACCAATGTCTCTTGTCAACGGCCACCCAACGTTGAAAACACCGCTTTTCGTCCGATCAGCAAAGTTAAGCAACGTTGGGTCTGGTTAGTACTTGGATGGGTGACCGCCTGGGAACACCAGATGATGTTCGCATTTATTTATTTATTTTTAAAATCCTTTCCAATAATTTCATTTCAACACAAACAACGAGCCACGACTCTTTTGAGGCATTATAAGACATTATACACATCACAAATTGACATTAAACACATCCATTGAGAGTACCTAACCTTACCTATATGTGGATTATTATTATTGACTACGACTGTACAATCCCACATATCATATTCCATATAAACTTTCAAATAAGATTGATAATAAGTTATACACATCACGAATGACATTAAATACATCTATTGAGAGTTATTTATATGTGGAGGAAATGAAAGAAAATATAAGTAACCCAAATCAACAGTTACCCTTCGATACCTTAATATGGTAATATTGTGTAGTGGCCACACTATGTTTCACACACATATGGCCACTCCTGTAAACAATTAAATTGCTTATAAATTCTGTTTGAAGATGTATAATTATTACTCTCTGTAAGAGAGTGTTTCCAAAACAAAACCACTCAGCCTGTGCGCGCCCCCTCCACACACCCTGACGGAGGTGGAACGGTCATCAATGCACAGGACAGGGAGTCACAGTACCGCTTCCCGTTCAGGGGCTCACACTGATTCTCCTCATCGTGGTTTAGCAGTTATCAAGTTACTGAAGGAATAACTTGATATCATACTATAGAAATGATCCTATAAAGTATGATTATGTCTTCAAAACTTTTTTTTTTTTTTTTTTTTTTTTTTTTAAGGTTTATTGTGCATTACAATACATTATACATAAACATATAGCACAGAGTTATACATATAATATACCTGAATTACACAAAGCGGGCATCAGCCCGCCGGTTGGAGTTTGAATGTTCCCGTGCTGGGTTGCATGGTGGTGGCGAGAGGTGCTGTGCTCACAGGTGCCTAAAAAGTGATCTGTGGTGTGGTGAGCGGGGCGGGGGGGCCGCCCTGAGCACCTGCAGCATCAGGTCAGTGGGTGTGTGGCGAACGAGGAGGGCGGCCCTGGCCTGGCGGCTGCTGAGAAGTCCCCAACCCGCAGGCTGGGCGGCGGTTGGTGGTAACGGCGCTGATCTGAGGGCGGCCGTGGTCGGGCAGGAAACGATGTAGTGTAATAGCGGGTGGCGGCAGTGCTTCCCGCAGTGGTCGCACTCCTGCCCCTGGAAGCCGTCGTACAGCTCCTCCCTGGTGCAGTAGCCCAGCCTTACACGCTGTAGCAGCACCCCGTCTGACCTAGGCTGTGGCTGGGAGGCATCCAGTGGCTGGTAGTCGGTGGCGGCGGCGTACCAAGCCGCTTGTCTCTTCCTCGCTTCCAGTTGCCGGTGTGTGTGGTAGGCGTGCTGGGCTGCGGCGCGCTTGGCACGTGCCTTTACTTGACGCAGACTGGGGGACACATGCCTGGTCACCTGGGGGCCACCAGCAGCTCTCTTGGCGGCTGCGTCAGCAGATTCATTGCCTTGTACTCCAACGTGGCTAGGGATCCAGTTGAGCTTCACCTGCCGCCCCTGCGCGGCGATGCTCTGGAGGATACCCAGAATGGTGGTGATGAGGCCCACATTGTCTTTGGGATGCGGCTGCTGGAGGGCCTGTAGCCCCGCTCTGGAGTCTGTGTGCAGCATCACGGTGGGCTCCTGTCGGTGGTGGGCGTGCTCCAGAGCCAGTTGGATGGCCACCAGCTCTGTCTGTAGGGTGGAGCAGTGATTAGAGGTCCTCTCGCACAACTCAGTCCCTCTGGTGATGGCAGCAGCACTCGTTCTCCCACTGTCAGGATCGACTGAGCTGTCGGTGTAGTACACCGCACTGTCTGGTTCAGTGACTTGTGCAATGGCCATGAGTGCATGCTGCCGCATCTCTTCTGTGATGCACTGCGACTTGCTGGCGGGCAGCTGCGTGGCGGAGAAAACTGCCGTGGGGGGCTCCCACGGGGGCGGGGCATGATAGGTGGGGGCAGGGAGGTCCGCCTGCAGCCAGTCATTTGTGTGGGCCAGGGTGGCTTGAAGCAGCCACGGGTTGCGGCGTAGAGTGTCGACGCCCTGGGTGGCCGCCAGCCGCAGTCTCCTCTGCGTCACACCGTCCGCGTCGCGCTGCAGCACCCTCGATATACGGCAGTCTGTGATGTGCTGTACCCTGGTGGTGAGGGGTACCAGGCTGGTCTCACTCTGCATGACGCATGCACTGGTCCACCTCGGAGCTCCCAGCATGGTCCTCATGGCGGTGTTCTGCACTACCTCGAGCCGCTCCTGCTGGTTTGGGGAGAGTGTAAATATAAAAGAGAACGAGTTTTCTCCAATGGGGTGCTTTCTAAACTAGTCCCTCACTGGTCCACAGGCAGTAGAGACCAAGGATAATAGACTATAAAGGATAGTCCAGTGAAACGTCATAGTGAAGACGTGGTAAATATCCGTGACGTCACGGGAGGCTCTGTGGCTAGCTGGTGCCCAAACCTTGCCCGTTCACTAGTTAAAATATGAGGCATAAAGATTATATCAGCTGATATTAATCGAAATAATGAGTTACTTGGTAGCTACACCTTGGTAGGTTATAAAGATAAGAAGCATACTGATATAACGGCAATTGTACAACTCGACATCAGTTTTTGAAATAGAATAATGGACTACAAAACTGGAAGCCTTCCATGACCAAGATTGATATCAAATCGCGTTCGCATCTCTAAGCCCATATTTGTACAATAATGACTAATCTTTGGTGTCTTTATATTCCACACAGTTTAAATTGATCATTATAATTTAAAGTAAATGTGTTTGTAGTGTGTTGTCATCAATAGATATCCAGAGAAGCCAGGAGATCTCTACCACTGCCCACTGGTGAGTCGTATACTCACAAGAAGTAGGCCTACAGTACTACTTGGCATTGATAAGGTCATGATTTAGACTGATAATAATAGGTTTTACGTGTTTAATTCTTGATGGATGATTAACTAGCCTACTAATCATATGGATATAAAGCAGCATTTTTATAAATCATGACCTAGCTGACCTAATGAGATCATTAGTCGATCATCCTTGGTAGTAGCATACAGTTTTTTAACCTTGGTTACGAAGTATTTATATTGACTAGTGCTAGGTTATATTCACATATCTATCACTCGAAAGATTATATAATAACCTATTACCTGGATGTAAAGGTAATTTATATTGATAATTCTACAAGAGAGCTCCATTTGGATTTTTTCAACGTTATAAAAAGGATTTCCATACCTATTTAGTATTTCCAACTGCCCCATTTTTAAAATATGTCCCTTTCAACCCCTCCAACAGGAGATCTGAAAAATGCCCTGAATAGATCCGAAGAATGCCCCAATTAGGTCCGAAAATACCCTGAATAAGTTAGAAAAATGCATCAGTTAGGTCAGAAAAATGTCCTGTATTTATTGAAAGAATTACCGCTTTGTAGCAGTGTTGCCAGATCCGGCTAGGTCCCAGTATTTTGCCCCAGCCATTTCCTGTACTTTACCACAGTTATTTCCCAGTAGTCTGCCCAGGTTAGGTACCAGTAGTCTGCCAGGTTAGGTCCCGGTAGTTTGATGCGGTCTAGATTAGGTTAGGTAAGGTCAGACTAATTTCAAAATGCCCCATTTGATATTTACCACTGTGGATTTTGCACAGGTTTGGAAATTGTGTAAATAAACGTAATTTCTGTCAGTTCATTCGCTTTTTCAGAAAGTACCGTACTGTATTGCGTTAGCACTTTTCAGATTAACGAGCTCAACTTTCTGAGAGTTAACGGCTAACTTAACACTTTTCAACTCATCATGTCTGGGAATACAAACACAGCACGATCAGCATACTGCAGTTGAGAAAATATGATGTTCATCTCTGGTATCTTATTGTGCTGGCTGGACTTCTGGTGTATTATCTGTGAAGGAATTGATGTTAAAGGCATATAATCAGATGACACTTGTTTGTATATACTGTGCACAAAAATAGAATAAATTATGTAGGCTAAATAGATATAGATAGATGTAGGCTATGACTCTTCCATCATCTTCATATTCGCCATGGGTTAAAATTACCTCATATAGGTTGTTACGTGTGTCTGAATTATTATCATTGATTTATAAGTGTTGCTATCTATTTTTGACAGTGACTGTGGATGTGGTTGTGAGTGTGGTAGCAGAGGCCCCACACCCGGATGTGTTGTGTGCGTTTAATTCACTTATTATTCCATTTTCTTTAAGTGTGGGTGTCGTAAGGTCGGGTATGTCATAACCAGCTATGTTCTCTAGATTCGTACGCTTTCTCTCGCCTTCTCTCGCAAGTGGCGTGAGGAGTGTCCGTTTTCATTACGTGGGACTACCCATAGTTTCTTGGGAGGGAACGTATGAGTATAGTGTGTTTAAGTCTGTGTTAACGAACAGGTTTGGAGACGTTCCTGTAGCTCTGTTGGAACCGGCACGCTCTTCTTTGTCGAGCCGATGGTATATAAGGGCGGGGCTTAGGCCTTGTTACTTCAGATATTCTTGGAGACTGGGACAGCGAGCTTGTGTTTTGTAAGTGCTTGAGTGTGGTGAGATTCGGGAGGAGACACGCGGACGTAATTTGTTAAGTATAATTGTTCTACTTCTACTTTCTTCTCACAAGTAACTTAGGGGTCACTCTCGTATTATTATTACTATATATATATATATTTGGATATTGATTCTTTTATTATTATATTATTACATGTGTGTGATGTATTGATGTTTATTTACCATATATGCCAGTGAAGTTAGACTAATTCTATGCTTACGTGTGTGCCTAGAGCCTTGTGTATTGAAGTGATGGCACAGTGGTAGTGAGTTGTTGTGTGATTATTGCAAGTGTATTATATATATTTTGGGTGCTCTGTCTCACGTTCTGTCATAGTTGGGAATCCTGATTTCATTTAATAATTCTTTCTGTGTTACTTGTATGTCTTTGTGTTAGTTCATATTGTCATTATATATTATAGAAAATCTGAGTAGTTTCTCTATCATCATTTATTCATTATAACCGAATCTGGGTATATGTATGGACGGTCTCTTTAGGGTTGAGTTAGCAATCTTTCATACAGGCTGGGTTTGTACTTTTACTTATTCTTCATAACTTTGATAGTCAGATACCTGCCACCCAGTGCTACTTTATTCTGTTGATAGCTAACTTTGGAGTAAGTCTAGTCTAGTGACTAGTACTGTACTGTATCTCTACCCTCCGTCCGTAACAAGGTATAAAGACCTGGGAAAGACAATGAGACTATTTTCACGATTATGTATCGGGTATTTTCAAAAATATTTGTTATCTGGTCGTACTAAGGTAATTATTGTCTATCTATTGCCAGACGCCTCAATCCCCAAAGGGGTGAATGAATTGCCTCCACACATCTTTGTCTCCCTTCAACTGGCGTCCCTCCTATGGTACCACCCAACGCCACTCTTACTCATATACTTCTCTACTCCATCATTCCACCTCACTCTCGGTCTACCTGCTCTACTCTGTCCTTCCACCTCACTCTCATACACTTTTTAATCAAATCTCTCGCTTCCTATACACTCTACATGGCCGAACCACCTCAAGGTGTTTTCTTTACACTCTTTCCATCTAATACTGTTTAACTATTCACTTTCATTTTTATAAAAAAAAATAAAAAAAATCTCATTTGTTTCGTTGAGCAGACCCTCTTGTGCTTCATGTGCATCACCTCTGGCATCTTCTTGTGCATGAGGAATAGCATCTTGTACCACTTCTGGTGTATTATCTGTGAAGGAATTGATTTTAGAGGCACATAATCACATGACACTTGTTTGCATATACAAAAGAAAAGAATAAATAAATGTTTGGCCCTTCCATTATTTTCATATATGCATTATCCAGCCCTACTCTTAATATACTATAATTACTGTATTGTGAAACTATGAAGTACAGGGTAGGTCTGATACCATCTGATACTGTATAGCCTATGTACTATACACAGTCATTTTTAAGAAGAAAACAAAAAATCTCACCATTTCCTTTATTGAGCAGACCCTCTTGAAGTACTGGTACCAGTAACCGTCTACACCTACTGAATAATCTTTCTCGGTGAGCCTCCGGACCAGCTGAAAATGAAATGAATGTTACAGTATTCAGACCTAATCAAAATCCATGGGTAAAATCATGATTGTGTAATTGGACCAAATATCCACAATAGAAAAACTACTGAATTTCTACCACAATTACCTATTATTGTAACCTATATTAGGACATTGAATGATGGTTTTAATGTATTAAATCCACCACAAATACTTTATTTTAAAAATATTCCCCACCTTACCCCCAAACATAAAAGGGGAAGAGAGAAATTGTTGGTTATAGAGCATTACAATACTGTAGCCTACCTAGATATACCAAAGTTATCACTAGTAGGGGATGCAGTCAGTATTGGACTACATTTCTAACAGAATTAGGTAGACTTGGCCTGGCCTAACCTAACCTACATACTGTACAGTAGAGTATCATAAGATGGGGTAAAGTTAAAAATATGTACAGTATAAGCAAATAGCTGAGGGTGTAGTAGTAAGTTGGGCCTTTGATAGATCTCAACATACCTGGTTCTCGATTAGAATTTGGAAGGTGCAGAGTCGGTACAGCTCAATGTTGCAATATTATGATCTTCTTTGGAGATCCATTACATCGTTGATTGTTCAAAGCATCTCTTGGGACATAGTCTGTTGTCTTAAAGTGTAGAGAGCATACTCGGGCCAATTCAACATTGAATTTGTCCTCACGTTTGCACGCCGATATCCACTTTATGGCTTTCTCTTGGTCTCTTAGGAACCGAAAGAGCTCCACCCTGTCTCTTTTTGCATGTCTACTGCCATTATTGCAATTGTACACTGCACATACACCCATAATATGGCACAGACATTCACGCTTCACGTACACTTTAAGTTGGGCTAGTGACAGTCTGGGCACCAGGCAAGGTTGTTTACAAGTGTGACGTCACTCCCGCGGTGCATTGTGGGAAAACAAGTGTCTAGTAGACTATCCTTTATAGTCTATCATCCTTGGTAGAGACCCGATATAAGAGAGACTGGACAGCCAAAATTTCCGCTGCTCGCTGATTGGCTGGTTGAATGGGGCGCCATGTTTGCTCATACTCGTCTCTGCCTGCTAGCAGGTTCGGCACAATGTATATATTTGCCTTGACTATGATGCGTGACTGATTACTCGGTAGAATGTTATATTTATATAATATCTTCTTTAGATAAAACTAGCAAAGACAGTTTTTAGTCGATCTTCAACTCGACATAAATATTCCTTGAAAACTTCCGTAAGCCTTTCAGAATGCCGAACTGTATGGTGACGAATCAGTAATATGCTACTGTACTTAACCATTCATCGCAACAACAAATTCCCTCATATTTGTGTGAACAGCATGTAAACAGTAGTGTGTAAACGTTGGTAATACACCTACGGAAACGATTTTCATACAAAAATTAATTAAACTAACTATAGTATCAAAGGTTTCACAGATACCCTAAACACCTAGGTCAAGGGAATTCCCTTGACCTTGCTAAACACATTGACTACTGCTGTCGTCTTTCAGTCAAACGTGTTGGTTTAGTAGCGTCGTCTGGCAACTCGTCACGTCCTATCATGTGCTTTAAATAACGCGTACATGACTTATAATAGGAATTATTACTTCAGGTATTTTATAGTATTTAAAAATATATACCTGTATATGGAAAGAATGCAATTTTCGTCAGCATTTTGCCCACGAATGTCAGCAGGAGATTACTAGCTGGTAGTATCTAGCAACTATACATTTTTTCTATACTAATGTAAAAGCGCGATTTTTGTCCCCTTAATTTAATATTACTAATTTACTTTACTCTGGGAGGAAAACAAAAACCCACTGCCATTAACGAAACGAAAAGCCACCAGTGTATGTTACTACTCTATCCTATAGTTGTATCAACCTGGTTTGGAAAAAAAAAAGAACAAGAGACTGATGAGGAACAGGACAAGTCCAGTCCCTCCTCAGTACTATATTATAGATATACGCTGCCACCACCAGACCAAAGTCGATCAGAGGAATCAAGGGAACACACACCGGAATGGTAGCGTAGCGTTAGCTTATGTAGGCGCGTGAGTAAGCAACCCAGACTAAGATTTTAACGGGGGTACGATCAGTGGTGTGAATTGAGAACCAATATTTATATAGGAACACAGTCTATTTGTTAATATCGGTGACGGAAATACTCAACTAATTATAAACCCGTTTATTATAATATGTTCACACGAGTACATTATTTATATAATACAATAATATTTTCCCCCTCCCTTGTCAATATTTCCTACTCCCCGTTCTGTCAGCTAGGACAGGAAGAATTCAGTGTCTCGCTAGTTGACAGATCTAAACACTTAAATCCACATACCAAAAACAATGACCACAATACGGTATTTAAACAAATCACTTCCTAAACATCAATATCCTACTACATCCTAACATCAATATCCTAATACATCCTAACATCAATATCCTAATTATATTATTCGAATTGTGAATTGCCATTTGTAATTGTTAATTGAAATCATATTATTCGAATTGTGAAGTGCCAGCCATTATTATTAGTATTAGTCACCACATGTGTGTCATATTGCTCAAGGGTTGTTTGCTAATAAATGGCGGCTTTTCCGAGCTGTTACCCCAGCAGACGGAAACAGAATGAGCAAAAAAAACATACATTAGTTACTACGTCCTTACTTGAACACACAATATTCTTCAGTTATTTAGTTTCAATCACTGGACTAATCGATTCACCACTCACAATATTCACAATACAATATATATATAAGTATCGACTGGTGAAACGAAATTGAGAGGAAGAAATAACACTACCATTGCTACATATAATGTAAGAACATTGAACCAAACGGGGAAGCTGAAGGAACTCATACATGAAATGAACAGATACAACTGGCATCTCCTCGGACTCTGTGAGGCCAGATGGAAGAACGCCGGAGAGATTCAGACGGAAGGACATGCTTTCTACTATAACGGAGACGAGAACCGACATATACACGGAGTGGGATTTCTAGTCAACAAATCTATTAAGAACACCGTAATGGGATACCAACCAGTGTCAAGCAGGCTTATTACCATCCGGCTGCGAGCAAAGCCCTTCAATATAACAGTGATACAGGCATACGCCCCAACAAAGGACTATGATGATGAATACGTCAAAGACTTTTACAGTCAAATGCAAGATATCATCAACAAGACTGACAATAAAGACATCCTGATCATCCAGGGTCACTGGAATGCCAAGGTGGGCAGAGATGCTCTGGAGGACTGGGATGAATTCATCGGCCCCTCCTGCAACGACACAACTAACGAGAGGGGACTACGCTTGCTGGAATTTGCTAGTTATAACAACATGATGCTGGCCAACACACTCGCAGAGCACAAGGCATCTCACAGATGGACATGGCAAGCCCCTAATGGTCAACACAACCAGATCGACTATATCCTGGTACAAAGAAGGCACAGGACTGGCATTAACAGGCCCAATACTAGGACATTCCCAGGAGCAGATGTAGGGAGTGACCACGATCTTGTCATGCTGAACTTTAGAGTACGCTTGAGGAAAGTCAACAAGCCCAAAAACACTCGGCTGAGATTCAACCTGGAGAAACTGAAAGATCCTAGAATCTCTGAAGTATTCCAGGCGACAGTTGGCGTGAAGTTTGCACCGCTACTCCAACTTGATGAAGACCTTGAGGCCATCACAAACAACTTTAATTTAGTGATGACAGAAACAGCTAATGAGGTCTTGGGAAAAAGCCAACGTAAATCAAAACCATGGGTCACAGATTTTATACTGGAACTATGTGACAAAAGACGGAATCAGAAGAAAAAGAAGAACACCCCTGAAGGAAGGGCAGAGTATAGGAAGACCAACAAGGATATTAGAAGAGAAATGAAATATGCAAAACAGAGGTGGATAACGAAACAATGTACAGATATTGAAGAGAACCTTGCATTAAACAACACAAAGAAGGCATTTCAGCTAGTGAAAGATCTAACTAAAGAAAAACAAGCAAAAGTGAATAGTATCAAGGATAAACGTGGAAACAGCTTAACAGAAGAAAAGGAAATCTTAGAAAGATGGACGGAATACTGCTCAGAACTGTATACCCATCAGAGCAGAGGAGATCCAAGCGTACTAAACGTCGAAGAACCCACCAATGAGGACGACTACCCAATACTAAGAGACGAAGTAGTAGCCGCAGTAGACTCACCGAGGAGCGGTAAGTCAGCAGGAGTTGACAACATCCCATCAGAACTACTGAAACATGGAGGAGAATCCACGATAGACATGCTTACCATCATCTGCAACAAGATCTGGCAGACAGGAGAGTGGCCAAAACCATGGACGCAATCGCTGATCATTGTAATTCCCAAGAAAGGCAATCTCCAACTTTGCCAGAATTATCGCACCATCAGCTTGATCAGCCATGCCAGCAAAGTAATGCTCAGGATCATCCTAGACAGATTGAAACCTCAAGCCGAGAGCATCATAGCTAAAGAACAGGCCGGCTTCCGAAAAGGCAGAAGTACTATTGAACAAATCTTTAACCTCCGTTTACTCTGTGAAAAACACCTCCAACACCAGAGAGAGCTCTACCACGTCTTCATAGATTTCAAAAAGGCGTTTGACAGAGTCTGGCATGACGCATTGTGGGCCACTATGAAAAAATTTAACATGGGAAAGAAACTAACTCACACCATTCAACAACTGTATGCAAACGCGTCCAGTGCAGTGTTTGCCCAGGGTTCTATCGGGGAGTGGTTTCACACTTCTGTAGGTGTCCGACAGGGGTGCCTCCTTTCCCCAACTCTCTTTAACATCTTCCTGGAGAGAATCATGAGCAACGCCCTAGAAGACCATGTGGGCACAGTCAACATTGGATGGAGAACCATCACAAATCTCAGATTTGCTGATGACATTGATGGAATAGCCGGAGAAGAAAATGAACTGTCAAGATTGGTTAATCAACTGGACAGAGCTTCCACCAAGTTTGGAATGGAAATTAGTGCAGAAAAGACAAAGCTTATGACAAATGAACACGGCTCTATTACAACAAATATATCAGTCCATGGTCAAAATCTCCAGATGGTACAACAATTTAAATATCTAGGGGCGATCATCAGTGACCAAGGATCAAAACCAGAAGTATTGGCAAGAGCAGCTCAGACCATGACCGCACTCTCAAAATTGAAGCCCATATGGAAGGACAAAAACATCTCTGTGAAGTGCAAGGTCAGACTCCTGCGTGCACTAGTACTTTCTATATTCCTCTACGCGTGCGAGACTTGGACGCTCACTGCGGAGCTTCAACGAAGGATACAGACACTGGAAATGAGGTGCTATCGTACCATCCTTGGCATCTCATACCTGAGCCATACCTCCAATGACCAAGTATGCACCACCATTCAGCAACACATTGGACCTTATGACGACCTTTTGACAATAGTGAAAGAAAGGAAGCTGAGATGGTATGGACACATGACACGTTCGGATGGTCTTGCAAAAACAGTTCTCCAGGGGACCGTGGAGGGAAGGAGGAGGGGAGGACAGAGGAAGAAGTGGAGCGACAACATCAAGGAGTGGACAAAGAAAACATTCGTGGAGACCCAGGCCTTGGCGCACGACCGCGACAGGTGGAGGGATTTGGTCCACAACTCATCTCGTAGGCAACCCGACGACTCAACCCAGAGTTAAGGGCACAAGAAGAAGAAGATATATATAACGAGAGCTAGTTTGAGCTCTTACCTGTTATCACCACAACCGGAAACAGAATGAGAAGGTAATACTGAATGGCAGTGTTGCCAGGTCTGCTTGACGAAATTTCCCCAACTTCAACATCAGAATATCCCTTTTTACCTCAAATTCCCTGTTTACTCTTAAAGATAGTCGTATATTTACTATCCTATACTTGATAATTATTTCGTCTGGTAGAAATTTCCTCATTCACTCTTAAACAGTCTTTATATAATTTTCCCATTGTTACCTCTAACTTTCCATGTTTGGGGACTATTCCCACAGAGCTATAAACATAGAGCTCGCCACCCCCCCCCCTGGCGTGTCGCCACCGGAAGTGGGTTGGTGGCCATGATGCCTGCCCATCCCCTCAACCCGCCAGCCTGTTAGCTTATGCCAGGGTAAGATATTATTTCATTTATTCGGTCTTTTATTGATGATATGGTATATTAACTACATTATAGTGACTCACAATATATGAATAAGTATTTCTTTAACCGATATATTAGTGAATGGCTGATTAAATATAAATACATTTCGGTTAATAGGTGAAATTAGTTAGATAAACAAAACTATCGTTGGCTCTCATCCACAGTCACCTTCTTATAATATATATATACAACATACTTAATCTCTATTATGATCAGTATTTTATGTTCACATTGTTCAGTATGAATGTATGTATGTCACACTAGAGTAATATGTGTGTATACATGCATGTCACACTAGAATATGTGTATGTCACACTAACGTTAGAGTAATATGTATGTATGTATATATGTTACACTAGAATAATATGTATGTATGTATTACCAGGTATTACCAGGGTTAGGTAGCCCCACCCAGGGAGGTACTACCGCTGAGGCAACGGGAGATTCAAGGTAGTACCTGATTCCATTTTTTCCCCCAGGCCTCAGTTGCTGGTTACACATCTTCTGCCTCACACATCTATGGGGAGCCAGGTAATCCCTTACACTACACACACATCCATACAAACTACATTCACTTACACTGCTATCCTTGACATTAACATACCAACTTCTCAACTCAACATGAAAAACAATACAAGCGCAAACACATTTTAAAACTTTATACCATGGCTGATGCAACTCTTAGAGCAAGCGCGGTGGTTTCTCGGATGACCATCACCGGCAGGGCGGGGTCTTTGACACAGGGCCCTCCCGGTCGTCATCACGCGACTGTGTCAGCACCAGCCATGATGCATAAAACGACTGCTCGTCAGCACAATGAATTAATTATGTTTGCAAATGTTCGGGGGCTTCACTCCAACATTAACTCGGTACACTTACTTCTTCAAACCGAAACCCCTAACATTCTTTTCCTCACTGAATGCCAGGTTACTCCCTCTTCTGACCTGACTAACTACAACTTTCCAGGCTATATTTTAATGTCAAATTTTAGATCAAAGGGAGGCGTTTGCTGTTTTGCTAGATCAACAATATCCTTGGAGAATATTTTCAATCTCGCATCACCAGATTTTTATTACTCAATTTACAAGCTAAATTCTTCAGGCTCAGTTAAATATTATTGTTGTATTTACCGATCACCAAATGCCTCCCCAGATAATAGCCTCTTTGATTCCCTGACCTCCATTCTTTCTGATTCAAACATTAATGCTGCATCTGATATATCCTTATTGGGTGATTTTAATGTCCACAATGTTGAGTGGCTCACTCATTCGGCCAGAACTGACGAGCCTGGGCTTGAATGCGAGTTATTCGCAGACTCATTCAATCTCACCCAACTAATCAAGCACCCCACTCGCATACCTGATAATCCAGAACATAGTCCTCCTCTCGCTCGCCTGCCTCTGCCTGCATCTGATCCGTATCTGAGTTGAAAAATGTTTGTGTTTTCACTGCTCACTCGCCCAGGCGTGAATCGTGAACTTCGATACAAGAGAATCGTCTGAAGCATTTACTAGTCTCGTCGCCTCGATGCCCGACCGGCTGCAGGTCTTTGTGAAGGAGAGAGTCTGGGCGCGATTCTGATTACATTGCATTCAATAGTAAACAAATAATTAATACTCATGTAAGCTTAAGGGTAACAACCGTAAAGTTATGTATGTTCTTATCACAGTATTTGCCTCGCAATTCTGCAAGGCAATAACGAGGAATAACGTAAGCCGTAAAACGATAAATACCAGTAATTACCAAGATAGATGTGCTACATGTTATTAATTTTAGTACTGAATTCTCTAAAGGAATGTGCCACCTGCCATACATTGGGTTCCTGCATAAAGAGGGCTTGGCCCAGTATTCAGTTTCCGTCCTTGCAATGTGAATACATAACAGCCAATATATAGGATTTACTTATCCCGGTTTTATTTGAGGTAATAATTAAAGGGGCCAGATGATGGATAGTTCATTATGGATAGTTGGATTATCTAATATTCTCAATTCTTATATAATTGTTCCTCAAGTGTCAGCAAAGTCAGAAAGGTAGAGGTTGTTGCTCGCAAATGTCAGAGTGCTGAGTTTTACCCCGGAGCAAGGAAAAGGGCTCTCCTACTTAATATGTCAATATTATCAGAACATCCATAAACTAGCCACAGGTGCATCTTAATAGTTAATCAAAACCTGATTTATCGAGCATTACAATGTAATATTCTGTACTATGAAATATAGCAAATTAATACATCAGGAATCATTTGGTGCCTATTGTTGCATCCACATAAAAACAAAATTGCTCACATACAGATTATTTCATTGTCATTCGTTTCACTCAGCATACAAGCCTGCCAACCATCATTACCATCTCCTCACTAGTGAGTGTTTCAGATGTGTGTCTCGGACCGAAGTTTGTGGTTCATGCCTGGGAGAGGGAGCGCTGACAACACTGCAGTGGCCTTCGCGGCAGTGGAGCCGGCTGTACAACCAATTCCCAAAAAAGGAGCTACCGCAAATCCATCAAATTACAGACCAATTGCCATCACGTCTACTCTCGGTAAAATATTTGAAATAGTTCTTAACAATCACTTTGTAAAGCACCTTGAGAAAAATCATCTGCTAAATGATAAGCAATATGGCTTTAGACAGAGACGATCTACTGTGGACCTGCTCTGTTATTTCACAGATAACATATTCCAATCAACTGATAAACATGGAGAGACTCACACAATTTGCCTTGATATATCTAAAGCCTTTGACAGAGTATGGCACAGATCATTACTGTCTAAGCTTCCACATTATGGCCTTCAATCTTTTGTTCCCCTAATTAATTCATATCTTAGCAACAGAAAATTACGTGTGATGGTAGATGGTCTGTATTCCGACTTTCATCCCATTAATGCTGGTGTTCCTCAAGGAGCGGTCTTGGCTCCAACTTTGTTCCTCATTCATATTAATGATCTTTTGTCAGTTACTCAGAATTCAATTCACTCCTATGCTGATGATTCAACTATTCACAGTTCCTTCTCATTTAATGATAGTTTTACTCAACACAATATTTTAGAATACAAACTTGCCACTTCAATTTCATTAAATGAAGCCTTAACGAAGATCTTTGAATGGGGACAAAACAACCTAGTTTCTTTCAATGCAAATAAAACTAAATACATCCCGTTCTCAAATAGATCAGATAATCAAGATTCTCACATTATTTTCAATAATACAAATATCCCCAAGTCCCACAGCATTGATCTCCTTGGTGTAACTTTAAATGAAAACCTCAGCTGGACTCCCTATGTAAAATCCATTGCCAAAACTGCATCTAGGAAGATGGGACTTTTATACAGAGCTTGTAATTATTTGACTGACGAGCAGTTAGCAGTAATATATAAGAGTCATGTGCGTTCCCAGATGGAATATTGTTCACCTCTGTGGGCTGTTTGTGGATCGGTGGTGTTAAGACAATTAGGTAAAATTCAAAACAGAGCTATCAGACTGATCAATAATCCTATGATCACTAATGAATTCTCTCCCTTATCAGTACGTAGGAATGTTGCTTCCCTTGCACTGTTTTATAGATACTTTTATAAGAAATGTTCGGATGAACTTGCCCTGATTATACCACCCCTTCGCGTCCTCCCGCGGAGGACTAGGGCAGCTGAGAATGCGCATGAGTTCACACTGACTCCTCCACGTTGCAGGACAACTGCTTACAAAAATTCATTTACTCCCCGTACTACTTCCCTGTGGAATTCTCTACCAAGGGAATGTTTTCCAGCAAGTTATAACCCCCAGCAATTTAAATCCAGTTGTTTTAAATATTTTATGAGTGGAGGATGCCAATAGGCAAATGGAACCATTTATTTATTTGTTTTTTCCTTTCCTCCACTCACTATATGTAAAAAAAAAAATAAAAAGATGTCACACTAGAGTAATATGTATGTATGTATGTACAGCCGTGGTCAAAAATAATCATCCATATAGGAGTAACTCACGTAAGATTTTGACAGCTTCCCTCTGTTCCTTAGCTGATAAACATTCCAATAAATAGGTATACTGCCATCGTTTAATTTAATACAAACAGCTACACACTGCTTAAAACAATAAAATAATATGTGAACATGAAAACATTACACAGTAAATTGTTAAAGTTACCCATATGTGGATGATTATTATTGACCACGACTGTATGTATGTATGTCACACTAGAGTAATATGTATGTATGTATGTCACACTAGAGTAATATGTATGTATGTCACACTAGACTAGAGTAATATGTATGTATGTATGAATGTCACACTAGAGTAATATGTATGTATGTATGAATGTCACACTAGAGTAATATGTATGTATGTATGTAAGGTAAGTGGAGGGAGAGGGAGACAGATTACAGTTATATATATTTGTTTTGTTTAATAAACCAGTTTAAGTTTAATTTCTTTGCATAATTTTCCGTATGGACATTATCTCAGCCTTGTTAATTGATTTAACAAAACCTTTATAATTAGATAACAAGATACAATGCTTTACAAATCAGGGAAATGTCAATAACTGTGGAAAGAAACATACTATACAAGTACAATACGTACGGGAGTTCAATGGGCAACTATCTATACAATAGAGCGCTCGCCTGTGGTGACACTCCTCCCCTATCTAATAACACAGGGTTAAGCGCTTTATGTTTTTAGCTCTGTGACTATTCCCCATACTTAGCATTACTGCTGTTCACCTCTACTGTTTGTTTATATGCGGGTGGCGACTCGTGACCTTTTCAACAGCACCTCCGAAGCTACGCGACTTTTTCAACGACACTTCCGTATTCTGAGTTTGCATCACGTTCTCTGAAGCATATTCTCAATGTTCGTATAACAACATGCAATGCTATGGTATATGGGGAATTGGGGAAATACCCTGTCAATACACATATAAAAAGTAGAATGGTTAATAATATTACTGTGCAAAAATAATCACTGGCAAACAAGAAAAAATATGTTATATTATAATGTATCACTGTCTTCATAAAAAACATCTACAAAAAAATAGTTTCAAGTCACCATGGTTGAACTGTGTAAGGTCATTCATAACTAAACAATTCCGGTATGTCGGGGGGATAATTATGATTGTGAACCAAAATATATTCACACCCCTCTGTGGTCTAAACATGCATTTGAAAGAAAAGTAAAAGATCAATGGATTTCTGAGTGGATGTCATCTCTAGAAACTAAATCATCGTGTTGTACAGCCACAATCAAATAACCACCGACACTTTTCTTCCATCACAGTAAATGAATCACTCTCATATCAAAATATCATCATACAACAACACCTTATGTCAACTCAACTCCCTCAATTATTATCATTATTATGAGGTGCTGCAAAATCATACATGTGTTGTTCTTTATTACCAAGATATTTACTACCATGGAAGGAAAGTGTCGGTGGATATTTGATTGTGGCTGTACATATATTTCATTAAAAGATAGTTTTTCTTTTCAAAATTATTTAACAGAGTTACCCAAACAGTACAGGATAAACCTATGCAAATTTAGAACCAACAATTACAGGTTACCTATTGTAACAGACAGGTACAGCCACAATCAAATATGAACCAACACTCTCCTTCCATCGTAGTAAATATCTTGGTAATAAAGAACAACACGTGTATGATTTTGCAGCACCTCATAATAATAATTGAGGGGGTTGAGTTGACATAACGTGTTGTTGTATGATTATATTTTGATATGATACTGATTTATTTGCACGATGGAAGGAAAGTGTTGATGGTTATTTGATTGTGTCTGTACAGGAGAACACCTAGGGAGGATAGAGTGTGTAATAAATGTAATGGTAATTCTGTAGGAGATGAATATTATGTTATATTTGAATGTCAAAACCAAGATATTACAACGTTGAGACTCCAGTACATTCCCAGTTTAGGTTAAGTTAGATTAGGTTAGGTTAGGTTAGTTGTTCCAGATAGAATGTAAATATTTGTAAAGTCAGTAAGTAATATTTGCCGTTAAAATATGCAGGAACACATTGTATATATTTATTGTTAACTATAAATATATAAACTATAAATACATAAACTATAAACCATAAATATTGTTAATTATAAAAAGTCTGACCATAATAATAAATCTAATCTAATCTCTCTCATACTAAATTAATTACCTTTGAAGTGGGGGAAGAGAAAGTAAGTTGGATAAGCAAAAGGGATGGTGGGGAGGTGAGAGGGGGATGAGTGAGAGTAGGGTGAGTGAGAGAAGGGTGGTGGTGGGAGGATGAGTGAGAGTGGGGTGAGTGAGAGAGGGGTGCCATTCTATCCTTCAGCTCATATTACTCTTACCTCTCTGTCTCTCTCTCCGTAGGGGGGTTAAGGGTTTTAGCGCCCCTTCGGCCCCAGCCACTGCATTTCAGTTCTTCAACGGTCCCTTCTTTAATTTTATTCCCTTCCTGCTTGCTGTCACACCTCTCTATCACCTTTCTCTGGCGCTATATGACCACGGTGTTGCGGCACCTAATATCAATCTCTCTCTCTCTCTCTCTCTCTCTCTCTCTCTCTCTCTCTCTCTCTCTCTCTCTCTCTCTCTCTCTCTCTCTCTCTCTCTCTTTCTTTGACACACACGTATAGTATTATTTTTATCTCAAACCTTCATTTCGATATCGTCCACTCACCCACGTTACTATCTCATTCCACCTCGTATTTCTTGTGTTTGAATCATTTACATTTAGGGTTGATTTCACAGTGGTATTGGTTTGTTAGCTTCCCAACCAACCACACTTGTAAGGCTTCATTATTTTAGGGTTGATTTCACAGTGGTATTGGTTTGTTAGCTTCCCAACCAACCACACTTGTAAGGCTTCATTATTTTAGGGTTGATTTCACAGTGGTATTGGTTTGTTAGCTTCCCAACCAACCACACTTGTAAGGCTTCATTATTTTAGGGCTGATTCCACAGTGGTATTGGTTTGTTAGCTTCCCAACCAACCACACTTGTAAGGCTTCATTATTTTAGGGTTGATTTCACAGTGGTATTGGTTTGTTAGCTTCCCAACCAACCACACTTGTAAGGCTTCATTATTTTAGGGCTGATTCCACAGTGGTATTGGTTTGTTAGCTTCCCAACCAACCACACTTGTAAGGCTTCATTATTTTAGGGTTGATTTCACAGTGGTATTGGTTTGTTAGCTTCCCAACCAACCACACTTGTAAGGCTTCATTATTTTAGGGTTGATTTCACAGTGGTATTGGTTTGTTAGCTTCCCAACCAACCACACTTGTAAGGTTTCATTATTTTAGGGTTGATTCCACAGTGGTATTGGTTTGTTAGCTTCCCAACCAACCACACTTGTAAGGCTTCATTATTTTAGGGTTGATTCCACATTGGTATTGGTTTGTTAGCTTCCCAACCATCCACACTTGTAAGGTTTCATTATTTTAGGGTTGATTCCACAGTGGTATTGGTTTGTTAGCTTTCCAATCAACCACACTTGTAAGGTTTCATTATTTTAGGGTTGATTCCACAGTGGTATTGGTTTGTTAGCTTCCCAACCAACCACACTTGTAAGGCTTCATTATTTTAGGGTTGATTCCACAGTGATATTGGTTTGTTAGCTTCCCAACCAACCACACTTGTAAGGCTTCATTATTTTCCAAAAGCTGAGTATCCACATTCACAAAATCTATCCAACAGCTAGATAATCAGGATCACTGCATAGTTTACTCACCAAATTCATTAAATAAATCACCCATAAGGCATTTATACGGCTAACATTCTTTCGTTTGGCGAAAGTAAAGTACAATGAATACTGATAAAAACTATTTTAACTTGTGTTGTCAAATGGCGGTGAGCATCGGAGGGAGCGGAAGCCTAATATGTTTTCGGACCAAAGAGGCCTTATTTATTTCATCTTAATAAGTTTTATCATGATTGCAATACTTATGTGATATTATATAACCTACATTGAATCATATTTTCAATGCAGAGGGATAATACCAGGCCCCTATAAATAATATTAAACGAAATATGATTAATATCGTTTGGAGGTTAGGTAAACTCCAGACATCATGTTACCTGCAAACCTGATCATTTCCCTATATTTCACGGATTTTCTTATTATACAGGCCTGGTATTATCCCTCTGCATTGAAAATATGATTCAATGTACAGCTCCGGACAGATCAAAGGTCCACACCCCATATACCAGCGACTTGGTTTGTTCCTCGTCGGATCTGGTAACAGTTGCAGGTGGAGGGAGGGGGGATGTTAGTGGGAGAGGTGGAGAGAAATGTGGGCGGGGCTATATATGAGGTAATGTAGAGAAGACGTGTGTCAGGAGGAATGAATGAAGCATACACTGTGAACGGTATCGAATCACCAACAGTTTAAAGCAGGGTTCTTCAAACTTTTTCAGTCGTGACCCAGTTTTTACTATGACAACATTCTCGCGACCCATAGCCTACAGAAAGATCTTTTACAAATGACCAGAATTATCAACCTAAGAAAATACAAGGCTAGAAACTGAAACGCAATAATTATGATTAAAAGGAATTCTAACCAGAATTATGAACACTGCCTCACCTACCCCTCTCTCTCTCATTCTCTCTCAAGAAGGCTATTATTTGTGCAATGATTTTGTTTTATTGATAATTAAATATATGAATATTCGATTATAAAAATATGTTAGGTGGATTCATGTATGAACTTCATATTCATTTTATTGTCACGAACATTATTATTCTATCTTATTCATGTATTTATTTGTGTGAGCCTGCGACCCAGTTTGGAGGAATTCGGGACCCGTAATTTGAAGAACCCTTGTTTAAAGAAGTGAATACTGCATTAACGTAGGTGGTTATAGGAGAGAAGAAATGTGATGATTTGAGGCAAGGGTGAGGGGGAAGAGGGCAAGAAAAATGAAGGTGATTAGTTGAAAAGTAATAACAAACAGATATAATTAGAATATCTGTTACATTACATCCTTTAAATAAAGGCACTGTCTTTTGTTCACCATCGTAGTGGGATAGACTACTGAATATATATTATCCTTTGGATATTAGACAGCTATCCCTGTATTCCTTTTATCCCTCGTGCTTACCCCGTAGGGGGGTATTGCCTGTAATGATGTGGGCAATACTTTAAGGGTTTTGGCGCCCCTTCGGCCCAAGCCACTAGCTTATATTTCTTCAACTGTCCCTCCTTTCTTCCTATTTCATTCTTGCTTGCTGTCACACCTCTCTATCACCTTTTCCTGGTGCTATATGACCTATAAGTAACTTAAAAAGAAAGATATAATATATTTCTCTTTCCTGCAAATGGGTTTAACAAGTTAACATTCTGACTAGCAACAAACTAGCAAATGGCAATGCATGAAACCTATAGTCCTTCAGTTTTATGAAGGCGAAATGCTGTGGCTGGGATAATAATGCGTATCTGCCAACACTTTAATTCTAAATAATTCATATATCTTTCCCCATAAATCTCTAGTTGTTTTCTAAATTCTCTACATATTGACCCCGTAGGGGAGTATTGTCTGCATAAGTGATGTGGGAAATACTTTAAAGGTTTTGGCGCCCCTTCGGCCCCAGCCACTAGCTTTTAGTTTTTCAACTACCACCCTTTTCTTTCAATTTCCTTCCTTCTTGCTGTCTCGCCTCTCTATCACCGTTTTCTGGCGCTATATGACCTCGCTGTTGCGGCGCCTAATATCAATCAATCAATCAACCTCTACATATTGAGAACCAAAATGCGATCAACAACATAATCTCAGCCGCAGTTTTTCGAATCATATAATTGGACTATAAGTGATAAGGGAGAAAGGCCTATGTCATTAAAACTTTTTAAGAACGAATGAGAAGGTTAAAAATATGAGAAAGAAAAGATAAACGGTAAGAAAGGAGGGAAGGGCAAGCGAGAGAGGGATAAGACAGTAGGGAGTATGTGTAAGGTTGCAAGTTACTTGAGAGATACTGTAATATATATAGCCTATGCATAAAATTAGACCAAGTTTATTGAAAACGCCATATAGCGGCGCCTATTTAAGTTTAACATCGATTATTTTTAAGGAAATGCATATTTAGAAGAAAAAATCCTGGTAAATAGCTTAATGAATTTGTTGACAAATATGATTATTAAAAAAGTTAGAAAATTAAACCGTTTTCTGCCGAAAAAGAAAACAAAACAGATGGGCTTGGGAGAAGGTGATAAATAGGGTGGACTACAAGCACGAGGGATTTGATTGATATTAGGTGGCGCAACAGCGAGGTCATTTAGCACCAGGAATAGGTGATAGAGAGGTGTGACAGCAAGCAAGAATGAAATTGGAAGAAAGGAGGGACAGTTGAAGAAATATAAGCTAGTGGCTTGGGCCGAAGGGGCGCCAAAACCCTTAAAGTATTGCCCACATCATTACAGGCAATACCCCCCTACGGGGCAAGCACGAGGGATAAAAGGAATACAGGGATAGCTGTCTAATATCCAAAGGATAATATATATTCAGTAGTCTATCCCACTACGATGGTGAACAAAAGACAGTGCCTTTATTTAAAGGATATAATGTAACAGATATTCTAATTATATTTGTTTGTTATTACTTTTCAACTAATCACCTTCACTTGTCTTACCCTCTTCCCCCTCACCCTCGCCTCAAATCATCACATTTCTTCTCTCCTATATCCACCTACGTTAATGCAGTATGCACTTCTTTAAACCCGGATTTTTCAAACTATGGGTCCCGAATTCCTCCAAACTGGGTCGCAGGCTCACAAAAATAAATACATGAATAAAATAGAATAATAATGTTCGTGACAGTAAAATAAATATGAAGTTCATACATGAATCCAACTAACATATTTTTATAATCGAATATTCATATATTTAATTATCAATAAAACAAAATCATTGCACAAATAATAGCCTTCTTGAGAGAGAATGAGAGAGAGAGGGAGGGGTAGGTGAGGCAGTGTTCATAATTCTGGTTAGAATTCCTTTTAATCATAAATATTAAGTTTCAGTTTCTGGCCTTGTATTTTCTTTGGTTGATAATTCTGATCATTTGTAAAAGATCTTTCTGTATGGGTCGCGAGAATGTCATAGTAAAAACTGGGTCACGACTGAAAAAGTTTAAAGAACCCTGCTTTATACTATTGGTGATTCGATACCGTTCACAGTGTATGCTTCATTCATTCCTCCTGACACACGTCTCTCTACCTGATCATTCGTTACCCTCCTATATAGCTCCGCCCACATTTCTCTCCTCTCCCTCTAACATCCCCCCTCCCTCCACCTGCAACTGTTACCAGATCCAATGAGGCCCAAAACAAGTCGCTGATGGATGGGGTGTGGACCATTGATCTGTCCGGAGCTGTACGTTATATAACATCACATAAATATTGCAATCATGATAAAACTTATTAAGATGAAATAAATAAGGCCTCTTTGGTCCGAAAACATATTAGGCTTCCACTCCCTCCGATGCTCACCGCCATTTGACAACACAAGTTAAAATAGTTTTTATCAGTATTCATTGTACTTTACTGAGATCACACACAGCATACTTTATAGAACAAAATATACTCAAAATTATATTTTATATCTCTGGTGTAAGTTAATGCTATACGTCGCGATACACCCTGTATATTTTTTTTCCTGGAAGGGGGAAGGGAGGGATATGGGGAGGGAAAGAGAAAGGTAAGGGAGGGAAAGAGAAAGGTAAGGGAGGGAAAGAGAAAGGATAAGGAAGGGAAAGAGAAAGGTAAGGGAAGAAAAGGGAGGGGAAAGGTAAGGGAGGGAAAGAGAAATGATAAGGGAGGGAAAGAGAAAGGATAAGGGAGGGAAAGAGAAATTATAATGGAGGGAAAGAGAAAGGAGAAGGGAGGAAAAGGGAGGGGTATGGGGAAGGGAAGAGAAAGATAAGGGAGGAAAAGGGAGGGATATGGGGAAGGGAAGAGAAAGGTAAGGGAGGAAAAGGGAGGGGAATAGAAAGGTAAGGGAGGGATATGGGGAGGGGAATAGAAAGGTAAGGGAGGAAAAGGGAGGAATCTATGAGACGTGTCCAAAAACAGGCCATACAACGCTGGAGGGAAGAACTAAGGACCAGGCTCGGTGGCCAGTCAGTGAGCAGTAAGGAGTGGTGGAGCGGAGTGAAGCAACAACAAGGCCTCTCCGCTGACAATACCATCCCACCGCTCACCAGGACTGACAGATCGGTGGCTGTGCGCAACAAGGACAAGGTCGATCTGTTAGCGGCACACTTCTCCTCCAAGATGACTGTGCCAGACCCTTCACGCGCCCCTCCGATGATTCCACCTCTCACCGGGGCCACCCTGGAGGCCCTTACAGTCACAGTGGAGGAGGTGAGGTACCTGCTGCTGCAGACTGACCCCAACAAGGCTCTGGGATCTGACAGCATCAATCCTCACCTGCTGAAAAGATGTGCCACCCAGCTTGCCTTACCTCTGACGACCCTCTTCAACAACATCTTATCCTCATCCAAGTGGCCAACACAGTGGAAAGAGGCGAGAGTCGTGGCTGTACATAAGAAGAACTCCAAACAGAACCCAAAAAACTACCGCCCAATATCCCTTCTCTCCATTATAGGGAAAATCCTGGAGTCCCTCATCACCACCAAAATCACCACATTCCTCGAAGCTCACCATCTCCTCAGCTCCAAGCAATTTGGCTTCAGGCAGGGCCGATCAGCTGCTGACTTGCTTCTCCTGCAGTCTGCCTCATGGAACCATGCGCTGGACAGAGGGATGGACACCTTTGTAGTGGCACTAGACATCGCCGGTGCCTTAGACAGGGTGTGGCACCAAGGCTTCACTGCCAAGCTGAGGAGCCTAGGTGTGAGTGGAACGCTACTTCAACTCATCGAGGACTACCTACAGCATAGAGTCCTGTAAGTGGTAGTCAATGGACACACATCCAGCCAACAACCAATTAATGCCAGTGTGCCCCTGGGCAGCGTCCTTGGGCCTCTCTTATGGAATGTCTATTTCAATGACCTTCTCCAGCTTATTACAGAGGCCCAGGCGTATGCTGACGACTGCACCCTTGCCTTCTCCTGTGATAGACACGACTGGCAGGGAACAATCCACCGCATCAACCAGGCACTGGAGAATATTATCGCATGGAGCAATCATTGGCAGGTCATCCTAGCACCGGACAAGACTCAAGTAATGCTCATCTCCCGCAGGCAAGACATCAACACCCTGCCTGCACCAGAGATACAGCTGGAGGGAAGACTACTACCACTCCAAGACTCCATCTCCATCCTAGGAGTGGAAATCGATTCTGGCTTGTCCTACACCAGCCATGCCAAGAAAGTAGCCAAGAACGCAGCATGGAAACTAAGCTGTGTACGGCGCATCTCCCATTTCCTGGACGCCAAGGGGGTTGAAGTGCTGTACAAGGCACAGGTGTGACCCCTCATGGAGTACTCCCCGCTCACCTGGTCCTCCTGCCCACCTTCATATTTGGCCACACTGGATCGCGTCCAGAGAAGAGCACAGCGACTGGTGCAGATCAGAGCACACCCACATGCGTTCAGCCAGCTCCAGCCCCTCCAGCAGCATAGGGACGTGGCGGGCCTGAGTGTTATGTACACTCTCCCAAAAAAGTATCGGCATTAAAACGAATGAACGAAAACGACAATAAATGTAGTATTATAGTACATTGCTTTGAAACCTTATAAATAGTGGTATTCCTGCCGATCAGTAGCCAATTATGCATATTCGTATTGCTTCATGAGTCAGAGAAACTATAGTGGATACAAATCGAAACACATTCGCATTTCTTTACCTATTACAGAAATTTCAAATATTATCTTAAGATTTGCTCCTCTCTAATGCTGAAAACTCTGCTAATCCACACTGTAGTTGCCGAATGATATACAACGTATCTTTCTTTTTATTTATCTTATTTTATTTTTACTTTTTTTTTTATATACCACTACCTCGGGACAGGAGACCGTCAGTCGTGGCCTGAGACTGAGGCCCCGAGATTATCGAGTGAAGCTTTGAGGTGTTGGTTTCTTCACATGTTTGTTTATACACGTCACTTTCTGGAGAGGACAATGTCTGATTGTGTTACTTTACAAAATCTTATTTAGAAGTATGAGAAGAAAAAGCATAAGCCTACTTGATCCTACCCTATGCTATAACTGCATTATATTTAAGACAAAATACTACAGTTACAGCGAATCTACTCAAAGATTCCTTTTTGGTTAAAATCCGATTTGGTAACTTTATTCTCTGGGTTATCATTCTCATTATATTCAATAATTCAGTAAATTCCCCCTCCCCCCAAACCATCAATCATTAAATCCACATAACGTATATCTGTAAAAATGAAGTCACAACTCTTACTCCACGACTTGCCTAATGCATGAATTATGTATGCTAGAGGATTTCACGTTAGTACAGAAATGAGAGTCAACTCATTGCCAGCAGGAATACCAACCCCACAGTACAGTCATACATGTAGCTTCCATCTTTTCTCAGCAAGATCTAGCAACAAATGCCGATACTTTTTTGGGAGAGTGTACAAGACTCACCATCTCTGCATGCCACACCTGGCAGCACTCAGACTCCCATCCCCTCCGCCACCCAGCTACGCCACCCGCTTGGCTCCCTACAGAGAGGAGCAGGTGCTGGTGCCCTTCTCCCAGACAGAACATCACCTGCGGTCCTTCCTGCACCGTTACGACCGTCTGTGGAATGAAATGGTCCGCCACACCGACCTCCACCACAGTGACTCCCTCCACAACTTTAAACGGGGAGTGCATACCTGGGTGAGCACCAAACCCAGGTAATAAATATAACACATTGTAATTCAAATAGATTGTTAATGACCTTTGTATTATGCTGTAAAATGCTTGTACCTCACAGCTATAGATAGCTGTAGCCTCAACCCTACAGCTTTAGCTGATGTAACTCTGTAATGATAATGTTTAAGTAAAAAGAAATAAAAAATAAAATATGGGGAAGGGAAGAGAAAAGTAAGGGAGGAAAGAGGAGGGATATGGGGAAGGGAAGAGAAAGGTAAGGGAGGGAAAGAGGATAGTTAGGGAGGAAAGAGGAGGGATATGGGGAGAGAAAGAGAAAGGTAAGGGAGGCAAAGGGAGGGATATGGGGAAGGGAAGAGAAAGGTAAGGGAGGGAAAGAAGATAGTTAGGGAGGAAAAGGGAGGGATATAGGGAGAAGATAAAGATAAGGGAGGAATATAGGGAAGGGTAGAGAAAGGTAAGGGAGGAAAAGGGAGGGAAATGGGGAGGGAAATAGAAAGGTAAGGGAGGAAAAGGGAGGGATATGGGGAGGAAAAGAGAAAGGTAAGGGAGGGATATGGAGAGGAAAAGAAAGGTAAGGGAGGAAAAGGGAGGGATATGGGGAGGGAAAGAGAAAGGTAAGGGAGGAAAAGGGAGGGATATGGGGAAGGGAAGAGAAAGGTAAGGGAGGAAAAGGGAGGGATATGGGGAGGTTTAGTGGTGTGTGAATAGAGAGAGAGAGAGAGAGAGAGAGAGAGAGAGAAAAGGTGGAAAGTAAACATAAGAGAGAGAGAGAGAGAGAGAGAGAGAGAGAGAGAGAGAGAAAAGTTGGAAAGTGAACATATGAGGAAATGGAGCGAGATTTTTAAGAGAGAGAGAGAGAGAGACTAGACATGGGGTTTAGGCGATATTTTGAGCATTATTATTATTATTATTATTATTATTATATTCACTTTCTATTCCGTTTGCATTCCCCTTGTATTCAGCGTTGCATCCGTGTATTCACTTGGCATTCCATCTATATTCGCTTTGTATTCCTTCCCCACCATCCATCTCCTTACCCATTCCGGTGAGGATGGAGGGGGGAGGGGGTTTAGACGGTTGGGGGTAGGTGTGGAGGGGGGGAGGGAGGGAGTGAAGGGGAAGTGTGAGGGGAAGGGGTAGGTGTGGAGGGAGGGGGGGGAGGGAGGGAGTGAAGGGGAAGTGTGGGAGGAAGGGGAAGGTGACTGTAAATTTCCATGGGAGAGATTTTAACTTCAGAACAGACTCTACTTACTACTACTGTATTCAAAGTGTGTGTGTGTGTGTTGTATTCAAAGTGTGTGTGTGTTGTATTCAAAGTGTGTGTGTGTGTTGTATTCAAAGTGTGTGTGTGTGTTGTATTCAAAGTGTGTGTGTGTGTGTGTTGTATTCAAAGTCTGTGTGTGTTGTATTCAAAGTGTGTGTGTGTGTTGTATTCAAAGTGTGTGTGTGTGTGTGTTGTATTCAAAGTGTGTGTGTGTGTGTGTTGTATTCAAAGTGTGTGTGTGTGTTGTATTCAAAGTGTGTGTGTGTGTTGTATTCAAAGTGTGTGTGTGTGTGTTGTATTCAAAGTGTGTGTGTGTTGTATTCAAAGTGTGTGTGTGTGTTGTATTCAAAGTGTGTGTGTGTGTTGTATTCAAAGTGTGTGTGTGTGTGTGTGTTGTATTCAAAGTGTGTGTGTGTGTTGTATTCAAAGTGTGTGTGTGTGTTGTATTCAAAGTGTGTGTGTGTGTTGTATTCAAAGTGTGTGTGTGTGTGTTGTATTCAAAGTGTGTGTGTGTGTGTTGTATTCAAAGTGCGTGTGTGTGTTGTATTCAAAGTGTGTGTGTGTGTTGTATTCAAAGTGTGTGTGTGTGTGTGTTGTATTCAAAGTGTGTGTGTGTGTTGTATTCAAAGTGTGTGTGTGTTGTATTCAAAGTGTGTGTGTGTTGTATTCAAAGTGTGTGTGTGTTGTAATCAAAGTGTGATAATTAATAATGTTCTTTATAATAAATAATGAATCCCCTGTAAAATATGTAAAAACTCCTGATTCTCTCTCTCTCTCTCATCCCTCATTCTTTCATCCCCCATTCCTATATCCTTCATTCCTTCATTCTTCATTCCTTCATCCCTCATTCCTTCATCCTTCATCCCTCTCTCTCTCTCTCTCTCTCTCTCTCTCTCTCTCTCTCTCTCTCTCTCTCTCTCTCTCTGAACTCATTCCTTCATCCCTCATTTCCTCTTGTCACATAAAAATTCCTTCTACTTCTTTACCTTTCCCCTCCATTCTCTCTCTCTTCTCTTCTCACCCTCGTCTCTCTTTACTTTCGACTCGCTGCTTTTAATATTCCTTTCTCCTTTCCTCCCCTTCGTTCGGTTCGGTTCGGTTCGGTTGCTTACGGGTTACTGAGCTTTTAGGAGAGAGAGAGAGAGAGAGAGAGAGAGAGAAATTTATAGATCGAGAGAGAGTGTGTGTGTGTTAAAGGTCCGCCAATGAGTGGCAGTCAATGGGACAGAGTGTATCACACACTATGTGTATGAAACACAACTATAGCACGCATCACAAGGATGATGAGTGGCCCAAAGACCTCTCTACCCACGTGAGACCCGAGTCAGCTTCAGCTATGGCTGCGTAAGCAGGAAGACCTCAGACAGCTGACTCAAACCCCCCACCCCCTGCTCACAGGGGTGGTAACCTCTGGCATCAGTGAAAGATTTTTATCGTGTCCCGAGCAAGGATCGAACGCTGGGCCGCAGGATTGCAGCCGCAGACTCTAGCACTGTGCTAGCCAGAAGCTGTGTGTGAATCTTGTGTTTGTGTGTGTGTGTGTGTATGTGTGTGTGTGTGTGTGAATCTTGTGTTTGTGTGTGTGTGTGTGTGTGTTTGTGTTAGCAAGTCACATGAATTAATTTCCAAATCAACATTGAAAATAATCACTATTTTGACTCTAAAGAATGATTAATTTGCCAGGCATATTAATTCAATCGTGACACACACACACACACACACGTACTGTAGGCTATGTACTGTTACAGCCAATAGTCCTGAAACATCATTCAATGAAACTGTCTCCAGAAATGATGAGAAACTCAATATAGATGTTAGTTTCTGTAAACACACACACACACACACACACACACACACACACACACACAGAATTACAATATCTAAGGGTAAAATTATTAATAAATAATAAATAATTAATAAATAAAATCTGAGAAACTTATATATCCATACTTTTGTGAGAGAGAGAGAGAGAGAGAGAGAGAGAGAGAGAGAGAGAGAGAGAGAGAGAAGTGAGTGAGAGAGTGGATGTGAGTGAGCAAATATGTGAGAGATGGAATATATGAGTGAGAGAGTGGATGTGAATGAGCAAATATGTGAGTGTGAGAGTGAGTGAGTGTGTGAGGGAGTGAATGGATATGAAAGTGAACAAATGAGTGGGTGGGTGAGTGAGTGAGTATGTGAGGGAGTGAATGGATATAAAAGTGAACAAATGAGTGGGTGGGTGAGTGAGTGAGTGTGTGAGGGAGTGAATGGATATGAAAGTGAACAAATGAGTGGGTGGGTGTCAGTAAGTGAATATGTATGAATGAGCGAGAGTGAGAATACATGAACGATCGATTGGGAAATATGAGAGAAGCAATGAGAGTGAGAAATATGAGTAGATTAGATGGGTAAACGAGAGAGTGAATGCATGAGTGAATGAATACGTGAGAGTGAATAAGTGAACAGTTGGGGTATCAGCTTCATTCATTCATACATACACACACACACATACATTCTTCACACACACGCACACACACACAATTATACTATAGCCTACATCCTAAATGAAATACTATAATAATCCCCAGTATGTGTGTATCCTATCCTATCCTATCCTATTCTTCCAAACACACACACACACACACAACATTTACCAGCTCCCTCCTCCCCACATCCTTCAGCCGGCCCCCTTCCTCCCTCCATTTCCTTCCCACTTCACTTCCGCTCCTCTTCCTCTCTTCTCTTTCACCCTTCTCCGTCCACTTCCCTCCCTCCTTTTTTCTTTTCTCTTACCCCCATTTCATTCCTCCCGCCCCTTTCCTCTCTTTCCATCCTTCCCTCCCTCCTTTCCCCTTCCCAAATTCCCTCCTTCTCTTCTCCTCCTTCCCCTACTACTCCTCCATTTCCTTTTATCTCACCCCGTCCCTCCTACTCTCTACCTTTCCTATAAAATTTCCTTGTGGAGTATTTCTGCCAACCCCACAAGGTGATAACTTCTGACATTATTTCCTGTACGGTCCAGGCCAGAGGGAGTGGAGGGTGAGGAGAGAGCCTTCTACTTTGCTCTCTCTATCTACGACTATCACTGGTGATTAATGTATTCTCTACCAGCAATATCCTCAAATCAGGTCAGCTCGTGTGGACCGTAATATTCAGTTGCTCCAGAATTATCAACACAAAACTTCTCACTTAAGCCCACTAAGAAGGAAAGAATGAAATGAATGAAGAGGCACCAACCATCTCAAACAGACATATAGCCAACCAGATTTTCTCAATGATGAATAAAAATAACAATTATAAATTATAATAATAATAAAAACGAATAGAAACAATAAAAATAATAACACTAACAATAACAATAATAAGTAGTAGTAGTAGTAGTAGTAGTAGTAGTAGTAGTAGTAGTAGTAGTAGTAATAGTAGAATAGTAAAGATAAGGAAATAACTGGAAGAATTCAAGCTGGATGGAGAAGGTGGAGAAGGAGTGGTATCAGGAGTATTGTGTTGTAGAAAAATGCCAGTGACACTTACCTTAATTACGGGGAAGCTGTACAAAACTTACCTTAATTACGGGGCGGAAGATGGAAGTAGCTGAAAGGTGGTTAGTAGTGGTTTGTAAGCACGCCAACTAAATAATGTTAGCCGTTTAAATGACTTATGGGTGAATTATTTAATGAATTTGGTTTGTAAGCACGCAAACAAAAGAATGTTATAGCCGTGTAAATGAATTATGGGTGAATTATTTAATGAATTTGGTGAGTAAACTATGCAGTGATCATCATTATCTAACTGTTGGATAGATTTTGTGAATGTGGATACTCAGCTTTTGGAAAATAATGAAGCCTTACAAGTGTGGTTGGTTGGGAAGCTAACAAACCAATAGCACTGTGGAATCAACCCTAAAAATTAGTATGGTTGATTGTCAAGTTTTGTGTTGGTAAATCTGGAGCAACTGAATCCTCCAAACTATTCCAAACAACAGAACACCATTATTTTTGCTCATCTGGTCCTGTTTCCTGGCATACTTTGGAGGAATCAAGGTACTCCAATGTAACAAAAAAGAAGTACCCCATTAATAAACACAGGCTGGAGGTAGGATATCTTTTTGTAGCAGTAGTAGTAGTAGTAGTAGTAGTAGTAGTAGTAGTAGTATCATTATTATTAGTATAAATAATGATAAATAATAATGATTATGTAATTAATAATAATAATAATAATAATGATAATAATGATAATAATAATGATGATGATAATAATTATAATCATGATAATAATAATAATTATGATAATAATAATAATGTTGATAATAATAATAATAATAATAATAATAAAAATTAAGATGATAATAATAGTGATGATAATAATAATAATAATAATAATAATAATAGTAGTAGGCCTAATTAAGAAGAAGGAAAAAAAATAAAAGAATGATATTCAAAATTATGTTCAATTAATAATGAGTAAATCTATTTCCTTTCTTCCTTCGTTTCCTTTCCTCCTTATCTCTCCTCATTCCTTCCTTCCTTCATACTTTTTCCTCCTCCTATTTTCTCTCCTCTCCTCCTCCTCCTCCTCATAATATTCTTGCTCTCATCCTCCTCCTTCTCTCTTATTCCTCCTCTTCCTTCTTTCCTTCTATCACAGGCTTGGTGTCTATATAATATTTGTACATATATAACATTATATTCCCTTTATTTTACATGTAAAGGTGTTCAGATACTCTATAGACATTTTGTACTGTATTTACCTCTCTCTCTCTCTCTCTCTTTCTCCAAGCCTATCTAGAATTTCCTTTCTCTCTCTCTCTCTCTCTCTCTCTCTCTCTCTCTCTCTCTCTCTCTCTCTCTCTCTCTCTCAGAAGATCGGATGTCTTTCCCCCCCTCCCCTTTTCCCTTTTAACACACGGCATTAAATATTTTCTCCTCCTTTCCCCACCCCTCCTTTCTCTAAAAAAATAATTCACCCTCTCAGCCATTTTCTCTGCTCCCCATTTTTCTTCCTCTTCTCTCCTTTTTTTTCCCTTTCCCTCTCCAACCGTAAAATACTTCACCTCAAAAGCATTATTATTATCTATCCATTCCTTCTTTATTCCCTCCCTCCCACTCCCTCTTTTTACCTTTTCTCATCTTTTTCTAAAAATATTTTATTCTCATAATGTATCCACTCACTCCTTCCTACTTTTTTCCCCTCCCCTCCCTCCTTTTTTCTTAATTCTTTTACCCACTTTGTTCTATGTAATATTTCATCCCCATAATTCCCCCCCCCTCTCTCTCTCTCTCTCTCTCTCTCTCTCTCTCTCTCTCTCTCTCTCTCTCTCTCTCTCTCTCTCTCTTTCATTCGTTTTCTTCCTCTTTTTTTTCCCTTCACCTTTTCCATCTTGAGCTCTCCTCTTCTCTCTTTCTGTCACACACACACACATACACACACACACATACACATTGTTCTCCCCTCCTTGGTGTGTGTGTGTGTGTGTGTGTGAGTGTTAGATATAGGGCGTGAGTGCTGTGTGTGTTAGATAGGGCGTGAGTGCTGTGTGTGTGTGTGTGTGTGTTAGATAGGGCGTGAGTGCTTTGTGTGTGTGTGTGTGTGAATGTGTGTGTGTGTGTTAGATAGGGCGTGAGTGCTTTGTAATAATAATAATAATAATAATAATAATAATAAAAGGTTTAGTTGAAAACTAACATTGTAAAATAGTGATGCAAATAGGTGATACTTTGGAGATACATATAAATGAACAGACATACACAGATACATTCTCGCACATACACACATAATATTCATTCACGCAAACCAACACATAGACGTACACAATTACAATCACGCATGTTCACTCACACATATACAGTCGCGGTCAATAATAATCATTCACATATGGGTATCTCAAACAATTTACTGTCTAATGTTTTCACGTTCACATAATTATGATGTTATTGTTTTATGTAGTGAGTAGCTGCTTGTAGTAAATTAAAAGATGGTAGTTAACCTATTTATTGGAAAGTTTATCATCTAAGGAACAGAGGGAAGCTGTCGAACTCTTACGTGAGTTATCCCTCTATGGATGATTATATATGACCGCGACTATACATATATTATAGTACATATATTTACATGTGTCTTTGGTTTATTAGAGAGCCTATGGTGGGAATGGAACTATTTATGTATCTGTCTGTCCTAGCTGTGATGGGTTTAAGGGGGTGCGGGAGTAGGGGACAGGCTTTGGGGTGGGTGGGAATAGGGGGACAGGCTTTGGGGTGGGTGGGAATAGGGGGACAGGCTTGGGGTGGGTAGAAAGCCTGTCACCTATTCCCGCACCCCCCTAACCCTAACCCCCCCCAAGCATGTCCCCCTACTCCCGCACCCCCCAGGCCTGTCCCCTACTCCCGCACTCCCAACCCCCCCCCCCAAGCCTGTCCCCTTATTCCCGCACCCCCCAAGCCTGTCCCCTACTCCCGCACCCCCAACCCTCCCCCCAAGCCTGTCCCCCTATTCCCGCACCCCCCAAGCCTGTCCCCTACTCCCGCACCCTCCCCCCCAAGCCTGTCCCCCTATTCCCGCACCCCCTTAATTAAGTAGGTTGTAGTGACGGACGTGGTGGAGAGAGAGAGAGAACTGTGTGATAATATGGATATAATCCCATATAATTACCCTTGACAACTGCAGGCGCCATCATTAATTGCAGTATAATTATATAGATATGGTGGCAACACACACACACACAATAACACACACATATACACACACACACACATCAGCATTATCAACACACACACACACACACACACAAAATAACACACACAAACACACACACACACACAATAACACTCACGTACACACACACACACACACGCACATACACACACACACACGCACATACACACATCAGCATTATCAACACACACACACACACACTCGTACACACACGCACAATAACACACACGTACACACATGCACACACTGCACGGTGGTGTAGTGGTTAGCGCGCTCGGTTCACATCCGAGAGGTCCTGGGTTCGAATCCCCGGTCGGGTGGAGATAATATGGGATTCTTTCCTTAAATGTGTAACCCCTGTTCACCTAGCAGAGAATAGGTACGGGATGTAAGTCGAAGAGTTGTGACCTCGCTATTCCGGTGTGTGGAAAAAGGTTTCAGCCTTACCCAAAGATCGGTCACTACGAGCTCTGAGCTCATTCCGGGAGGGTAACAGTTGGTGAGCACGTGTCCAGGACGTGATCAAGACCAGGTGAAACAAACACACACACACACATGCACACACACACACAATAACACACACACACACATGCACACACACACACACAATAACACACATACACACACAATAACACACACACACATGCACACACAAACATACACACACACACAGACCACCATGGTGAACGGACGTGCCTAGAAAGTGCTCCTGACCTTAACCATTTCCAACATGGACATTGAAGCTATCAAGGTGCTTCTTGAGGCCCAAGACAGAGCTTTCAAAAGTGCAATGGATATCGTTATAGAACAACTAACAGCACGAATACAAGCAGCGGAAAAAAGAACAGAAGACGTGGTGAAAAGTCTCGAATTCACTCAAGCTGAAATGAGTGACCTTCTAAATGAGGTAAAGGTGCTTCGTCAGTCTGATAGTGATAACCGAGGAACAATTAATGTATTAAAGTTACAAATTGAAGAACTGACGAGAAGATCAAATTATCAGGAAGACTACAACAGACGAAGTAATCTTCGATTCACTGGAATACAAGAACACCATGGTGAGACTTGGGAGGAAACGGCAGTAACCGTCACTAAGTTGATAGAAGAAAAGCTTCAGTTACCGGCAGTAAAACTTGAGCGAGCCCACCGAACTGGTCCAGTCATTCCCACACGACAGCGTGTAATCGTGGCCAGGTTCGAGAGATTTGGTGAACGTGAGGCTGTTTTAAGAAACTCAAGGAAGCAAAAAAGGTACTGGAATATATATTAATGAAGATTTGTGTGCGGCTTCGCAGGAGATGAGGAAAAGCCAATTTCCCCTATTGAAGAAGGCCAGGGAGGAGGGGAAGATTGCCTTCTTCAAACATACAATGTTAATCATCAAAGAAAAAACAAGACATGTTTCAAGCAGTGGTGGTGGTGACGTCAACAGGGGGCAACGCTCGGCAGTTGGTGGTGTGACAGTGGATGGTACTAGTGCTGGTGTCGACGGAGGTGTGACTGCCCCCTCTGGTGCTGGTGGTCCTGCTGCTTCTCCTGCTGGTGCTGGTGGTCCTGCTGCCTCTCCTGCTGGTGCTGGTGGTCCTGCTGCCTCTCCTGCTAGTGCTGGTGGTCCTGCTGCTTCTCCTGCTGGTGTAGAAGCTGCAGTTCGTACTTCTGCTGGGACTGGTAAGGGGTATGCCGTGGCTGTATCCGGTGGAAGGCCCGAGGGCGGACCCTTTGTTGACCCAACCCCGGGTGAAGCCTCCTTGCAACGAAGCCAGCGAAGCCAGAGAAGCCAGCACAAAAAGTAAATATGTATCGTCCCAATAAGGTATTGTTTACACCAACATAATGTCTGTATTGGTTAATGATGAATCTCTGTGTCACGAATTACCTTTCAGCACAATATGTGATGATTTATTGCAGTCAGCTCTTAACTATGAATCTAATTTTGAAAATTTAGAATTCAATCCCTTTCTTATAGATGATGGAAAATATAACAACAACATAGAGGTGAATGAATTCTTTGTGCACAATAGGTTTAATGTTGTTCCAAAATCAAGATATTATTTTTTAGATAACCCTCCTCTACTAAACAACAGAGCCTTAACCATTTTAAGTTTGAACATACGATCCATTCCAAAAAATCTTCAGTTTGTAAAGGATACAATTATGCATAATAGCTCAATCAAATTTGATATTCTAGGGTTCACAGAAATTAGGTTAGACTCTCATCTGTGTTCTTTGTACGAAATACCAGGGTATCATATGTTTACAAGATCCAGAAATGTTCATGGTGGTGGAGTGGCTTTATATATTTCAACAGATTATAACACATCTACACAAAGCCAGGTAACAATATCTGTATCATTTATCGAAACCTTAGGTATTGAGACTACAATTGTAAATAAGAAATATTTATTTATGTGTATTTATAGACCTCCAAATGGTCATTTTAATAATTTTCTGAATGAAATGGCTGATATTCTCTCATTGGTCATGGATAAAAAATATCATAGTATTTATATTTTTGGAGATTTTAATATAGACCTATTGAAAAGTAATGAAAAAAATGTTTTTGAATTTCTTAATCTGATGTTCTCTTTTTCACTGTATCCTTTAATAAACAGACCAACTAGAGTAACGAGCACTTCAGCCACACTTATAGACAACATTTGGACCTCACAACCTGAAGAGAATATCAGTAGTTATATCATTCGGACTGATATTTCGGATCACTTTCCAATTATTTCCCAATGTAAATTTGAATATCCCACTTACAAACTACAACATATTAACAAGAGATTAATCACAGAAGCAGCTTTAGAAGATTTTAGTAATAAACTATCAGCAGTTGAGTGGAATGATGTGCTGAACTCCTCGTGTCCTGATGAAGCCTACAATTTGTTTCACACTGAATTTGACAACTTATTTCAAGTACATTTCCCAATCAAAAATATTCGTCTTAAGAAAAAATTTGAAATTAGTCCACACATTACTCCAGCTCTTAAAAACAGTATTAAAGAAAAAAACAGATTAGAAAGACTTGCTAAGAAATGGCCATTGACCTTTGGTAAATTAAACAAACACTATAGAAAAAAATTAACATCAACCTTACGCTTAGCAAAGTACATGCATTTTAAAAACCAACTGACGGTAAATCAAGGTAATCCAAAAATACAATGGAACACAATAAATACTCTTTTAGGTAGATCGCGTAACTTAAATGCAGACATTGAATTACATCCACCTTGTATGGATCCAGCCACTACATTTAACGAACATTTTTAAAGAAACATATTTACAATAACAAATGAAGAAACTGATTTTTCAAAATATCTTTTTAACTCCCCAGATTTCTCGATGTATTTGGCACCTACTAACACAAGTGAGGTAGAGAAAATCATAACTGCGATGAAATCAGATTCCTCTGGATATGATGACATTTCTCCAAAAATACTAAAACGCACTTCATCTCTCATATCTGCTCCCTTAACCCATATAATAAATCTTACATTAAAAACCGGTAAATTTCCTAATAAATTAAAACTAGCAAAAGTAATTCCTTTATTTAAATCAGGAGACAGAAGTGATATTAATAACTACCGACCTATTTCTGTACTTCCAGCCTTCAGTAAATTTTTTGAAAAAATAATCTATATTAGACTAATAAATTACCTAGAAACTAACAATCTTTTAACAGAACACCAACATGGCTTCAGAGCTCATCATTCCACTGAATCTGCAATACTTCAGTTCGTTAACAATGTATACACAAGTTTAGAAGAAAAAATGTATGTTATTGGTGTATTTTTGGACCTATTAAAAGCTTTTGACATGTTGGATCATAAAGTTTTATTGTATAAATTAGAACATTTAGGAATTAGAGGATTACCACTAAAGTTATTTCAGAGCTATCTTGATTGTAGAAAACAGGCAGTATATTGTAATCAAATTATTCTCCACTTAAGTCCATATATAAAGGAGTACCACAGGGTTCTATATTAGGTCCTATATTCTTCCTGATTTATATAAATGATATAGTTAATACCAGTACAAAATTAAAGTTTGTTATGTATGCTGATGATACAACTCTGTTGCTAAAGGATAAAAATATAGACTCACTGCACACGCACATAATATCTGAACTAAATAACGTAAAACTATGGTTAAAATCTAATAAGTTAAAACTTAATATCTTGAAAACTAATTTTATCCTTTTTCAAAATAGATCTGTAAATAATATTATAAATCCAGTATTATTGGATGGTGAAATTATAAAACAAGTTAATTTTACAAAATTTCTTGGAGTCTTTATTGATGAGAATTTAAACTGGAAACATCACATTGACCAAACATGTTTAAAAATCTCTAAGATGACTGGAATACTATACAGAATTCGTAATAATCTAACAATAGAAGCTATGATCAGCATATACTATACTTTGTGGTATCCACATCTTATATACTGTGTTTCTGAATGGGCATGTACTTGGCCATCCTTTTTAAATAGAATAGTAGTATCTCAAAACAAATTTTTACGATGCATATATTTTCTTAAAAAATTTGATTCCACAGCCCATATATTCTCTGAAGCTAAATTGATGAAGTTTTCTGTCATTCATAAATATTTCACATTATTGTTAACATTTAAAACTAGAGCACATAATAATTCAATATTTAAGTTAGTTGAGAATTTAAGAAAACACCAGAAGTAATCACATTAATTTAATTTGTCCAGTATTTAGAACAACATTATACAAAAACAGTGTTATCAGTTTTGGCCCTAAACTTTTCAACAGTCTCCCTCAAGATAAAAAAGTTCTTGTAAACACAACTAATGTCCATCAATTTAAGAAGGAAATGAAATTGTATTTTCTGTCTCAACAACAATAACTAAATGCTACCTTAATCAATTATCCATAACTATATACTGAACAGTATTATTAAGTCACTAGTTTGTTCCCACAATATTTAACCATGTTACAGTTAGAACGACCGTCAAGGAGCGGCAGCTCGACGGACTGTAGCTAATGTAAATTAGAACTTTATATGTATTATGTTTATTGTGATTATACTGTATATTAGCAATAAAATTTACTTACTTACTTACTTACACACATCAGCATTATCAACACACACACACACACACACGTACACACACACAATAACACACACGTACACACATGCACACACACACACATACACACACACAAACACACAATGACACACATACACACATCAGAATTATCAACTTACTTACTTGTTACTTGTTGTTGAAATTCTAGGGACGTTCTGTCTCAATGCGACGCTCCACACCCCACCCAATAGTTTCATCAACACTGGTTATCTTCTTTGATCACATTATTAACCAAGTCATAGCAGTCCGCAAAAAGATAAGTTTTCAATCTCCTCTTGAAGATAGACATAGTTTCAGCAGTTTTCACACTCGCCGGAAGTCTGTTATACAGCCTAGGGGCACTTCTATTGAAGGCCCTGCGGCCGGCTTCTCTAGAATACCTACTATCCGTTTCAGCGCCGGACAGACGGTGTTTTTCGTAAATATCTCTTAAACGAATCGTTGTATCAATATAATATTTCAACACACTATCTTTAACACCCGGGCGTAATTTATGGCTGACATACCATATTTCTATATGTGTTATGCGAGGAGTTTACTCGTGAAAAATAGCACAAAGCCAGCCAGTCATATTGACGCATTCGAAGGAAAGTGTGGCCCCCCCAACACCCTCCCAAACCATTCCTAACCACAACTATATCCCCCCCTTCTCACCCCTCCCTCCTCCTCTTCTCCCCCTAGCTCATCGCCTCCCTCATCACTCGTGGCCCTCCCTATTTCTTCCATCACTGTAGTATATATTAAAATGTTATGTAGATGTATATGTATAGATATGATTATTAACTAAGAGTATGGTGCAGTACAATTCTATAGAGGCAAGACGTATTTCACTTTGATAATTACTGTACAACAGCATGTTTACATACATGTAGTATGTAGAAGGTCCATGTTTGCAGTCCTTATGGTCAACCATGCAAGTGAACACGATGTACTGGCATTACCTGTGGTCTGGACCTTCTAGGAAAAGTTATTAGATACTGTGTACCTATTCATTAAAAATGTCAACTTGGTCTAGTTATTATAATGTTATTTTGTTGACTTGTCCCTTTTATATTTATATTATCACCAAATTACATATATATATATATATATATATATATATATATATATATATATATATATATATATATATATATATATATATATATATATATATATATATAATAGTGTAGGATTTAATGATGCAAACATGATAAAACAAAATTTATTCACAATCACTGTCAAGGAAAACGTCATCGTCTTCATCATCACTGCCTTTCACGTTTGTACAATGTGGCAAGACGAAGAACAAACTCTGTCCTGCATCCACGGGGGCAAATGGACAACATTGTTGCTAATAGGTGCGCCTCGGCAGTCAATGATTTCTACCCTGTCACTACTTGAGTCATAGCCTCGGACTGGGGGGTACCTCATACCTCAGAGAGAGGGGGAGGGGATACGGGAGACTGTGAATATTCAATTAAGGCATAAATTGGTTATTTAAAAAGGTAAAGAACACATGAAGCAACAATGAACGATTATATTTGGTTGCCCAAAACCAAGCTATTGCTTTAATGGTAATTTGACCCACTCTGGTTTTCATGTCCACACACAACGGTAACTGTATTAAACAATATTACTAATGAACGATACGTATATACTGTACATACTGTCATAAAAGAAAAAAAAAATGGAAGAGGGATGGTGAAGAGTGAAACGGGGAGGGGGATAATGAGATATTGGGGTAGGGAAGGAAGGTATGGTGGGGGGATTTCGGGGTGTCGGTGGAGGGGTTACACGAGTACCCCACACTCGTCCGATTCTCTATAACGCCTTAGATATGATGACTGGATTAGGCTTAATATCACTCAGTAAACTCCTAACATAACACATATAGTAATATGGTATGTCAGCCATAAATTACGCCCGGGTGTTAAAGACAGTGTGCTGAAATATTATATTGATACAACGATTCGTTTAAGAGATATTTACGAAAAACACCGTCTGTCCGGCGCTGAAACGTATAGTAGGTTCATGAAGTATCTGCCCCTCAGCACTGTGCCTTAAAGTTACATTAGTGTCCACCCAAAAGTCAGAAAGCATGCTTTTCATGTACTCAGGCTTACCAAATGTTAACACTTGAAACACCTAGACACATTGCTTGTAAATGATCCGGGCTTTAACAGGCAACCAATGTAGTTCAATGAGTACCGGTGTTATTCTTTCCCTTGACGATTTGCCTTTAATCAGTCTGGCCGCTCTATTCATGATCAATTGAAATTTTCTCAGTAGATAATTAGGAAGACCATAGTATAAGGAATTGCAATAGTCAATTTTGCTATAATCACATGATTATGGATAAGCCTTTTCATTGTACCGTCATCAAGGAACTTCCTCACAAACGCAATATTGCGCAAGTGATACCCAGCCATATTCACAGTCTGAGTTATTTGATTCTTCAGCGTCAGTTCACTATCAAGCCCTACTCCGAGATCTTTCACAATGTTACCCACTTCAAGGTCGAAGTCATTTACACGTAAATCACGAATTTGTAACCTATCAAAGTCAAGGTGCCGACCAACAAATAGGCATTCTGTTTTGCTCTCATTCAATTTTAGCTGACGATTGTCCATCCACTGTTTAATGTCGAACATAATAGCCGAGAGTTGTGCCTCCGTTTCCTGTATATTATTCACCGACAAGTAAAACTGCGTGTCATCGGCAAATAGTTTGAAGCACACACCATACTTCTTCAAGACAGTTGACAAGTCTGCCGTGTATAAACAAAAAAGAATCGGACCTAACAAGCTTCCTTGTGGAACCCCTCTAGTAACTGGTTTCATGTCCGAGAAGCAGTCGCCAACCTGCACACAATATGTCCTACCTTCCAGATAGCTTTTCAAATACAAGAGGGCAGATCCTTCAATCCCATAGTCTTCACAAACCCGTAATAAGATTTCATGTACCACAGTGTCAAAGGCCGCACTTAGATCCAACAATAATAACATTCCACATTTACCATTATCAAGAAGACCACGCATATCACTAACCACAGAACACAGTGCAGTCTCTGTAGAGTATAGGTGACGGTACGCAGATTGTTCATCCGGGAGCACTCCAACAGTATTTAAATGCATATTTAATTGAGACAGTAGTACATTTTCTAGTATTTTCGACTGGAATGTCAGGTTCGACACCGGAAGGAAAGAGCTGAGACTTTGTGGATCAAGTTTCCCTTTGATTACTGGTTTGACAATTGCCTTTTTCTCAGAAGCAGGAAAAACTCCATTAGATATACTCGTCTTGACCATTTTTGTCATAATATCCACAAGATGGTCAAAATTACCACTATTCTTAATCAAATTCATTGGCAACGGATCATTAGCACAGTAAGTCAGTTTTACTTGCCTTAAAATATTCCGAATCATAACCTTATCAACAGTGCTAAATTAAGCTAGTTTTAGTTCAGAACCATACTCTTTTGCCATCATACTAGTACTGGTGGTGTCAAATGATAGCACAATTCTACAAATCTTAGAGTAAAAAAAGTCTAGGAATTCACTCGCCAGTTCACCAGCAGTGTAACCTTCAGGCAGTCTATTCTTCTTTTTGTTACCTGTTAAGTTGTCCAATACTTTATACAATTTGTTGATGTTGGACCCAGCCTGCATAATCCTGTCCTTATAAAAATCGCGTTTTCGTTGCACTATTAGTTTTTTCTCAAAGTTTCGTGCTTGATTATACTCCCTCCTCGATTCAGTCGACCGATGTCTCCGCCACAATTTTTCTTTCTTTTTCTTAGCCTTTTTCGCTCTTAGTGTTTCTTCATTGAACCAAGGCGAATCATCTTTAACAACAATTTCTTTTGTGACAATAGGACACATTTTTTCATATTCTCCACGTGCAGTCTCATTATAGAGTCTATATAAGCATTCAAGACAATTTTCTATAATAGATTGATGAATACAAACCTCATTAAATCTAGCATTAGCACTAGTACTGATAGTTGTATCCAAGGCATCAGGGTCAAAGTTTCGAGCCGAACGGAATTTGATTCTCCTCTTGCGTCGTTCAACAATTCCTAGAGATATCATAAAAGTTACCAATTTGTGCATAGGAGAAAGGGTACACACTTCGTCAACATATAAGTTCCGTATAAGATCACGAGTTCTGTCAGCGAAAACCAAGTCAATGGTATGGCCCCCAATTGACGTCGGTTTATCAACCGCATTAATGAAGTTATAGGCTGACATAGTATCAATAAAATGAGGAACATAACGAGCGTCTAAGTCATCCAACCACAGATAGTAACCACAGCACTTATCATGTCAATAGTGTCTAAGAATAGTCCAAATTCGTCAATAAACGGACTAATACTCGTACTGGGCGGCCTGTATACCACAATGATTAGCACTTTGTTTCCAGTTATCTCACATTCTATTTGTAACACTTCAAAGGTAGTATAATTGTTGGTTTTACACTTCCTAATTTTCTTAATGGCAGACGTAAGAAATATACCCACACCACCCCCACGCTTTACCTCTCTAGGATTATGAAGGAAAGTATGCGTATTAGGGGTCATTTCCTTTATAACAGCAGAGTCATGATCAGACAGCCAGGTCTCAGTAATATCAAACACATCTAAATTCTCCTCATTTATCAGGTCTCTAATAGCCAAAGATTTGTTCCAAGAAGATTTTACATTTAGAAGACCACACTTAATCCTGTGAATATTATTTGCCAAATCCATGATCAGTATTTTCTTCGATACGCCTCAGTTCCGCCATCATGCCTGGGCAAGCAGTACCAGTCACACTATGATCATCAGGCCGCTTTGCCTTTGTACAGGTGCCGCACTTCCTTGATGCGGAGCGGCAACTATTTCCCTCATGATCACCCGCACACTTATAGCAAGTAGCACTAGCACCCCTTTGCTTAGCTGTACACTTATCTATTTTGTGGCTAAATCCCAAGCAATAAAAACACATTAGGGCATGGTATCTGTCACGAACATTGTAAATACCCCATTTAAGCCGCAATTTATCATAATGGTTACGAATGACTGCCCTGACTCCAGGATCACACCGAATGATATAGTGAACGGTGTCACCAGCTGCTGGTTTCACAAATACAAGCTTCATCTTGTCCTTGACCCCATCAACCGTCAGTAAAAAGTCATTCCTATCAATTAGAGTGTCAATGAGTGTATCCTTCTCCTCAATCTTGCTCACATTACAAACCATAATCTTAGGTGACAACAGTTGAACATTTTTAACTTCGACATTCTCCACTTTACTGAGCTTCTCACTTGCTGATTTCTTCAACTCTTCTGATTCGAAATTTAATACCATATTTCCCCCATGTGTAAATCTAGAATCGTTAATCTGAACACCAGACAGGATTTCACTAACTTCGTTTTTCTTATCAATAACATTACCATCACTACCGGCTTTTAACACAAGCAAATTTTCAAGTTCAAGTTCAAGTTCAAGTTTTAGGGTCCCGCAGAGGGCCGCTCATAGGCGGCATAATATGCGGGGGTTGTGCGGGGGATTTAGGGATCCAGGGCAGGATTAGGAAGAGGGTTAGGATAAGGGTGGATTGGGTTAGGGACTGTGGGTTGAGGATTAGGATTGGGGAGGTAATGATTGGTGATCCTATTTCTAAACGTGTCAAGAGTGGGGCTATTAACTACGTGAGATGGGAGATGATTCCACTCTTGGATGCTGCGGGGAAAGAATGAGTGCCTAAATATATCAGTGCTTGTCTGGTATGTATGGTATTTTAAGTTGTGGCTGCCTCTAGTGGATCGTATACTTGTAGGGTGTAGATATGTGTCTTTGTCTATGTCAACTAACTTGTTTGTGATTTTGTATATCATCTGTTGTCTGTGTATCTGTCTTCGTGTTACTAATGGGTCTAGTTTTGTGTCTTGTTTAAGCAAAGTGACTGATGTAGTGTGTCTGTAATCACGTCTGGCCCATCTTGCAGTCTTGTTTTGTATGGACTCTAATTTATTGATATTATTGTAAGTGTGTGGGTCCCAGACGGTGTCGCAATAATCTAAATGTGGCCGAACGAAAGTGTTATATGCAATAATTTTGGTGTCTGTGTTACACCTGCTGAGGTTCCTGCGCAAGAACCCCAGGACCCTACTAGCTTTAGCCCTGATGCTACCTATGTGTGTGTTCCACCTCATGTCCGCTGAGATGTGGACGCCCAACTATTTGTGGGAAGTGACTGTGTTGAGGTTGGTGTTGTGTAATTGATATGTATATGGAATGACATTATGGGCACGGGTTTGTCTGGTCTAAATGTCATCTGCCACTTGACTTCCCAGTCTTCAAGTGCAGTTAGGTCGTCCTGTAGTCGAAGGCAGTCATTCCTATCTTTAATTGGTCTATAAACTAAGCTATCGTCTGCAAAGAGTCTAGTGGTAGAGGAAAGTGAAAGTGGGAGGTCATTAATGTATGAAAGGAAGAGAAGGGGACCCAGGACAGTGCCCTGGGGTACCCCAGAGGTCACAGGAACAGATGGAGACTGACTACCGTCAAGAACTACACGTTGCTTTCTGGCAGTCAAGAACGTTCTAATCCAGTGAAGAAGTTGTCCCTGTATGCCATAGAATTCTAATTTGTGTAGTAGTCTTTGGTGAGGGACTTTGTCGAAGGCTTTGGCAAAGTCTAATACTATGGCGTCAACCTGTCTGATTTTTGTGTCATTGAGGGACTGCAAGATGTCATGAGTAGTTACCAGTAGCTGCGTCTCACACGAGCGTTTAGGCCGAAAACCGTGTTGATTGTCAGTCAGTATATTTTGCCTATCAAAGTGGTCCATTATGTGTCTATGAATAATGTGTTCTAAAATTTTGCAGGGGACTGAGGTAAGTGAAATAGGTCTATAATTAATGGGAAGGGTTCTGTCTCCGGATTTAAAGATTGGGGTCACATTTGCCAAAAGCCAGTCTTGAGGGAGTTCACCGGTCTGTAAAGTCTGTGAGAATATAACCTGCAGGACAGGGGCAAGAACGCTAGCGTTAGTCCTCAATATCCTGCAGGGTATATTGTCTGGTCCAGTCGCTTTGTGTATGTCTATCTCAGATAAGAGTTTCTCAATTCCTTGGGTGTTTATATGAATGGGAGGGATAGGTGGGTGTGATGGTGTTGGCATGTCTGGTAAGTGTTCATGTTCATGGGTAAAAACGGACTGGAATTGTGTGTTAAGGGCGTTGGCTTTGTCTTGTGGGTGTGTAACCAAGGAATTGTTGTGTAGTAATGTTGTAATACCGGTCGAGTCTTGTTTGCGTGCTTTAAAAAAGCTGAAGAATTTTTTGTGGTTTTGTGTGTTGTCTGCGAGGAAAGTGGATGTGTATTTAGTTTCTGCTTGTTTAGTTTCTTTCTGTAGTGTTTTCTGTATGTTTTTGTATTCTAACCAGTGTTCTGTATCGTTGTATCGTTTTGCTCTGTTGTATGCCTTTACCTTGTTTCTGTGTAGTCTCTTTAATTGTCTATTGTACCATGGTAATGACCGGTTATGTGTGATGGTTTTCGTGGGCATGTGCTTGTCCATTGTGTCACGTATAAAGTCACGAAGTCTGGTCCAGTTTGTTTCCACAGAGCTGGCCATTGGGTCTGAGTCAAGGAACGAGTCACAAAATTCAACTAAGTCTTGGGTAATGCCATCCATGTCAGCTCTGTTGTACATGTAAATTGTTCTGGGTAATTGTTTTTGTGTTGTTGGCTTGATGTTTGCGTCAATGAGTACCATCTCATGGTCACTAAGACCAGGTAGTACTCGTGTCCGTGTAATTAAGGAAATGTTGTTTGTGAGAAATAAGTCTAGTATGTTGGATGTGACCCCGTGTCTTATGTTAGTGTACAGTATAATAACATGTACCAGGCGCCCTCTTGAAATAACATAAACAACTTTCCCCTCTGGAAACAACATACACCAGACGCCACAAACCTTTCCCCTCTGAGCTCATCTATCTACCTGTCATCTCGTTACAAACAAAGAGAGAGAGAGAGAGGGAGAGAAAGTAGGAGAGAGAGGAGAGAGAGAGAAAGCAAGAGAGAGAGAGAGAGAGAGGAGAATTGGGTGGAGCTTAAATAAACTCCACCCCTTTCTCAAAGTACCTGGAGCTCCCAATAGAGAATGTATATAAGCAGTAAAGTTGAACTAATATGCAGGATTACCTAAACTGATTCCCAGGGCTATAACCTGTCTCCATAAGAGAGAGACACCATCATAAGACAAGGCATCGATATAATTCCCTGTATAGAGATAAGTATGTATAAATAAATTAAGCCTAAAGAAACTTGTGCAGTCACTTTACCTAAGAACACCACTACGCCGAGCTCGCTACCTAAGACCACAACAACCACAACAACAACAACAACTACTACGACTACAACTCCAGAATAAGGTACTGTATCAGATCCTGAACGAGTTAAAGCCTTAGAGGACTGGTACATTTTGATGGCAGCGGTGTTTTTGCAACAGAGCAAATTGCAAGGTAAAGACTTCACGGGAGTACAGTGACTAACATAGTTCAAGGACAAGTTGAAGGAATCTGCTTGTAAATTCTCTCAAGTAATTTCTTCAGTGGGTAATCTTACGACCTCTAACGAGGGAGATAAACCACAAATTCTTCACCTACAAGAAACACCTGCTTCAACATAACTGCAACTGACCTACAGAGAACCTCATCTACTTCACAACAAACAATCATCACTTCATCACTACGGCGATCCTGTTACGTAAATGCTTTCGTAAGGACAACGCCATCACTCCATCACCTCCACGCTGACGCCTCCTTATACGTAAATTCTCTCGTAAAAGGCAAGTCAACGTTCATCGACTTCACTCCAATTACGACTGTTAGTGTGTTAGTGTGCGAGCTGACTAATCATCGCTTCGTCACTTCACGGTCGTCGCCCCTTCACCACATTGTCGCCTCGTCAGGCAACGCCCCAACAAAACTACCACTCGTCGTCATCGTCGTTGCAACTACAATCAACTAAAGTAGGTACACATTACATGTTACATTACATTATTTTTCACTTGTCCACGAACATGTTAAAATAAAAGTAGGTTCCTCAGTAACAGCCCAGAAAAAGAAAAGAAAAACAAGTGCCAAATTAAAACAAAAGTAAAGATATTATCCCCCATTAATCCAAAGGTATCATAACTAACTTCGAATATCCCTGATAATGATTCACTAGCCTCCAAGCTAGATTCCTCTACCTCCCTAAGTTTCGTTTGTGGTTCCAACACATTCGAGTACATTCCTTTCTTTCTCCAAACCTTACCCCCATTAAAGCCTCTATCTGGTATACTATATTAACCTGTATTTTCTCCAACAATGGGTACTCCTCCACAATCTCCGACTGCCTCTGCTCTTCTAACAACTTCTTCTAACCTCACTAACTCTACTATGCAAGCAATGAGAATTTTACCCACCCACAATTATTCGAAGTACTATACGGGAGATAATCCAAGATATGGGATTCATCTCTTCTTGCGTCATTTGGAGGATGTGTTTTACCAAGCGAATATAGAGCAGGACGCACATAAGATAAAATTCGAGAGAGAGCATATTGCACCAGATAGTCCAGCCAGTTATATAATAACTACAAGTGTTTTTTCTAATCCACAGAATTTAACGTCATATGCTACATTCAGACAGTCACTTATTGATGTTTTGGGGGATGGTAAACTACATCATTCATTATCATGGGTTCAGAGAATAATTAAAACTAAGGCAGACAACATAAATACAAGTGAACCAGCAAAAGCACTTGCACTATCAGGGTCTCTAGCTTTAAATTCGAAGGAATCTCGTATCATACATCGTGAATTACAGATTACTCAATCCAAGGGTACGAAGATTTTTAATTTTGATGCCACACCTACTCAAGGGGAATCACAAGGAAAACGTTGCAAACACTGTAACGAAAGTAATCATAAATACAGTCATTTACATGAGTCAAAGTCGCATTCCTTAGATGAATGCATGATCCTTAACAGAATGAAACGGGACTGACACAGTCGAAACATGATGCATGAAACGAGACCGCCACAATATTAAAACGTCCCGAAAATATAACTGTAGGCCCTGTCGTCGCATTTACCAATAATATACTATAATTCCCTGTCCTAGTATCACATAGTAACACCCCCTTAATTTAATGATAGACACAGGCGCCGCAGTTTCCTTGTTATCGGATAATTCCTTTAACAAATTGAGCAAATTAGGTCCCCAGCGGCATTTATAAACCAAGATTGAACAGGTGACATAGAATTGTCAACCATGACAGGCAATAAATTACAGGTCTTAGGGAAACTAACCCTTCCTGTACGATTAGCCAAGGGAACTAACCATATTCATAATGAATTTTATATAATACGAAATTATAAACTAGGTTTATCATACCTTATTAAACAAACCATAATAATAAACCCTAAACATAAAATAATACATTTTAGGAATTAATGTATTCCAATACAGGATTGTCCAGGCCAAAATATATAAGTCCAGGTAATGTCAAACCTATACGTATTGAAAATAAGGGAAATAACCCCATTATCATAAAGGCCATTGCTGCATATAATATTATATTAACTCCAAATTTCGTCCATAAATTGAAGGTACATCTTCCATCTCATGTACAGCCACACACTACCGTTCTATCCTTAATAGAACTAGTAAAATAATATATAACCAGGGATTCATTTACTTAACTAATGTAAACAGTGAAAATGTCACTGATATTAATAAACCATTTACCAATATTCATGTAAAGAAAGGAACATATCTATGTGATCTGTACAGAGGGAAGTTAGACCAATACCACAAGGAAATATTGTATCGGTTCTTACCGAAGGATATAAATAGATAGTCACGTACGAGCAACTTAGAAACTTTGTCAGTGGACGCGATTTTCCACTTTATCGTGATAATCTCATCACTATACTAGCCACATATTAAAATGCGATTGCCCTACCTGGTGAATTATTAGGAAAAATATACCATTACTCTAACATCTCCTTAACCCATTTACTCGAGCATATAGACTACCGTACCACATAGTACACAGAAAGTGGTAAATGAAATGGTAAGTGAAATGTTGGATGAAGGCATTATTAAGAATTCTAACTCCCATTTTAACAGCCCAATGTTTTTGGTTTCAAGAAACAAATAATGGTGAATTTAGGCCAGTCATTGATTGCAGAAAAATAAATAATGCTACACTTAAAGATAAATATTCCCTCCCTCCTTTAAGATGTTTTGTCTAACATTGGTGAAACAAAACCTATGATATTCTCCACATTAAACTTGGTCAGTGGAAACTGGCAAGTAACATTAGATGATAAAATTCAACCCATTACAACATTTAATACTTCCCATGGTTATTATGAATACATTCATAGACCATTTGGTTTATGTAATGCTTCATCCACATTTCAGCATATGGTCAATTTTCGTATTTGTTTTATTAATAACGTAGTCATCGCTAATCTAAACGATTTGATTATTTTCATAGTAAGTAACTATAACGAAGGTTATACAGAGATTACATTAGGTAGGCCTCAAACTTTAAATGTCTATGTCTCATTTTCTTACCAGGAAATTATCATTTTAGGTTATCCATTTAACCGCCCCTGTGCTCCATACACAATCTGATAAAGTACGAGCAATGAGAGTATTCACTATTCTAAATAAATGTTACTAACATAAAATCATTCTTGGTCTTATGTTCTTATATAGAATCCTTGTAAAATATTTTCCCAAGTAACTAAAACACCTAAATAATCCCCTCGAGAAAGATACAAATTTTGTATGGATGCCAGAAAAACAGCTAAGCTTTGAATTATTAAAGGTTAATTAATGTAAGCTTCAATTTTTACGTTCCCAAATATTCATTGTCTTTTATGGAGTGTACAGATGCTTCTTCAGTAGGCTACGGCGCTGTACTTATGTAAGAGATAGCTATGGGTCTATGTCAGGTATGTACTTAACCTTAAAGAATATTAAGTACGCAGATAACTCGTTACTCTGTAACAAAACAGGAAACTTAAAGCAATATTATGGGCACTTCGTACTTTTAGAGAAATCATATTAGGCTATCCTTTACATGTTTTCGCAAATTATCAAACGATCCGTGGCTTACTATAACCTCAAACCCTAACGGGAAAATTAGCCAGATAATGTCTAACAATTCAGGAATTTCTCCCGCATATTGATATTAACTATCTTTTAGGACGATTAATAAAGTAGTAGATCCCTTAAACAGTCATCTTGTCCTTTTAGTTCCGAGGACACCCATGGACTTTGACCTTAATGCGGTTCGTAAACATTAGCAAACAATTCTATGATGAATGTAATAAAATATTCATTAAAAACTGAGGTTGAAAATAATGGCCCAAAATTACACAGTCACTTAAATATATTTTCCCTTCATGATGATATTATTTACAGAAAACTTAGGAAACGTGACGTAAAAACAATCAAATAGTGATACAACACATAATGATTCCCTCAGTATTAATTACCCTTATATCATAATACAGCAGCAAGGCATCCTGGGAGAGATAGGTACCTGACCACTCTCCATGCAATACACCATTAGCATAAACTAAGGGTAGATGATGAAACACATATATCGCTCAGTGAGAAGCAGACAATGCAAATAAAGGCCATACATTTGGACCTGTTCCATGACGGGAATCCCTAATCCTGGACGAATCATGGGACGTAGTAGGAATAGATCTACTTTCCTTACCAATTCCGAATCAGGACGCAAATAAGGTATTACCAATGGTTAACCATTTTCTAGATATTTGGTGGCGGCAACACTATGATAAAAACCGCAAAGGTAAGTGCACATATATATAAAAACCAACTTCATATGACCATATACATGTCTCGATATTATAAAAGGTATCTGATTTCTATGACATTAAGCAAACATTTGTATTACCATATCTCCCAGCATTTAATGGGTTAACAAAACGGCAGCACCGTAAAATACTAGAAGTACTTCGTGGCACAGAAACAAGGAAAATCCCTCCACATGGGAAGACTGCATCGATATGACGGTCAATAAACACTCGAAAATACGGAAATAAAGGAAAAAACTCCACATGAAATACTATATGGCGTATGGATACGTCTTTCATATGATATAAAATTGCCACAAGGAATCCATGTTACAACGTGGACAACTACACTGAACGACAGTGAGTTGCATTTCAACAATTTCATCATGATGTACAAAACGATCTACAGGCTTGCATGGATATAATGCGTGATCGCCGACATAACAAAACAAATTATGAGCTTGCATGAAAATAATGCGTGATCGCCAACATAACAAAACAAATTATGAGCTTGCATGAAAATAATGCGTGATCGCCAACATAACAAAACAAATTATGAGCTTGCATGAAAATAATGCGTGATCGCCAACATAACAAAACAAATTATGAGCTTGCATGAATATAATGCGTGATCGCCAACATAACAAAACAAATTATGAGCTTGCATGGAAATATTGCGTAATCGCCGACATAATAAAGCACATAACTCAATATGTTCACTCCAAGTGATAACGGGTACCCGATCGAATCTTCACACTTCTTTAGTAGGTAATAAACCTATAATAAAGTATAATTTTACCAGGCGGTTGATATTGTTTATGTAAAGAGAATAAAGAAATTGGTAAAAAGCGCGCAAAAACCCAACATCCACAATGAAACCAATCAATATCTCTTGAACAGTAACAATTCCTCTTCCTAGTAATTTTATCCCTACTATTGATGATAATAATATAAACAATTATAAACAAAAACTCCGATCGGTTTCCAATGATATATAATAATTTTTCTTACGGATGTGGCCCACATCAACCTATATAACGGTTTTCGTGTTTATACTCGCGGCGGCTACAAGCTCCGACGAAGTGCATCAAGCAGATAAAGATGACGTCTACATTCTGAGAGCTCTCGTTTCCAATTTTATCAAACAGTTGAAAAGAAAAAGGAAATAATAAAATATTGGGGACGAATGATATTATCATTATTTTTTTATAAGGTATCTGACTTATTACATAAATTTTCTGCCATTGAGCAGTGGGTACAGATAAGGTATTTAATGATACACTAGTTTTGTTTGACAGGTATCACACAAATGAATTTACCAATTTAAATGTATTATATTCTAAGGTGTCCTTTCACCATTGGGCGCCCTAGGAAGGAATTCAGCGACTCAGGTAATATTGCTCGCTTATTATACAAAAAAATAATGGCTTAGAGCCATTATCACAGCCCAGAGCGTGATTGGGATATTTTAAGCGGAATTTCATCAACACTATTTGGTAAGGCTTAGATAGTAATATACAAGCATTATCCCATAAATAAAAAGGTTGCGGGACAAGCCGTTGCAAATCAAGATAAGATAACGTAACAGGTATATACTGTATTCGAGTGCAAATCATTGCACAGAAATTAAATACGATTTATATAACTTTACATGATCAACGAATGAAAAGAACTACATATATGGAATAATCATATCATATTTTAGGCTTCTATTTATTTCTGTGAATTAGCAGGAAATGAATTGCAGGTGAGGAACAGAGAGAAATGACAACCATTTAATTCTTAAAAGAGTATTTACTGCGACTAAGGTAAGATCAACTCACAATTATTACCACTCCAACAGCTATGAAATTAATGGTATAATCAATGATGAAATACCATCTTACTTTTTATCTTCATACACCTGCTTGGTATATTATTATACATTCATGCGTAGTATATTACTACAAGATCATAATCCCATTATTATCCACATAAAAGATAAAATGTTTTTCCCAAGCTACGCACTTCACCAATTCCCTATGAAAATGGAAGTAATCCTTTCACATTCGATTTTCATCCAACAAGTATTATACTTGGTGATGATGTCATCAGTGACACACAACACTTCAAGTGCCATGTTGCATATCTTCATAGATGTTTGTCTTGCATATTTCCTTGCATTTAAGTTGCATATAAGTCTCCAAAGGATGCAAAATCTCCACTTGCTTGGAATCAAAGTAATACTAATCAAGCCCTATATGCATGTACATTCATATCTATTACTAATCAATATCTCTTTTCATCATCAATTTTAATTTCCACTATCTATACTTACCTGCTGATACACAATTAACATTAATTTACCCTAATCACCCTACACATGGTATAGGCTACTATACACAGGCTACTATAAAGAAACGGACTCATAGGAAATACGATCCAAGGGAATCGTTACCTTGCCTAATAAACATAAACGTGCTTGACAACATGACATAATCTTTTCCACCTTTAAACATATTTCATTTAAAGTCGACTTGTTTAACATCTCCTCATTATCAGTTGTTTCGGAAAAAGTGCAACTATTATGTTATTCAAGGAGAATAGGCTTCAATCATCCTTATTATATAATTTCATTCCTCCATATATTGAAAAAAATAAAACTGAGTACCAATGTTTATTATCCACTGTCTTATCTTTCTGTCATGTACTATCATATTTATGTGTTGTATAAGAACGAACTATTGAGGTATACTGAATTATGTTGTATTGAAAAGAATAGGACTGTTATTTCACAGTCTCAACATAGCAACACGCCCCCTTATTAATGTGTGAACCTTTAGCATAGGTTAGCTTATATACACACAATAACATGCACCTAGCTAAACACATTAATTTTAAGATGATTTTTATGTGACAATGTATTAATATTCATGTATTAATGATACTATCTATGTTCATTTATGTACAAGGTGTGCCTATGTCTTAAGGTCTATTTTTAGGTTACTATACATGTCTTCATTGTTACTATCTTAATTATCATGTACCCTACCAACATTGTGAACTGGCCTTCTATTAAATAAAGCTTTAATGCCTGGGGGGCCAGGCGGGTAGCGTGACAGAGCGATGTACAGTATAATAACATGTACCAGGCGCCCTCTTGAAATAACATAAACAACTTTCCCCTCTGGAAACAACATACACCAGACGCCACAAACCTTTCCCCTCTGAGCTCATCTATCTACCTGTCATCTCGTTACAAACAAAGAGAGAGAGAGAGAGGAGAGAGAGAGAGAGGAGAATTGGGTGGAGCTTAAATAAACTCCACCCCCTTCTCAAAGTACCTGGAGCTCCCAATAGAGAATGTATATAAGCAGTAAAGTTGAACTAATATGCAGGATTTCCTAAACTGACTCCCAGGGCTATAACCTGTCTCCATAAGAGAGAGACACCATCATAAGACAAGGCATCGATTTAATTCCCTGTATAGAGATAAGTATGTATAAATAAATTAAGCCTAAAGAAACTTGTGCAGTCACTTTACCTAAGAACACCACTACGCCGAGCTCGCTACCTAAGACCACAACAACAACAACAACTACTACGACTACAACTCCAGAATAAGGTACTGTATCAGATCCTGAACGAGTTAAAGCCTTAGAGGACTGGTACATTAGGATTATGTCTTTCTACACTGACTTGTGTGCGCGTTGGTTCGAGTACTGTTTGGGTAAGTGAGTGGGTGTTAATGATGTCAATGAAATTTTCATGTAAGAGTTTCCTATCAGTCTGTAATAGTAAGTCGCCTTCATGGGTGGGATTGTCCAGTGTCGCCTGTGCTGTCCAGTTTATGTCGGGAAGGTTAAAGTCACCAGTCAACCATATATTTTTGGAGGGGTCAATTTTAGATAAACAATCGTCAAGGGTCTGCAGGTATTCTAAGTTTGAATTTGGGGGACGATAAAATGATCCTATAATGAGTGTCCTGCAGCCCTGTATCTGTATTTTAGTCCATATAATTTCAGAGTCCGCGTTCAGTTCGGTGGCTGGGGTCGCAACTAGTCCTGGCTTTGTCGCAATTAGGACTCCACCATGTTTATCGTCTATTCTGTCCTTCCTGTGTAGGGTCATATTATAGGGACTGTCCGTCGGGAAGATTTCACTGTCCTGGATGTCGGGTGTGAGCCAGGTCTCTGTCCCTATAATAATGTCGGGGTCATAGGTCTGGAGGGTTTGGTGAAAGGCGGCTCTTTTGTTTATGATGCTACGGAAGTTGATGACTAGGGTACGGAGGGAAGATAGTTTTTTATGGGTGATGGAGTCGAGTGTGGTGTTGGTGGTAGAATGAGGTGTGAGGATGGATGATCTATTGGGGATGGTGATTGGTGTTATGGAGAATGAACATGTACTATGGAGAGTCTGGTTGGGTGTAGAATGGTTTGGGAGTGGAGGAGTGGATGATGTGGAGTTAAGGGAAGTCATGTCTCGCTGTCGGTTTTGTGTAGGGGAGGAATTGTCTATGTTGCGTCTACCTAAACGTCGGGTGATCCTATCTAATGGTGAAGGTGTGTTGTGAATTGTGGGTGGTGGTGAAGATGAAGTGGTGGTGTCTAATACACTGAATCTATTTGTGTAGTGTATTGGGGAGTGAAAAAGGGAGGAGGTTTTTCTTTTTCCTCCTCACCACTTGTGTCCACAAACCCTGGTCACCAATAACAACCGCCGGTTCCTCGTTAGCTGGGAGCGAAGTCAACACATTGGTAGCCCGGTTAACCCCAGCTCCATGAGTTGTTAACACGCGCCTCCAATGACGAGATTTTTTCCAGCAGTACTTGCTTCAATTCTTTAAGTTCGTTCCTCAATTCTTTCACCTCATCTTTCACTTCTTTATCACCTCTGACAGATACAGCACAAGTGTCACACACCCAGTTTATATCACCTGCATCAAGTTTAATACCACCTAGATTCACACAAGTTGAGTGAGCACCATTGCCGCACTTAATGCAAGTCACCCATTTCGGTTTTCCACTGTTTACCTTATCACAGACACATCACGTATCAAAACCGGGAGCCAAGCATGGAGTTGCCCCTTGTAACGAGGCAATTATGACAACGTAAACACTAATTGTACATAATAATTTCTGTTGTTAACAGTTGTTTATAAACGTATTCACGGAGCTCACTGAGACACGTCCACCCGCCACTGGACTGACTGACTGACACCACACACACACACACACAAAATAACACACACGTACACACATGCACACACACAGACATACACAAACACACATATACACACACACATCAGCATTATCAACACATACACACACACACGCGCGTACACACACACAATAACACACACACACACACACAATAACACACATACACACATCAGCATTATCAACACACACACACACAATAACACACACGTACACACATGCAGACACACACATACACACACACACACAATAACACACATCAGCATTATCAACACACACACAATAACACACATACACACATCAGCATTATCAACACACACACACATCAACATTATAATATATTATGCCCAATTAGTGTAGTGGAGTTAGCCTTGTAAATTACTTATAGGTGAATTATTTAATGAATTTGGTGAGTAAACTATGCAGTGATCATCCTTATCTAACTGTTGGATAGATTTTGTGAATGTGGATACTCAGCTTTTGGAAAATAATGAAGTCTTACAAATGTGGTTGATTGGGAAGCTAACAAACCAATACCACTGTGGAATCAACCCTAAAATAATGAAGCTTTACAAGTGTGGTTTGGTTGGGAAGCTAACAAACCAATACCACTGTGGAATCAACCCTAAAATAATGAAGCCTTACAAGTGTGGTTGATTGGGAAGCTAACAAACCAATACCTCTGTTGAATCTACCCTAAAATAATGAAACCTTACAAGTGTGGTTGGTTGGGAAGCTAACAAACCAATACCACTGTGGAATCAACCCTAAAATAATGAAGCCTTACAAGTGTGGTTGATTGGGAAGCTAACAAACCAATACCACTGTGGAATCAACCCTAAAATAATGAAGCCTTACAAGTGTGATTGATTGGGAAGCTAACAAACCAATACCACTGTGGAATCAACCCTAATATAATGAAGCCTTACAAGTGTGGTTGGTTGGGAAGCTAACAAACCAATACCACTGTGGAATCAACTCTAAAATAATGAAGCCTTACAAGTGTGGTTGGTTGGGAAGCTAACAAACAAATACCACTGTGGAATGGACCCTAAAATAATGAAGCCTTACAAGTGTGGTTGGTTGGGAAGCTAACAAACCAATACCACTGTGGAATCAACCCTAAAATAATGAAGCCTTACAAGTGTGGTTGGTTGGGAAGCTAACAAACCAATACCACTGTGGAATGGACCCTAAAATAATGAAGCCTTAAAAGTGTGGTTGGTTGGGAAGCTAACAAACCAATACCACTGTGGAATCAACCCTAAAATAATGAAGCCTTACAAGTGTGGTTGGTTGGGAAGCTAACAAACCAATACCACTGTGGAATCAACCCTAAAATAATGAAGCCTTACAAGTGTGGTTGGTTGGGAAGCTAACAAACCAATACCACTGTGGAATCAACCCTAAAATAATGAAGCCTTACAAGTGTGGTTGATTGGGAAGCTAACAAACCAATACCTCTGTTGAATCTACCCTAAAATAATGAAACCTTACAAGTGTGGTTGGTTGGGAAGCTAACAAACCAATACCACTGTGGAATCAACCCTAAAATAATGAAGCCTTACAAGTGTGGTTTATTGGGAAGCTAACAAACCAATACCACTGTGGAATCAACTCTAAAATAATGAAGCCTTACAAGTGTGATTGATTGGGAAGCTAACAAACCAATACCACTGTGGAATCAACCCTAATATAATGAAGCCTTACAAGTGTGGTTGGTTGGGAAGCTAACAAACCAATACCACTGTAGAATCAACTCTAAAATAATGAAGCCTTACAAGTGTGGTTGGTTGGGAAGCTAACAAACAAATACCACTGTGGAATGGACCCTAAAATAATGAAGCCTTACAAGTGTGGTTGGTTGGGAAGCTAAAAAACCAATACCTCTGTGGAATCAACCCTAAAATAATGAAGCCTTACAAGTGTGGTTGGTTGGGAAGCTAACAAACCAATACCACTGTGGAATCAACCCTAAAATAATGAAGCCTTACAAGTGTGGTTGGTTGGGAAGCTAACAAACCAATACCACTGTGGAATCAACCCTAAAATAATGAAGCCTTACAAGTGTGGTTGGTTGGGAAGCTAACAAACCAATACCACTGTGGAATCAACCCTAAAATAATGAAGCCTTACAAGTGTGGTTGGTTGGGAAGCTAACAAACCAATACCACTGTGGAATCAACCCTAAAATAATGAAGCCTTACAAGTGTGGTTGGTTGGGAAGCTAACAAACCAATACCACTGTGGAATCAACCCATAGACAGCTAGATAATTAATCAATAGTATTATGACTGGAATACCTTGATTCCTCCAAAGTATGCCAGGAAACAGACCCACATGAAGACAAAATAATGGTATCCTGTTGCCTGGAATAGTTTTTTTGGAGGAATCATTTGCTCCAGATTAGCCACCCGAAACGATGTGCAAAATGGAATATACGAAATACACTCCAGCGTTTTGATGTTGTTTCAAGAGAGACAAATAGAGGTAAATGAGTCCTTCAAATATTGCCACGAAACACACATAGGGAAGAAGCCTGTTTCATGGCATAGTCAGGAGGAATCAGCTGAAGCCTCCAATTTTCACAGACGATCACAGAGTCGGTCCTTAAAATTAAGGGGGTAGTACAGTGTTGGTATCTCTGGAGCAACTGATTCCTCCAAACTATTCCAAGCAACAGGGTACCGTTATTTTTGTCCATTTGGTCTTGTTTCCTGATAGACTTTGGAGGAATCAAGACACTTCAGTCTATCAAAAGTATGCTATCTCCTTTAATTAATGTCAGAGCAGCGTGAAACTTTAGTCTCCCTCAAAGTAGAATTATTATTTATTTATTATTTTTTTATTATTATTACTATTTATTGTTAATTTAAATTTATTTATTATTATATAATATTTTTTAAATTATTATTATTTATTTTATTTTATTTTTTTATTATTATAATTTATTATTTATTTTAATTAATTTATTATTATTTATTATTTTATTTCATTTATTATTAATCCTTCAGCTTCCATGTACTTTTTGTAGGATGTTTTACAGCGTTCTTTGGCCTCATACGAGTAGTTAGTGCCTTTAACTTAATTTGGAAGAGTAATTAATATTCTCAACCCCTCACCTGAGAGAATTCGATCTCCCGACCTATATGTTACGACTCCAGCATAGGGTACTTACCACTCAGCCACCTTCCCTACTTACTCCCCTCACGCTCCACAATCTTACGCTTCATCCTTCTTTTAATATAATATACCTCTATCCCTCCCTATCTACTCACACTCCTACCTCCAATCCTTCTCATGCTCTCTCTCTCTCTCTCTCTCTCTCTCTCTCTCTCTACTATCTTGGCTTACCCCCCACTCCCCCACACACTTGAAGGCCCCATTGTAGTCCTTCAAAGTGAAGATGTCCAGGGTGTTCGTCACGGACTCCTTCATCCAGCACTGCTCTCTCTCTCTGATCTCTCCTTCCATGCACTCTTATTACACAAAACTGTTCCTAAATATTTAAACTCCTTCACTTCCTCCGTCCTCTTACTTTCCAAGATTATCTCACATAATGGCTCCAGTAGGCACCCATACCTATCGGGTGTTGCAAAGTCAATCTTTCGACCTATGCCTTCTATAAGACCATCAACATACTTTTACCAACAGGGGGGGAGATTTAGGGTTATATACCTATCGACTCATGGTGTTGGTCATTAAGGCAGTCAGTCTTGTTACATCAACACAGCCTACAAGGTTGCTATCCTTGCTCTTACAGCCGGGTACCTACTTACTGTTAGGTGAACAGGGACATAGGGGGCTAGGAAAATTGTCCAACAATTCCACTGACCCGGGACCTCACGCGTGCTGGGCGAGTATACTAACCATTACACCATCAGCACCCCATCAAAACATCTTCTGAGCTTGGACTTGTTAGTATGTTTGCAATTCTGACCTCACCATAGTATTTCAGGTTCATTTCGAAGCAGTGAATGGTTTTGTTATTCTATTTATATGAGCTGTTGTTATCTTTTTGAAGCAGTGTCGGGTACTAGTCCTCGCCATGAATGAATGAATGCTTAAGAATAAAATTTTAAGTTAAGAGTGAACTTTTTCGTTTGTGAATACGGGCCCAGGCTGATGCTGAAAGTTGTAAGACTCAACCTCACCACACCTGTATTCTCTCACTGACAACTCTACTTCAGTTATATATATATATATATATATATATATATATATATATATATATATATATATATATATATATATATATATATATATATATTGTTACGGACGGAGGGTAGAGATACAGTACAGTACTAGTCACTAGACTAGACTTACTCCAAAGTTAGCTATCAACAGAATAAAGTAGCACTGGGTGGCAGGTATCTGACTATTAAAGTTATGAATTAGAAGTAAAAGTACAAACCCAGCCTATGTGAAAGAATGCTAACTCAACCCTAAAGAGACCGTCCATACATATACCCGGATTCGGTTACAATGAATAAAAGATGATAGAGAAACTACTCTGACTTTCTATAATATATAATGACAATATGAACAAACACAAAGACATACAATTAACACTGAAAGAATTAATAAATGAAATCAGGATTCCCAACTATGACAGAATGTGAGACAGAATTCCCAGAATATATAATACACTTACAATAACCACACAACAACTCACTACCACTGTGCCATCACTTCAATAACACAAGGCACTAGGCACATACGTAAGCACAGAATTAGTCTATCAATAATATTAGCGAGTTAACACTTCACTGGCATATATGGTAAATAAACATCAATGCATCACAATACATATGTAATAATATAATAATAGAAGAATCAATATCCAAATATATATATATATAATAATAGTAATATCAAGTTATATGAGAGTGACCCCTAAGTTACTGTGAGAAGAAGGTAGAAGTAAAACAATTATACTTAACAAAATACGTCAGCGTGTCTGGTCCCGAATCTCACCACACTCAATCACTTACAAAACACAAACATGCTTGCTGTCCCAGTCTCCAAAGATATCTGAGCTAACAGGGCCTAAGCCTCGGCCTTATATACTCTCGGCTCGACAAAGAAAAGTGTGCAGGTTTCAATAGAGTTAGGAGCGTCTCCAAAACCTGTTCGTTAACACAGACTTAGACACACGACACTCATACGTTCCCTCCCAAGAAACTATGGGAAGTCCCAAGCAATGAAAAGGGACACTCATCACGCCACTTGCGAGAGAAGACGAGAGAAAGCGTACGAATCTAGAAAACGTAGCGGGCCATGACATAATCGACCTTCTGACACTAACGCTTAAAGAAAATGGAATAATAAATGAGTTAAATCCGGACACCACACATCCGGGTGTGAGCTACTGCTACCACACTCACAGCCTCAGACACAGTCGCTGTCAAAAATAGATAGCAATACTTATAAATCAATAATAATAATTCAGATATATATATATATATATATATATATATATATATATATATTCCGACACTGGACATTAGCTTCATCAAGCCCGTTACCGTGGCCCAGGTCTACTGCTACTCACACAGACACACACGTCACGATTTCCGAACTGGTACCCAGCCACACAGGGAGGGAAGTGAGGGTAATACCCAAATACTGCAGCTGTTATGGTACCAATGAAGGTGTTATGGTACCAGTGAGGGTGTTTTACGACATTCGGTGGCCTTATAGTTAGTGCCTGAAACTCTAATCGAAAGAGTAAATATTTTCAGGCCCTCACCTGAGAGGAATCGATCTCCCGACCGTTAGATTACAAGTCCAGTTAACTAACCACTCGAGTCGGTATTTCTTTCTGACTCTACATACATAACCTTCTCCAAAGAAGAGGGTAAAACGACAAACTTGGTTTACGAACAATGTAAAAATTGCTGTGATTTTAACAATAATATTTTATCTGGCAAATTAATGAATTTCATATGAAGCTAAAATTGTTTTAATATTTTCAATCTTTCGTTTTCCCAGGGCAAAGTCGGGTACTGTACAGTCACGAGCACTAATAAGTATTCAGGTGTGCTTCGAATTCCTAGAGACAGTAAATAAATATACAATAAGATCTCCATTGG
>JAWQEG010000166.1:4157500-4412500 GCA_033782935.1 Petrolisthes cinctipes
CTTCCTTCCTTCTTTTCTTCCTTCCTTCCTCCCTTCCTTTCTTCCTTCCTCCCTTCCTTCCTTCCTTTTCAATAAACAATATTTATACTCCAGAGTCGTTTTGTTTACAGTCTTTACATACTAACCTTGTTTACACACCAGACGCGTTTTATTTTCACACTATTTACACCTCAGCCTCGATTCGTTTACACACTGTTTACACGCCAGACTCGTTTTATTTACACTGTTTACACGCCAGACTCGTTTTATTTACACTGTTTACACGCCAGACTCGTTTTATTTACACTGTTTACACGCCAGACTCGTTTTATTTACACTGTTTTCACGCCAGATTCGTTTTGTTTACACTGTTTAATTAAAAGAGACTCATTTGTGGTTGACTGGACTGTTTGTTTTCAGGACCAGAACAGTGAGCCCATCATTTTACACGAGTTCCACTAAACTGACTAAAGCATTCATAAATTTGCATCCATTGGGTCGGTGGTATATTTTCGTTTTGTATACGCAGTCGTCGCAATACTACTGCGGGACCGTTTAATTCCGTTCTGTACACGAGACGAGAGCGTATACACAACTCTAATCTAACCCAATCTGACCTGACCTAATCTAACCTAACCTAACCCAGTCGAACTTAACTGATAGTAAACGAGTTAACTAACATAACTAGTACTAACTTCTTAGGAAAACCCAACCTGCTCTAACCCATGGACCAAACCTAATCTAACCAAACCACACCTTACCTCACCTCGTATACAGATACAGAAACCTAATCAAACCTAACCTAACCAAGCCTAACCTAACCTAACCTAACCCACACCTTACCTCACCTCGTATAACATAACAGATATTTACCAGTGAATGAATTGGTTGGTACACATTAAATCATCTCACGTGAATTTCAAACCTGTGTGTGTCATTCGTGTGGCCTGCCAAATTTTACCACCAATGGGAAATACTCTCTCTCTCTCTCTCTCTCTCTCTCTCTCTCTCTCTCTCTCTCTCTCTCTCTCTCTCCTCCTTTGAAACCTCACTCTTATAGTATCTCTCTCTCTCTCTCTCTCTCTCTCTCTCTCTCTCTCTCTCTCTAGCTGTTTTATTTTTTGGTCTATTTTTCTTTACACTTTCCCGTTACACACACACACACACACACACACACAGACAGACATACGCAGGAACACACACATACACAAAAACAAATACACATGCACACAGACATAAATACAACATTGCTTTATAACTGTATTTATCACTGCTTGTATATGAGAGAGAGAGAGAGAGAGAGAGAGAGAGAGAGAGAGAGAGAGAGAGAGAGTGTGTGTGTGTGTGTGTGCATTATATGGCAGAGTGCAATACGAAATAATTAGTGAGAGAGAGAGAGAGAGAGAGAGAGAGAGAGAGAGAGAGAGAGAGAGAGGCACTAGGTAAGATATGGGTTACACGAGAAGGAAGGAAGGAAAGGAGAGAAGGGAGGGAAGTAGGAAGGGAAGGAGAGAAAACGTGGAAGGGAGGGAAAGGGGGAAGGAAGAGGGGGGAAGGAAGAGGAGAGAAGGAGGAAGAAGTGAAGGGAGGAGAGGTAAAGGGGAAGGAGAGGTGGAAGGAAGAAGATAGAATTAGGAAGCAAGCAGTGAAGGGAGGAGAGATGAATGGGTGGGGAAAGAGAGAGGAGGGAAGAAAGATGATTGGGAAGGGAGGAGGAAAGGATAGGAAAGAGGAGAGAAGAAGAGAGTGGGACAGGGATTGGATGGTGGAGGAATGTAGGAAGAGAGGGATGAAGAGGAATAATGGGAACGAAAAGAGTAGGAAAGGAAAAAGGAGAAGAAATTAGGAAGAAAGAGAGAGAAGGAAGAGGAGGTAAGGGAAAGAAGAGGAGGAATGAAGAATGTAGAGAAGAAAGAGAAGGGAATAGGAGGAAAGTAGAGGGAAGAGAGGAAGAGGGAGGCGGAGAGAATAGGAGGATAAGGAAGGTATAGGAAGGAATAAGAAAGAACTAGAAGTAGGAAAGGAAGAGGACAGAAATGGAGGGAGGAGGAAAGAGGAGGGGAGGAGGAGGAGGAAGAAAATGCACGTAGGTAAGGAAGGAGGAGGGAAGGAAGGAAGGAGGTAGGTAAGGGAGAGAGGAAGAAGGGGAAGGGAAGAGAGAGGTGAGGAAGGAAGGAAGGAGGGAAGGAAGGAAGGAAAGAAGGGAGAGAGGGAGGGAATAGGAGAAGGGAGGGAAGGGGGAAGGGAAAGAATATTAAAGATTGGATGAGAGAGAGAGAGAGAGAGAGAGAGAGAGAGAGAGAGAGAGAGAGAGAGAGAGAGAGAGAGAGACCAGCTAGTACAGCCACAATCAAAATAAATATCCACCGACACTTTCCTTCCATCATGTAAATAAATCGGTATCATATCAAAATATATTCATACAACACTTTACTTCAACTCAACCCCTTCAATTATTATTATGAGGTGCTGCAAAATCATACATGTGTTGTTCTTTATTACCAAGATATTTACTACGATGGAAGGAAAGTGTCGGTAGATATTTGATTGTGGCTGTACTTGATCAATTTTAAAAACTGTCGACACTCACAACCTTAACCAACAAATCTATGCATTCACACATAATACACACACACTCCATATCTACCTCTACACACTCTAATACACACACTCCATATCTACCTCTACACACACACACACACACACACATACACTCCATATCTACCTCTAAACACACTAATACACATACTCCATATCTACCTCTACACACACACACACACACACACTCCATATCTACCTCTACACACACCCACACACACTCCATATCTACCTCTACACACACACACACACTCCATATCTACCTCTACACACACACCCACACACTCCATATCTACCTCAACACACACACACAATCCATATCTACCTCTACACACACACACTCCATAATATTATCTACCTCTACACACACCCCCACACACTCCATATCTACCTCTACACACCCCCACACACTCCATATCTACCTCTACACACCCCCACACACTCCATATCTACCTCTACACACACACACTCCATATCTACCTCTACACACACATACACTCCATAATATTATCTACCTCTACACACACCCCCACACACTCAATATCTACCTCTACACACACACTCCATATCTACCTCTACACACACACACACACAAACACACTCCATATCTACCTCTACACACACCCCCACACACTCAATATCTACCTCTACACACACATACACACACACTCCATATCTATCTCTACACACACACAAACACACACTCCATATCTACCTCTACACACACACACACACACACACACTCCATATCTACCTCTACACACACACACACACACACACTCCATATCTACCTCTACACAAACCCACTCACACTCCATATCTACCTCTACACACACACACTCCATATCTACCTCTACACACACACACACACTCCATATCTACCTCTACACACACACACACACACTCCATATCTACCTCTACACACACACACACTACATATCTACCTCTACACACACATAATACACACACACTCCATATCTACCTCTACACACACACACACACACTCCATATCTACCTCTACACACACATAATACACACACACTCCATATCTACCTCTACACACACACACACACACACACACACTCCATATCTACCTCTACACACACACACACACACGCACACACACCCTCCATATCTACCTCTACACACACTCCATATCTACCTCTACACACACACACACACACACACACACACTCCATATCTACCTCTACACACACACACACACACACGCACACACACCCTCCATATCTACCTCTACACACACTAATACACACACTCCATATCTACCTCTACACACACACACACACTCCATATCTAGCTCTACACACACCCACACACACTCCATATCTACCTCTACACACACACACACACTCCATATCTACCTCTACACACACACCCACACACTCCATATCTACCTCTACACACACACACACTCCATATCTACTTCTACACACACACACTCCATAATATTATCTACCTCTACACACACCCCCACACACTCAATATCTACCTCTACACACACACTCCATATCTACCTCTACACACACACACACACACAAACACACTCCATATCTACCTCTACACACATCCCCACACACTCAATATCTACCTCTACACACACACACTCCATATCTACCTCTACACACACACACACACACAAACACACTCCATATCTACCTCTACACACATCCCCACACACTCAATATCTACCTCTACACACACACACTCCATATCTACCTCTACACACACACACACACTCCATATCTACCTCTACACACACACACACACACTCCATATCTACCTCTACACACACACACACACACACACTCCATATCTACCTCTACACACAACACACACGCACACTCCATATCTACCTCTATACAAAGCCACACACTCCATATCTACCTCTACACACACATAATACACACACACACTCCATATCTACCTCTACACACACACACACACACTCCATATCTACCTCTACACACACATAATACACACACACACTCCATATCTACCTCTACACACACACACACACACTCCATAGCTACCTCTACACACACACACACACACTCCATATCTACCTCTACACACACTAATACACACACTCCATAATTTTTTATCTACCTCTACACACACACACAAACACACACACACACACTTCATATCTACCTCTACACACACACACTCCATATCTACCTCTACACACACCCACACACACTCCATATCTACCTCTACACACACCCCCACACACTCAATATCTACCTCTACACACACACTCCATATCTACCTCTACACACACACACATACACAAACACACTCCATATCTACCTCTACACACATCCCCACACACTCAATATCTACCTCTACACACACACACTCCATATCTACCTCTACACACACACACACACTCCATATCTACCTCTACACACACACACACACACACTCAATATCTACCTCTACACACACACACACACACACACACTCCATATCTACCTCTACACACAACACACACGCACACTCCATATCTACCTCTATACAAAGCCACACACTCCATATCTACCTCTACACACACATAATACACACACACACTCCATATCTACCTCTACACACACACACACACACACTCCATATCTACCTCTACACACACATAATACACACACACACTCCATATCTACCTCTACACACACACACACACTCCATAGCTACCTCTACACACACACACTCCATATCTACCTCTACACACACTCCATATCTACCTCTACACACACACACAAACACACACACACACACTTCATATCTACCTCTACACACACACACACTCCATATCTACCTCTACACACACCCACACACACTCCATATCTACCTCTACACACACACACACACACTCCATATCTACCTCTACACACACACCCACACACTCCATATCTACCTCTACACACACACACACTCCATATCTACCTCTACACACACACACACACTCCATAATATTATCTACCTCTACACACACCATCACACACTCCATATCTACCTCTACACACACACACTCCATATCTACCTCTACACACACATACACTCCATAATATTATCTTGTACAAGACCCTTCTTACAACAACATGTAACATAAACAACAGACGCCACCATACAATAACATACATAAGAGGGTACCCATCTTACCCTACAATTTCTCACTGTCATCTCTAAACTCAAGAGAGAGAGGGAGAGAAAGTGGGAGAGAGAGAGAGAGGGAGAGAAAGTGGGAGAGAGAGAGAGAGGGAGAGAAAGCAAGAGAGAGAGAGAGAGAGAGAGAGAGAGAGGAGAATTGGGTGGAGCTTAAATACAACTCCACCCCCTTTTCATTCTCCCAATAGAGAATGTATATAAGCAGTGAAGTTAACTAATATGCAGGATTTCCTACTCTGACTCCCAGGGCTATAAACTGTCTCCATAAGAGAAAGACACAGTCATAGAAGACAAGGCATCTAATATAATTCCCTGTATAGAGATAAGTATGTATAAATAAATTAAGCCTAAAGAAACTTGTGCAGTCACTTACCTAAGAACACCAAGACGCCGAGCTCGCTACCTAATACCACAACAACCACAACAACTACTACGACTACAACTCCAGAATAAGGTACTGTATCAGATCCTGAACGAGTTAAAGCCTTAGAGGACTGGTACAATCTACCTCTACACACACCCCCACACACTCAATATCTACCTCTACACACACTCCATATCTACCTCTACACACACACACACACAAATACACTCCATATCTACCTCTACACACACTCAATATCTACCTCTACACACACACACACACACACACTCCATATCCATCTCTACACACACACACACACACACACACTCCATATCTACCTCTACACACACACACACACACTCCATATCTACCTCTACACACACACACACACACACACACTCCATATCTACCTCTACACACACCCACTCACACTCCACATCTACCTCTACACACACACACTCCATATCTACCTCTACACACACACACACTCCATATCTACCTCTACACACACATAATACACACACTCACTCCATATCTACCTCTACACACACACACACACTCCATATCTACCTCTACACACACATAATACACAAACACACACCATATCTACCTCTACACACACACACACTCCATATCTACCTCTACACACACACACACACACTCCATATCTACCTCTACACACACATAATACACACACACACTCCATATCTACCTCTACACACACACACAATCAATATCTACCTCTACACACACAATACACACACACACTCCATATCTACCTCTACACACACACACACACTCCATATCTACCTCTACACACACACACACACACTCCATATCTACCTCTACACACACACACACACACACACACACACACACTCCATATCTACCTCTACACACACACACACACACACACTCCATATCTACCTCTACACACACACACACACACACACACTCCATATCTACCTCTACACACACATAATACACACACACACTCCATATCTACCTCTACACACACACACACACTCCATATCTACCTCTACACACACACACACACTCCATATCTACCTCTACACACACATAATACACACACACACTCCATATCTACCTCTATACAAACCCACACACTCCATATCTACCTCTACACACACACACACACACACACTCCATATCTACCTCTACACACACATAATACACACACACACTCCATATCTACCTCTACACACACACACACACTCCAAATCTACCTCTACACACATATAATACACACACACACTCCATATCTCCCTCTACACACACACACACACTCCATATCTACCTCTACACACACATAATACACACACACAATCCATATCTACCTTTATACAAACCCACACACTCTATATCTACCTCTACACACACACACTCCATATCTACCTCTACACACACACACACACTCCATATCTACCTCTACACACACCCACACACACTCCATATCTACCTCTACACACACACACTCCATATCTACCTCTACACACACACACACATTCCATATCTACCTCTACACACACACACACACACTCCATATCTACCTCTACACACACACACACACACACTCCATATCTACCTCTACACAAACACACACACACACTCCATATCTACCTCTACACACACACACACACTCCATATCTACCTCTACACACACACACACACTCCATATCTACCTCTACACACACACACACACACTCCATATCTACCTCTACACACACATAATACACACACACCCTCCATATCTACCTCTACACATACACACACACCCCATATCTACCTCTACACACACATAATACACACACACACTCCATATCTACCTCTACACACACACACACACACACACACTCCATATCTACCTCTACACACACATAATACACACACACACTCCATATCTACCTCTACACACACACACACACTCCATATCTACCTCTACACACATACACACACACACTCAATATCTACCTCTACACACAACAAAACACACACACTCCATATCTACCTCTACACACACACACTCCATATCTACCTCTACACACACATAATACACACACACACTCCATATCTACCTCTACACACACACACACACACACTCCATATCTACCTCTACACACATAATACACACACACACTCCATATCTACCTCTACACACACACACACACTCCATATCTACCTCTACACACACACACACACACACACTCCATATCTACCTCTACACACCACACACACACACACTCCATATCTACCTCTATACAAAGCCACACACTCCATATCTACCTCTACACACACACACTCCATATCTACCTCTACACACACACACTCTCCATATCTACCTCTACACACACCCACACAGACTCCATATCTACCTCTACACACACACACACACACACTCCATATCTACCTCTACACACACACACACATACACACTCCATATCTACCTCTACACACACACACACACTCCATATCTACCTCTACACACACACACACTCCATATCTACCTCTACACACACACACACACACTCCATATCTACCTCTACACACACACACACACACACTCCATATCTACCTCTACACACACACACACTCCTTGTTTACTTGTTTGTAGTTCTTCCTGGAAGTACTCCATCTGTGTAGACGCTCTGTACTCCCACACTCACTTTCTTATTAACATCTATAAGGCTCTTTCATCGTCATACTTTCCAGGTCGTAGCACTGGCTGAACAGGAAAGTCTTTAACCTTTTCTTGAATATGGCAACATTTTCGGCTTGCTTGATACTAGGTGGAAGCAAATTATATAAGCAGGGGGCATTTCTGCTAAACGCCCTACGCCCAGTTTCAGTGTTGAACCTCGGCTCTGCAAGTCTGTATTCTTCGACGCTATGTCGCAAGGTTACACCGGTATCAACATGAAAATCGCTGAGCAACTCCTTTATGTATCTAGGCCGGCCCGATTTTAGAGCCTGATACACTAAAACACATATCTTGAACACTATTCTTGCCTTAATCGGCAACCAGTGTAGATCAATAAGAGCTGGAGTGATCCTGTCCCGTCGTGAGAGTCCTTTTACCAATCTTACCGCTCGATTCATTACTAACTGTAGTTTTCTTAACAGATAGTTAGGCACACCATAATACAGAGAATTACAATAATCCAACTTGCTGATAACATGGTTGTGGATGAGCATCAACATTTGGTTTTCATCAAGATATTTTCTCACAAAAGATAAGTTTTTCATATGATAATGTGCCATACGTACTGTACGTTGAATTTGAGCTTTGAATGACAGATTTGTGTCTAGGAGTACACCCAAGTCCCTTACACTGACACTCACAGTCATGACTTGGCCATTCACTTGTAACTGACGAACGTCATATCTGTTGACTTCAAAGTGTCTACCAATCACCAGACACTCTGTCTTGCTCTCGTTAAGTTTTAACTGTTTGCAGTTCATCCAGCGCCCGATATCAGCCATTATAGCCGACAATCTCACTTCAGTGTCCTGCACATCCCTAAATGACAAATAGAACTGTGTGTCGTCGGCAAACAATTTAAAAACAACTCCATGTTGAGCGAGCAGATAAGACAGTTCAATGGTGTATATACAGAACAGTACAGGACCTAGAACACTTCCTTGTGGGACGCCACGCTCTAATGTCTTCACTTAAGAAAGGACATCACCAATCTGTACACAATATGTTCGATTTTCCAGGTAACTCTTAATATAGGTTAATGCTGCTCCCTCAAGCCCAATGTTTCACAGTCACGTAGCAAGATATCGTGCACAACAGTGTCAAAAGCCGCACTCAAGTCAAGTAGTATCAGAATCCCACACTTTCCCTCATCCATCAGCATCTGCATATCATTTACCACTGAACACAGTGTCGTTTCTGTCGAATATAACCGTCGATATGCCGATTGATTATCAGGGAGAGCCTCCACTAATTGCACATGTTCGCTTAATTGTTCCAAAATTACATTCTCCATAATCTTAGAAATAAAAGTCAAGTTCGATACCGGACGATATGAGGTCAAACACTGCGGATCCAACGCGCCCTTAAGTATCGGCCTCACAATCGCCCTCTTCTCTATGTCAGGGAAAGTATGACTAATAATGCTGAGGTTCACTAGGTCAACCAATATTTCAATTAATAGATCAATGTTATCACTATTAAGTAGCTCACCGATAGGCAATGGATCATTAGCACAATACGTTGGCTTTGCCCTTTTTACTATCAATTTCAGAGACTCTGGAGTTATGGGTGTGAATGATGTCAGCCTGTACCTCGGAACTGGAGCCTGCAACAATAACACATCCTCAGAATCATCACTAAAACTTCTTATCATATTACTAATCTTTGCATCAAAGAATCGAATAAAATCATTTGCAAGCTTATCATCTGAAAAACCCTCAGGTAACCTATTACACTTCTTTCTTCCAGTTATGTTGTCCAAGATTTTGTACAGCTTATTAACGTTGCCAGCCGATTGCACAGTCCTGTTCTGGTAGTACTCGCGTTTTCTCGCAGTAATAACTTTGTTCTCATTATTACGGGCACGAGTATATTCAAGTCTGGATAAGTCTGTTTTGTGTCTGCGCCACTGTCGTTCCTTCCTTTTCTTAAGTTTTTTTGCACGATCGACAGCCTCATTATACCAGGGAGAACTGTCAATAATCACAATTTCTTTTTCAATAATAGGGCACATTTCCTCATACCGATCCTTGGCTACACTATTGAAGAGTTCATCAAAACACACAAGACACCTATCCTTACTCTCAGCCCCGTGTACACATGCATCAAGCCGTTGAAATAATATACTGTTATGTATTGTGTCTAGTAATAACTCTGAGTTAAAGTTTTTCTTAGAGCGAAACTTTATCACCTTTTTCTGTTTTCTATCAATTTCAAGTTGTACCTTGAAGTATATCAGCTTATGCACCGGTGATAAACTGAAAATTTCTTCCACCTGCACATCTTGCACCAGATTGATATCCTTATCCGCAAAGACCAAGTCGATTGTGTGTCCACCGATTGTTGTCGGATCTTCCACCACATTAGCAAGGTTAAAAGAGTCCATCATATCCACAAACTCCGAAACATAGCGTGCACACAGATCGTCCATCCACATATTAAAGTCACCACAGACAATGACATCATCACCAACCATATCAATAGAGTCTAGGTATGTCCTAAGCTCCTCAATAAAACTACTCTTGCTCGAATAAGGGGGTCTGTATACTATAATTAGCGTAATCCTGTTGCTATTTAATTCACACTCTACTCGAAGCACCTCGTAGGTTTCCTGTCGTTCTACCGTACACTTCCTTATCTTCTTGAACACTTTGGAGAGGAAAACTCCTACTCCACCCCCACGGGAATATTGTCTTGTAGTATGAATAAACGTATGCGTGTCAGGGGTCATTTCATGTATAACTGCCAATTCATGGTCTCCCAACCAAGTTTCCGTAATTGCTAGTATGTCTAGACATTCACCATTAATTATATCACGTACATTAAATGTCTTGTTTCTCACAGATTGAATATTTACTAAACCACACTTTTATTCACATTATTGTGTGTAGCCATGATCAGTGTTTTCCTTCACTCTCAAAAGTTCCGACACCACTACTATCCGTTTCAGCGCCGGACAGACGCTGTTTTTCGCAAATATCTCCTAAACGAATCGTTGTATCAATATAATATTTCAACACACTATCTTTAACACCCGGGCGTAATTTATGGCTGACATACCATATTCCTATATGTGTTATGCGAGGAGTTTACTCGTGAAAAATAGCACAAAGCTCGCCAGTCATGTTGACGCATTCGAAGGAAAGTGTGGCCCCCCAACACCCTCCCAAACCATTCCTAACCACAACTACATCCCCCCCTTCTCACCCCTCCCTCCTCCTCTTCTCCCCCTAGCTCCTCACCTCCCTCATCACTCGTGTCCCTCCCTATTTCTTCCATCACTGTATTATATATTAGAATGTTATGTAGATGTATATGTATAGATATGATTATTAACTAAGAGTATGGTACAGTACAATTCTATAGAGGCAAGACGTATTTCACTTTGATAATTACTGTACAACAGCATGTTTACATACATGTAGTATGTAGAAGGTCCATGTTTGCAGTCCTTATGGTCAACCATGCAAGTGAACACGATGTACTGGCATTACCTGTGGTCTGGACCTTCTAGGAAAAGTTATTAGATACTGTGTACCTATTCATTATAAAATGTCAACTTGGTCCAGTTAATATAGGCTAATGTTATTTTGTTGACTTGTCCCTTTTATATTTATATTATCACCAAATTACATATATATATATATATATATATATATATATATATATATATATATATATATATATATATATATATATATATATATATATATATATATATATATATATATATAATAGTGTAGGATTTAATGATGCAAACATGATAAAACAAAATTTATTCACAATCACTGTCAAGGAAAACGTCATCGTCTTCATCATCACTGGCTTTCACGTTTGTACAATGTGGCAAGACGAAGAACAAACGCTGTCCTGCATCCACGGGGGCAAATGGACAACATTGTTGCTAATAGGTGCGCCTCGGCAGTCAATGATTTCTACCCTGTCACTACTTGTGTCATAGCCTCGGACTGTTGGGTACCTCATACCTCAGAGAGAGGTGGAGGGGATACGGGAGACTGTGGATATTCAATTAAGGCATAAATTGTTTATTTAAAAAGGTAAAGAACACATGAAACAACCATGAACGATTTTATTTGGTTGGCCAAAACCAAAATTGACTTCATCCTTCTGGTGGCCTTAGACACGTGGGTTATTATCCGGCTATACGGCCATTAACAACGGGATTAGCTATTGCTTTAATGGTCGTTTGACCCACTCTGGTTTTCATGTCCACACACAACGGTAACTGTATTAAACAATATTACTAATGAACGATACGTATATACATACTGTCATAAAAAAAATAAAAAATGGAAGGGGGATGGTGTAAATAGGGGGGTGAAGAGTGAAACGGGGAGGGGGATAATGAGATATTGGGGTAGGGAAGGAAGGAATGGTGTGGGGGGATTTCGGGGTGTTGGTGGAGGGGTTACACGAGTACCCCACACTCGTCCGATTCTCTATAACGCCTTAGATATGATGACTGGATTAGGCTTAATATCACTCAGTAAACTCCTAACATAACACATATAGTAATATGGTATGTCAGCCATAAAATACGCCCGGGTGTTAAAGACAGTGTGCTGAAATATTATATTGATACAACGATTCGTTTAAGAGATATTTACGAAAAACACCGTCTGTCCGGCGCTGAAACGTATAGTAGTGGACAGCAATGCTCATTTACCGTATGACCAGACCCACCGCCCCTATTCGCTCTCACACAGTTAATACATTTCTTAAAATCAGCTTTACATTCTTTCATTTCATGTTCGCCTGCACACTTTGGACATATGGGTTTGTCGCCTCTTGCCTTGTCACTGCAATTAGTCTTCATATGACCAAATCTCTGGCAATAAAAACACATCAGGGCATGGTAGCGATCTCTAACCTTATATCTACCCCACTCAACCCTCAACATATCCCCATGTCGGTGAATGCTAGCTCGAACAACCGGTTCACACCTTATGATGTAGTGAACAGTTCCACCTGCGGCCGGTTTCGCAAATAGCAACTTCAGTTTCTCTTTCACGCCTTCTATAGCCTGTAAGCACTCATTATTCTCAATTAGTTTAGTCAACAACCTATCCCCGTCCTCTTCCTTACTAACATTGCAAAGCATAATTTTCGGCAGGATTTTCTTCACATTACTGATCTTCACATCATTAATAGTTTTCAGTCTTTCAGCTGCTTCGTTACGTGTTGCTTCATCAATAAAATTCATAACAATGTTACCACCAACAGTAAACCTGGAATCGTTGATAGGCACGCCTGTCAAAGCCGTTGCAATGTCCAATTTCCTATCAGTAGCTTTTTCCTCATTGTAGTTAGCTTTCACTACTAACAAGTTCTTCCCTTTCTTCTTGTTCCCCCTCTTCACCACTTCAGTCCAGTCAGTCACCTCCGTAGCTAACTCTCCATTGACCATGCTCTCTCTTGCGTTCATAACTGCCGAGGTGACTACCTCCCTCACGGTATCCTCCACAGAAACACTCATTTCGGTGCTTGACTTCTTCACTGCACTATTTACCTCGCCTCGCATTTCTGCAAAGCCTTTCAAAATCAGATCTTTTAATTCCTCCAGCTGTGCTTTTAACTCCTCCAATCCATCAGTTTTCATGGTAGGCTCCTTACGAATTGCATCGGCACAGTGATTACACAGCCAGTTTACGTGAGGCAAGTTTGTGCCTTTGATTCCACCCAGGTAAACACACGAGGTATGGAAACCTTTTTTACACGTTATACATGTTACCACATTCGATTTGCTACTATCGTTCACTTCACGACAGTGTCCACATTCATTCGAATCAGTCCCACCGGTACCGGTCATAGCCAACCACACTGAACCACAGTTGACAGCAGCAGCGTAAACAAACACGTCCTCACTCAGCGACGGCCCAACACACACACACATATCTACCTCTACACACACACACACACACACTCCATATCTACCTCTACAAACACACACACACACACACACACACTCCATATCTACCTCTACACACACATAATACACACACACACTACATATCTACCTCTACACACACACACACACTCCATATCTACCTCTACACACACACACACACACACACTCCATATCTACCTCTACACACACATAATACACACACACACTCCATATCTACCTCTATACAAACCCACACACTCCATATCTACCTCTACACTCACACACACACACACTCCATATCTACCTCTACACACACATAATACACACACACACTCCATATCTACCTCTACACACACACACACACACACTCCATATCTACCTCTACACACACACACTCCATATCTACCTCTACACACACACACACACTCCATATCTACCTCTACACACACATAATACACACACACTCCATATCTACCTCTACACACACACACACACACACTCCATATCTACCTCTACACACACACACACACACACACACTCCATATCTACCTCTACACACACATAATACACACACACACTCCATATCTACCTCTACACACACACACACACACTCCATATCTACCTCTACACACACACACTCCATATCTACCTCTACACACACACACACACACACACACTCCATATCTACCTCTACACACACACACACACACACTCCATATCTACCTCTACACACACACACACACACACACACACTCCATATCTACCTCTACACACACACACACACACTCCATATCTACCTCTACACACACACACACACACTCCATATCTACCTCTACACACACACACACACACACTCCATATCTACCTCTACACACACTCCATATCTACCTCTACACACACACACACACACTCCATATCTACCTCTACACACACACACACACACTCCATATCTACCTACACACACACACACACACATACTCCATATCTACCTCTACACACACACACACACACTCCATATCTACCTCTACACACACACACACACACTCCATATCTACCTCTACACACACACACACACACTCCATATCTACCTCTACACACACACACACACACACACTCCATATCTACCTCTACACACACACACAAACACACACACACTCCATATCTACCTCTACACACACACACACACTCCATATCTACCTCTACACACACACACACACACACTCCATATCTACCTTTACACACACATAATACACACACACACTCCATATCTACCTCTACACACACACACACACACACACTCCATATCTACCTCTACACACACACACACACTCCATATCTACCTCTACACACACACACACACACTCCATATCTACCTCTACACACACACACACACACACTCCATATCTACCTCTACACACACACACACACACTCCATATCTACCACTACACACACACACACACTCCATATCTACCTCTACACACACACACACACACTCCATATCTACCTCTACACACACACACACACACTCCATATCTACCTCTACACACACACACACACACTCCATATCTACCTCTACACACACACAAACACACTCCATATCTACCTTTACACACACACACATACACACACACACACTCCATATCTACCTCTACACACACACACACACACTCCATATCTACCTCTACACACACACACACACACTCCATATCTACCTCTACACACACACACACACACACACTCCATATCTACCTCTACACACACACACACACACACTCCATATCTACCTCTACACACACACACACTCCATATCTACCTCTACACAGACACACACACACACTCCATATAATATTATCTCAGGTAGTCAGAAAATTGGAGATAAATGAGTCCTTCTAACACTGCCACGAAACACACACACCTATATGAAAGGAGCTTGTTTGTTTCGTGGCATGGTCAGGAGGAATCAGAAGCTACCAAGTCTCATACACGATCACTGGGTCCTTAATTAATTAAACAAAACACTAATTCAATTTTCTTATCTTTAATACTTCGTGCATCATAGGGGATGGTGGTATATTTTTAAGAGACTGTAGTGCCTTGATTCCCCCAAAGTATGCCAAGGAAACACACCCAGATAAAGACAAATAATTGTAGGCTATCCTAGTTGTTGCCTGTATTAGTTTGGAGGAATCATTTGCTGCAGATTTACCACTCATAAATAACAATGTGCTAGACACTTCCTTAAGGGGGTGCGGGAATAGGGGGACAGGCTTGGGGGAGTGCGGGAGTAGGGGGACAGGCTTGGGATGTGTGTGGGACTAGGGGGACAGACTTGGGGGGGTGCGGAAGTAGGGGGCCAGGCTTTGGGGGGGGATGTGTGGGAGTAGAGGGACAGGCTTGGGGTGTGTGTGGGAGTAGGGGGACAGACTTGGGGGGGTGCGGGAGTAGGGGAACAGGCTTGAGGGGGGGGTGTGGGAGTAGGGGAACACACTTAGGGGGAGGGGGTTAGGGGGGTGCGGGAATAGGGGACAGGCTTTCTACCCCCCCAAGCCTGTCCCCCTATTCCCGCACCCCCCAAGCCTGTCCCCTACTCCCGCACCCCCTTAAGCTAGGGAATGGTTCCGATGTCCTTGCCTATTAAATTCCGTTTTGTGATAATTATACCACATGTTCTCAAATGGATTTATATCGGAATAACCATACCAAACCAGAGACACAGGGTCGATTCCACAGTGGTATTTGTTTGTTAGCTTCCCAACCAACCACACTTGTAAGGCTTCATTATTTTCCAAAAGCTGAGTATCTGTATTCACAAAATATATCCAACAGTTAAATAGTGGTGATCACTGTATAGTTTACTCACCAAATTCATTAAACAATTCAGCCGTAAGTCATTTAAAAGGCTAAAGATTCTTTCGTTTGCGTGCTTACAAACCACTACGAATGACTTTGGAATAGACCCATTGTGTGTGGACAGTATTGCCTAGACGAAGTTTCCATATATTGCATTTTATACTGGCAAAGTTTTAAAGAGTGTTGGAGTGCAATGATGACTTGAATATGGTTTCAATTGGCTTTAACATACAAATATCGTTATAGCCAATATTCGTATTTCAAACTTGCTCATATTTATAATCAATTTTCACACTAGGCCAGGGTACGAAGTAGTAATTACGTATGGTTCAACTGTCCCTCTTTTCATTTTATTTCCTTCCTTCTTGCTGTCTCACCTCTCTATCACCTTTCTCTGGCGCGATATGACCTCGCTGTTGCGGCGCCTAATATCAATCAATCAATCTTACCTATAGTGGTTAATTGTAATCTGAGGTAAGATTGGGATAGAGGAAGGAGCTTGGTTGGAGTGTAAAGGAAAATATAGAAATCAAGAGTTGACCACAGGGCCACACCAATCCTAAGCCTTTAACCCTAACCTAACCTAACCTAACCTAACCCTATTTTCCAGAGGTGAAATACGAGGGGAGATGCTGCGGAACGAATTGGTGGTTGTTATGATCTGTATGTGAGAAATTTCACAGGTATATGGCGTTATTTTGTTTCAAGATTCTCATTTACACTGAAATGTGTGTGTGTTAGTTATAATTAAAGTGTATTGTAATATAGTGTGTGTGTGTGTGTGTGTGAAAGCGATATGAAGTTTGACCGAGTTGCTAGCACGGATTATTTCAACTCTCTCTCTCTCTCTCTCTCTCTCATTGTTAAAACATTGAAAAGCCCGAATCAACAAAGGTAACTGTAAAGCCGAGGGTTAAACCGGAGAAAGTGGATGGGCAAAACAAGGGGAGACGCTGCGGAACGAATTGGTGCATGTTGTTATGATCTGTATGTGAGAAATTTCACAGTTATATGGCGTTATTTTGTTTCATTTACATTGAAATGCTGAAATATATATAAACTTAACCCGTGCACTCATTCATCGCTGCAAAATATTAAAAACACTTTGACAGAAACGGTATAATTACTGCCAAGAATTTATAATAATTGAAAAGCAAAATTTGTGACTTTGAACACACAAAATGCAGCATTAATATATAGGACCAAGGATGTTTCGTTAAAGGGGATATATAGCACATTGTTTTGGGTGCTATATCTGGAGCAAATGATTCCTCCAAACTATTCCAGGCTACAAGATGCCATTATTTTTTTCATCTGGGGTCTGTTTCCTGGCATACTTTGGAGGACTAAATCTATCAAACGTACACTCGCGGTCAGAAATTGTGTCCCGATCCCCTGGCAAGATGAATCGCAAACAGTCTAGCTTTGAAGGTTCGAACAACGGTGTGTCTCCATACAACACACAGTTGTTTGAATCATCAATGCTCGGCAAGTTGCGATTCATCTAGCCAAGGGATCAGGACACAATATCTGACCGCGAGTGTACACTATCCCCTTAATTAACTCTGAAACGTTATCCATCCCTAATTCTAGTGTTTCAGTTCCCATTTTTTGCACCCACAGGCTGCACAACAAACCATTGTCTCCGAAAATTTAATACTAACAGTGAAATAGATCTGGCAGACCGAGAGTGAAGTGGAGGGATGGAGTTGAGAGGTATATGAGGGAGATTGGTATGGGGTGGGAGGAGGAACGCCAGTTAACGGGGAACAGGTTTTTTTTTTTTTTTTTAATTAATTGCGCCGTAGCGTCAATCAACGGGCAGGCAACAATACATATGGGTAGGCGGGACCCATGAAAATCCAATGACTACAACCACACATACACACGCACACACACACACACACCACACACACACATCACGAAAACATAACAGAATGGAGCACAAGCATACAGACAAATATTTACACAATGACCTATTTAAATCCACCAAAACGAGGGTGGCGTACCAGAAGTTCCTCCAGAACCTGGTGGTTCAGCAGGTGTCGACAAACCACATCAAGTGGCAGGCCCCGGCGCAGCAAGTGTCAGACAGTGGGGCAGGCCAGGCAATAGTGCTCTACAGTGTTAGTACGAGGCACTCGACACTAGCGACACTCAGTGAAGGGAGGCTCACCCTGCATCCTAGCAACCTGCCACGGTGGCCGGTAGCCAAGCCTCAAACGAGCAGAGACTACATTGTGCCTCCGAACCATGAGGCCTCGACGACGGTAGGAATATTTGTGACGGCAGACAGACTCATAATGTGTGATGGAGATGCTGAAGGGCCTCTCTGCATTCCTGCGTCGCCGTACAGGGAGGAGAGCGGCGGAGCGGACTTTAGAGAGGTAACATTTCAGGGAGGAAGGACGTCCAACACCACGAGGAGGCAGATGGCAGGCTTCCTTTGCGAGTCTGTCAACTGTACCATTGTGACGTAAACCTACATGGGATGGCACCCATAAAAATTTGACAGTCAAGTTACGATGACGCAATAAGGACAAAAACGATAAAATCTGCTGAACAACAGTAGAGTGTATGGGCTGAACACTAGAGAGAGAATGAAGGGCAGGTCTGGAGTCACAAAAAATGGCAGCATTCATTCCACGTTGACAAACAAGACTAACAGCATCCAGAATGGCATACAGTTCACACAATGTTGAGCTAGAGTGGTTACAGAGACGACGGCCAACCCAGCCCCCTGGAGGTGACTCCATGTCAGGTGAGAAAACGGCACAACCTGCTGCACCATCCACTTGCAATGAGCCATCAGTGTAGAGGCAGTATGGATCTGTGATGGAGGACGTCACTGTTTCTATGTGTTCCAGAGCCAACTGCCGCTGTAGAGAAGGCAGTTCCGACTTGGAAGTAGGTGTGAAGCTCACATCAGGTGTTGGTAGCATCCACGGAGGGGGTCCTGGAGGGACGTCGGCCACCATTATATCTATATTAAGACTACGGAGCATAGAGGAAACAGACCTTATAAGAGTACGTCCAGCAGGCAGTATGGGAGGGACCGGGTAGTTTGGTCTAAGAGAAGTCCTGACTAACTGAGAGTAATGGGGTGAAAGATGTGGGAAATGGAGGCACTTGACAGTGAAGCAAGTAACATTAGAATAAATTCTCTCCACTAACGGGGGAAGACGCAACTCACGCTGCATGTTCACTATCCTGGTCGACATTGGACAACCGAGAATTATTCTCATTGCTCTATTCTGAAATTTTTCTAAAGTTTCAAGAGTAGCCCTTGGAAGTTGAATCAGAGCAGGGGAGAGGTAATCAACAACTGAACGGATAAAAGCAATATAGATAGTCCTGGCTACTGGGATGGAGATGCCCGAGGAGTTGTTAGTGAGCCATTGAAGTGGCGTAAGTCGGCGCTGGAGACGACCCAATAAGTCCTGGACAATGGGATGGTCTTGAGGTCTGGCAGGGACAATTGGCCAAATATTGACTGGCGCGCCCAGGTAGCGATACTGGGAACACATGGGAATGACAGTCCCTCCAATGGTGAACACTGGCCGAGCTAGAGGAAGGCGGCAGGTGAATATTCTGCTCTTATCTGGGGAGACAATAATGCCACAGTGAGAGGAGGACACAGAGAAGGAGTCAAGAAACCGCTGGAGATCCCTTGGTGAGGTAGAATGAATACAGATATCATCAGCATAGCACGTAATTGTAGTTTCAGGTATATCAGGGAGAGAAGTGAGCAGCCGATGCATCAGAATATTAAATAACAATGGGCTGAGAACACCCCTTTGAGGTGTACCAAGATGAAAACTGCGCAAAGGACTGAGCGCACCACTGAAAAACACACGGGAGGTCCTGTTACTCAGGTAGTCCCGAATCCACCGTAATAGATTACCCTTTATCCCAAAGTCAACCAGTTGATCCAAAATGACGTCTCTATTAGCATCATCGAAGGCACTTAGAAGGTCAATGAAGGCCACCACACTGTCCCTGTTAAGGCGAGTGTACAGGTCGACTAGGCAGTGGTGTGTGCTCCTCTGGGGAAGGAAACCAAACAGCCATGGAGAAAGGCGATCTTGCAGTCTGTACATGAGACGATTGAGTAAGATTCTCTCCATAACTTTACAGCAACAGGAAGTCAGGGGAATAGGCCTGAACTTCGCAGTGCCGGGCTTAGGGATGGGTATTATTGTGCTGCTGGTCCAGGCTCGTGGTACACAACCATCACGAAGACAAAGATTGTACAGTAGAAGTAGAGGGTTCCCAGGAACTTGTTGAAGTAGGCGCAGCATAGCATAAGTAATACCATCATCACCAGGGGAAGAAGCTCTATCCCGAGAGAGAGCACGGCGCAACTCCTCCTCAGTTATCTCCTCTGCATCATCGCCATCATCTTGCAACAGAGCAGACATTAGACGTAGCCGAGGGAACAGGGGTTCATGGAGCCGATTAATTTGTGGCCATCCCTTCGGGGATTAAGGCGTCTGGCAATAGATAGTAATAGCTCTTACCTTTTCTGCCTATATCGGTGTGTTGTCACTGGCCGCCGCTACGCCAGCGCCACACTGTTGGAGAACCAACAAACTATGTATTATAAGCATACAATTTGCTCCTCTATCAAAATGGGGCTGCGGGTCGATATTCACAAAACGTCTTAGAGTTTGGACTTGTTCGTATGTTTGCAGAACTGACCTCACCCTAGTGTTTCAGGCTCATTTCGAAGCAGTGAATGGTTTTAAATTGCTATTCCATTTGTATGAGCTGTTATTATGATTTCGAAGCAGTGTCGAGTACTAGTCCTAGCCAAGGCCAATAAGTGTTATTGGTCTTGGTCCTAGCTATGAATGAATGCTTACGAACAAAATTTTAAGTTAAGAGTGAACTTTGCTATTGTGAATACGAGCCCTGTTGAATACCAGAAGTGCTTTTAAGAAGGGGGTAGAACACTGTTGGTAAATCTGAAGCAAATGATTCCTCCAAATTATTCCAGGCAACAGGCCACCATAATTTTTGTTCATTTATTGTTATTGTTTTCTGGCATTTCTTTGGAGTAATTAAGGCAATTTTAAGGACCCTGTGATCGTGTATGAGAACTGAAGGCTTCTGGGGTGGTACTTATAGAATGTCATAAATTTTAGTCATAACTCTAGTCATAGCTATGAAAGATTCAAAAACTTCTGTCATAAGCACTATGATTCTTACATAGTTATGACAAACTTAGTTATGACCGAGTTAGCAAACTGTTACAAGTGTCGGAATTCTGCATGTCATCTTTTTATTAAATGATAAGGAAACATCTCAAAAAGATGAAAATATATAATATAAATATCTTCTATTACAGTTATGTAAAAATTTAATTAGACCTCTTTTAAATAAAGAAATATATTGCCCAAAATATCGGCCGCTAGATGGCACTAGGTGGAATGTATACAATATCAAAGCCCCGAGCGCTGTTCTTAAAGCAGCCAGCCACTACCACTACCAATACCACTAATACACTATTACCACCACTACCATATCACACACATACATACATACCTTGTGTCTACCTTGCCACTACTACCATTACCACAACTATCACCACCACTACTACTACTACCACCACCACTACTACTACCACCACCACTACTACTACCACCACCTCTACTACTACTACCACCTCTACTACTACTACTACCACCACCACCTACTACCACCACTACCACCTCTACTACCACTACCACTACTACTACCACCACTACCACCTCTACTACTACCACTACCTCCTCTACTACTACCACCTCTACTACCACCACCTACTACCACCACTACCACCTCTACTACTACTACTACCACCTCTACTACTACTACCACCTCTACTACTACCACCACCACTACCACCTCTACTACCACCACTACTACCTCTACTACTACCACTACCACCTCTACTACTACTACTACCACCTCTACTACTACTACTACCACCACTACCACCTCTACTACTACCACTACCACCTCTACTACCACCACCTACTACCACCACTACCAGCATGGACACTACTCTCACTGCCCTCTCACACTACTCTCACATTGCCCTCTCACACTACTCTCACACGTCCTCTCACACTACTCTCACTGCCCTCTCACACTACTCTCACTGCCCTCTCACATTGCCCTCTCACACTACTCTCACATTGCCCTCTCACACTACTCTCACATTGTCCTCTCACACTACTCTCACATTGCCCTCTCACACTACTCTCACATTGCCCTCTCACACTACTCTCACACTACTCTCATATTTCCCTCTCACACTACTCTCACATTGGTCCTCTCACACTACTCTCACTGCCCTCTCACACTACTCTCACACTACTCTCACATTGTCCTCTCACACTACTCTCACATTGTCCTCTCACACTACTCTCACATTGCCCTCTCACACTACTCTCACACTACTCTCACATTACCCTCTCACACTACTCTCACATTGCCCTCTCACACTACTCTCACATTGCCCTCTCACACTACTCTCACATTGCCCTCACACTACTCTCACATTGCCCTCTCACACTACTCTCACATTGGTCCTCTCACACTACTCTCACTGCCCTCTCACACTACTCTCACACTACTCTCACATTGTCCTCTCACACTACTCTCACATTGTCCTCTCACACTACTCTCACATTGCCCTCTCACACTACTCTCACATTGCCCTCTCACACTACTCTCACATTGCCCTCTCACACTACTCTCACATTGCCCTCTCACACTACTCTCACATTGCCCTCTCACATTGCCCTCTCACACTACTCTCACATTGCCCTCTCACACTACTCTCACATTGTCCTCTCACACTACTCTCACACTGTCTCTCACACTACTCTCACATTGTCCTCTCACACTACTCTCACATTGTCCTCTCACATTGCCCTCTCACATTTCCCTCTCACACTACTCTCACACTGCCCTCTCACGCTACTCTCACACTACTCTCACATTTCCCTCTCACACTACTCTCACACTGCCCTCTCACGCTACTCTCACGATACTCTCACACTGCCCTCTCACGCTACTCTCACACTACTCTTACACTACTCTCACACTGCCCTCTCACATTACTCTCACACTGCCCTCCCTAGGCTGACACACACCAAGTGGTTGTTGTTGTTCGGCTATGACGACTATGACCGATTCATAAGTCCTTATGACACCTCTTGACCAGTCATAGCACGAGACCAACTTATGACAGATTCATAATGCTTATGGCAGATTCAAATCTCTTATGAATTATTTATGAAAAATATCCGCCATTTTGGAGGCTTATGACATTTTCATAGCGCTATGACATTCTATAAGTACCACCCCTGATTCCTCCTGACTATGCCACGAAACAAGCTCTTTTTATATAGGTGTGTGTGTTTCGTGGCAATATTTGAAGGACTCGTTTACCTCCAATTTTCTGACTACATTACAGGGTGCTTTTCTTTCTCCCTGCGTATTTTCATCCCTAGGTTGGAGCGAGACAGGTGAGTGAGGGAGGAATGGACGGAGGTAGACAATGTGTGTGTGTGTTAAAGAGTGAATGTACAGTCACGAGCACTAATAAGTATCCAGGTTTGGTTGATGCTTCGAACAGTCCAATTTCACCAACGAAGTCATTCCAATGGAGATCTTATTGTGCATTTATTTACTGTCTCCAGGTATTTGAAGCACACCTGTATACTTATTAGTGCTCGTGACTGTACATCATTATGTATGTACACACACACACACACTTTTATCTCGTCAAGTGGAGTGGCAAGATGGCAGCCTTCCTTCATTTGTGAGGCGGCCATGGTGGTACGTGTCACTCAAACAGGGGAAAGGCACAGTCTCTCTCTCATACATACACACACACACAACAAACCCTGATACATGTTCTCTCTCTTTCTCTCTTAAACACACACACACACACACACACACACACACAACTTCGTTCTCTCTCTCTCTCTTTCTCTCTTAAACACACACACACACACAACTTCGTTCTCTCTCTTTCTCTCTTAAACACACACACAACTTTGTTCTTTCTCTCTCTCTTAAACTCACACACACACACAACTTCGTTCTCTCTCTCTCTCTTTCTCTCTTAAACACACACACACACACACACACTACTTCGTTCTCTCTCTCTCTCTTTCTCTCTTAAGCACACACACACACACACTACTTCGTTCTCTCTCTCTCTCTTTCTCTCTTAAGCTCACACACACACACACTACTTCGTTCTTTCTCTCTGTGTGAGTGAGAATAAGACACATATACATGCGCAGATACACAGAAGCGTAATCGAAATAAAATATGTGTGTGTGTAATTTTATGTGTGCTAAAAATAATAAAATTAATTACAAATTTACACCAACAATGTACACAACTAGAAAAAAAAAGATTTAGGGCATAGGGAGCTGGGAAATAATTTATGTCCACCCATTCCACTGACTCGCGAATCGAACCCAGGATCTCTCGCTTGCTAGGCGGGCATGATAACTAACTGCTAGGTACAGCCACAATCAAATATCCACCGACTCTTTCCTTCCATCGTGCAAATATATCGGTGTCATATCAAAATATAATCATACAACAAACACCTTACGTCAACTCAACACCCTCAATTATTATTATTATTATGAGGTGGTGGAAAATCATACACGTGTATCTTTATTACCAAGATATTTACTACGATGGAAGGAAAGTGTCGGTGGATATTTGATTGTGGCTGTACAGTACTTATAATGTATATTGTGTATAAGTGTGTATTAAAAGTTTATGTAAGTGTGTATTAAATGTATGTAACTGTGTATTAAGTGTGTATGTAAGTGTGTATGTAAGTGTGTATTAAGTGTGTATGTAAGTGTATATTAAGTGTGTATTAAGTGTGTATGCAAGTGTTTTATGTGTGTATGTAAGAGTGTATGTAAGTGTGTATTAAGTGTGTATTAAGTGTGTATTAAGAGTGTATGTAAAGGTGCATTATGTGTGTATGTAAGTGTGTATTAAGTGTGTATGTAAGAGTGTATGATCATGGGAGAGGGGAGGGCTGAGAGAAATGGAGGAGGAAGGGAAGGAGTGGAGGAAGGGAAGGTAACGATTCAATATCAATTTATTCTTCACATTTTAAGCTTCAATCCCGCAAATGGAGGGAGAGAGGCAAAGAGGGAGGGAAAGAGGGAGGGAGAGGGAGGAGGGGAGACAGGTAAGGAAGGACGGAGTGAAGAGAAGGGAGAGGTGAGGAGAAAGTTAGAAGAAGGAACAGTCACTCTCTCTCTCTCTCTCTCTCTCTCTCTCTCTCTCTCTCTCACACGTTAAGGATTAATTTGTGTATGTATATAGGTCCGTAATAGAGTCTTGGCTCAATGGACCTTGTCATTCAACATTGTAAGCAAGAATATTTACTTTGTACAGAATGGACAATAAAATGTATCAGTATCAGTATATATCTCTCTCTCTCATACACGTAGATACACGCACACACACAGATATTATATTTATATTTTGATATGATACTGATTTATTTGCACGATGGAAGGAAGATGTCGGTGGTTATTTGATTGTGGCTGTAACTGCGATCTGAATAGGATTGGGGAGGGTAGGATGGGGATTAGTTGCATGGGAAAGGGGAAAATATTGTGGACTGGCTCGTGTGGGCCTCTCTACATAATCATATTAAATATTTTGTAAGAGTAGCCAAACAAAATACAATTCGACATGTTACCATAGAAATGTACACACAAAAGCAAAGGTCAACTAGAATAGGAAGAACAAGACACTCAGACACTTGAAACAACACAACTGTCACTGCAGTCACTGTCTCTCTCTCTCCTCACACACACACAGACTACACTCTCTAATTAAGTACTTGATCTGACCGAGACTCAAACAACATCCTCTCTCATTCCACAAACACACAAAAAGCAGCTGTGGTAAGATGACATATCAGAAACCATTAATCCTTCCTTTTATCTCTAGTTTCACGAGAGAGAGAGAGAGAGAGAGAGAGAGAGAGAGAGAGTTACAAGGAGTTACAAGGACAAGTAGCACCTCAAAAGGTCTTACGACCCATACCAAGGAGGTACCGTAGGTGTAGTAGCAGTTGCTAACTAATAGTGAGAGAAAAGTATAGTAAAGAGAAGGCTCTCCCCAACCACCTCTCCCACCCGCATTGCGGGTATGGAAATGGAAATGTACCTAACCCGGAGGAAAAAAGGCCGGACTAGGAAATTTTTGTACAGGAAAGGAGGAAACAATCACTTTAACTCTAACAGGCTTGGCAGAACTTTGTCTAACTGTGTCTTGAACTGCTCTATCGAGGAATTATCAACTACCTCTGCTGGTAGCTGATTCCAGACATTGCAGATTTTATATGTGAAGAAATTACCTAACGTATTATGGCGGAAGCGTTTCAAGTCTAGTTTCCATCCATGGTTTCTAGTTGCATTAGTGTTTAAGCTAAACAGGCACTGATAATCAATGTTTTCATATCCACGAAGGATTTTGAAAACTTCAATTAGTTGACCTCTCAAGCGTCTCGTCTCTAATGAGAAGAGACCTAGTGCCTGCAGCCTTCTCTGGTAGCCCATGTGCTTAATTGATGGGATCAGTTTGGTGGCCCTAGCCTGGACTCTCTCAAGCCTCGCAATGTCTTTCTTGAGAGTCGGCGACCAGAACTGCACAGCATATTCCAGATGTGGCCGAACCAAAGAATTGTACAGAATGAGGACTATCTCTTTGTTTCTAAATCTAAATTGCCTCTTTATGTAACCAAGAAGCCTCTGGGCTTTCTTCTCTACTTCGAGGCACTACTTGGAGAATTTGAGGTCACTGCTGATCAGTACACCTAAGTCTTTCTCCAAGTCAGTACTACTAATTTCACTTCCCAACAAAGAATAACTGGCTCTCTGATTGGCTGGACCTATGTGCATCACTTTACACTTGTCCAAATTGAATGGCATCTGCCATCGTTCAGACCACTCTCCTACTTTCTCTAGGTCTTTATGTAGTTGTTCTACCTTTTCAAATGATGAAGCATTACACCCAAACTTGGTGTCATCAGCAAATTTTGCAATTCGACTGACAATGCCCACATCTATATCATTAATGTAGATTATAAAGAGTAGTGTACCTAGAACTGAACCTTGAGGAACCCCACTTGTGACTGATGCTCAACTTGAGGCTTCCCCATTGATTACTACTCTTTGGCGCCGGTCAGTCAGCCAATTCTCAATCCATTTAGCAAGCATGCCCCTTATTCCCAGTGCACGGGTTTTTGCCATCAACCTCTGATGAGGTACTTTATCAAAGGCTTTCTGAAAGTCCAGATAAAGGATGTCTATTGCCCGGCACTGGTCATACTCAGAAAGCATACCGTGGAAAAATTCAATCAAGTTGGTCAAACATGAACGCCGACGCCTAAAACCATGCTGTGAATCATACAATAAATTATATGATTCAAGATGATCTACTATTCTATCTGCAACTATACCCTCCAATACCTTTCCTACTGCAGATGTAAGGCTGATTGGTCGGTAGTTTCCAGGAAGATGGCGATCTCCCTTTTTAAATATGGGAGTCACATTTGCTTCCTTCCAGTCAGATGGGACCTCTCCTGTTTCAAGCGATTTATTGAAGATAGCAGCCAGGTGAGGGGTTACCTGGTCACATACCTCTCGCAAGACCCTAGGAAGAAATTAATCAGGACCGGGAGATTTATTGACACTTAATTTACCTATTCTGTCTCTGTCTGAGAGAGAGAGAGAGAGAGTCAAACTTGACCATACTAAATAACAGAGCACTCAGACAGCAATACTGTATTCTATACTTTTCTGACAACTCAAGGGTTGGAACGAATATAAGCATAGAAATTAGACTTGCATTCAGGACAACCTACTCTGACTCCACAGAGAGACACAATACAAGACACATTATTCCCTAGAGTTTTATATACGGTATATAATAAAGTAAGTCTATTTAATTGTGAAGTTTAAATCTACCACTTTGAAACACCCACGCCTGCTACGCTACCTCATGCATCAACTCCAAGAAGAATTTATCACATAAGTAAGTTACTAGATCCTGCAAGAGTTCAAGCCTGAAGGACTGGTACAGAAACGTTGCTCATTAGAATTATCCAAGAAGGTCGTCATCCAAGTTAACACATGGAATGCTTTATCACATTGTATAATAAAACAGTCTTTAATAAAATAAAGTTGTATGGTTTTTCTCTCTCTCTGTGCACCTGTCTTTCCTTATGGCGTTTTCCTGCCTTCCCACGACCATCTGTACCTTCTCCCCCCCCCCCCCTCTCTCTCTCTCTCTCTCTCTCTCTCTCTCTCTCTCTCTCTCTCTCTCTCTAATGTTTGTACCAGTTGGATTTAAATGACTGAGGATTAAAAACTGGTGGAAAGCAGGTTTGAGGAAGTGCATTCCATAACGATATGGTTCTGGGAATAATTGAATTCTGAAATGCAGTAGTTCAACATTGGGGAGGAGAGATTGCAAAGTTATGGGCTCTAGCAGCTAACCTGGTACAGCCACAATCAAATATCCACCGACACTTTCTTTTCATCTTAGTAAATATCTTGGTAAAAAAGAACAACACGTGTATGATTTTGCAGCACCTCATAATAATAATTGAGGAGGTTGAGTTGACGTAAAATGTTGTAAGATTATATTTTTATTTGAGACTGATTTATTTGCATGATGGAAGGAAGGTGTCGGTGGTTATTTGATTGTGGCTGTACCATGGGGAAAGATGCGATGAGGTGGCACGATTAGGGCAAGCTCATCCCAACATTTACCGTGATAATATCTATAAAATAAGATAAGGGATGCAACATTTCTTCGGATGTGTAAGGGAGGGAATTCATTTGTGATTAGAGGGTTATTTATAATTCGTACAGCTTTATTTTGAATTTTCTCTAATTGCCTAAGTGCCACCTCCCCACATCCAGCAGTATTCCATCTGAGAAAGAACATGACTGTTATAAATTACAGCTAACTGCTCGTCAGTGAAAATTCCACGAACTCTGTAAAGACCTAACTTTTGTGAGGCCTTTTTAGCAATTGAATGAACATAGGATGTCCAACTGAGGTTAGCACTGAGGGATACACAAAGGATATTAATACTTGAAGATAAAGGAATATTTGTATTATTGAAAGTTATAAGTGATTCAGTAGGGATTTGTCTATTGGAAAATTTAATGTATTGAGTTTTATTAGCATTAAAAGAGACCAAAATTGTCTGTCCCCATTCGTTCATTATGGATAAATCCTGATTTAAAGAGACTGCAGTGTTAATTTTGGAGTTTAGAACATCAGTTTTTACGAATGGTAGATTAAGTGCGAATGAACTATGAAGTGTTGAGTCATCTACATAAGACTGGATAGGGTTGTGGGTGACATTTAAGAGATCATTGATGTGTATAAGGAACAAAGTTGGGGCCAAGACTGATCCTTGAGGGACGCCAGCAGTAATGGAATGGAATGTTGAAAAAATACCTTCTGTCATATCACGGATTATCCTGTTGTTGAGATATGAGTTTCTCTCTCTCTCTCTCTCTCTCTCTCTCTCTCTCTCTCTCATATATAGTTTCTCTCCTATCTTCCTTCTCTCTCTCTCTCTCTCTCTCTCTCTCTCTCTCTCTCATACATAGTTTCTCTCCTATCTTCCTTACCTTTCTCTCTCTCTCTCTCTCTCTCTCTCTCTCTCTCTCTCTCTCTCTCATACATAGTTTCTCTCCTATATCTTCCCTTATATATATATATATATATCTCTCTCTCTCTCTCTCTCTCTCATACATAGTTTCTCTCCTATCTTCCCTTACCTCTCTCTCTCTCTCTCTCTCTCTCTCTCTCTCATACTTAGATTTTCTCCTATCTTCCCTCACCTTTTTTTCCTCTCTCACTCTCTCATAAAATGAATAAGAATGAGTGGAAATCATTGACACACACACACACACACACACACACACCTACACAAAATTAAACACATGACGGATATTTTCCCCTCTGTCACACTAAGAGAGAGAGAGAGAGAGAGAGAGAGAGACTTGGTGTTCTATGTATGCAAGAAGGATTGAGTATAAGTAAGAAAATAATTATGAGAAAGAGTTCCGCCTTGTACAGCCACAATCAAATAACCACCAACACATTCCTTCCATCGTGTAAATAAAGTAGTATCATATCAAAATATAATCATACAACACCCTACGTCAACTCAACCCCCTCAATTATTATTATGAGATGCTGCAAAATCATACACGTGTTGTTGTTTATTACCAAGATATTTACTACGATGGAAGGAAAGTGTTGGTGGATATTTGATTGGGGCTGTACAGTACAGTATACCCTATAAAAAAATTATTCGACACACACACATACTTACAGCGCCCCACCACTATACACACACACACACACACACACATCAGTTCCCACGAATTTGGTAAGACTTAGTATTATGGCCGTAATATCTCCCCCCCCCTTTCTCACTTAGTGTCATGCCTAGCACAATCTGTAAAGCGTAGTTCAATATTGCATTTAGAATTCCGACAACAGCGATGTCTTTAGTGTTACTGGGTATTTTCAGTGCTTTCGTCATGGTATATACAGTATATAGAGACAAATGTCGTAATAATAATTAATAGTAATATAAATACTATGTGACAAATTATCTTCGAGTGAAGAAAACAAAAAATTAGGGCTTTATGCCTATCGACTCATGGTGTTGGTCATTAAGGCAGTCAGTCTTGTTACATCAACACATCTTCCACCAGCCTACAAGGTTGCTATACTTACTCTTACGCTCTTACAGCCGGGTATCTACTTACTGTTAAGTGAACAGGGACATAGGGGGCTGGGAAAATTGTTCAACAATTACACTGTCTCGGGAATCGAATCCTGGATCCCTCGCTTGCGAGGCGAGCATGAAAACCATTACACCATCAGCACCCCCTCATCTTCGAGTGATGCAAGCAGTATTGAATTAAGAGAGAAGACTGGAGCCTTACTGTTTGTGGTTGCAATAATAAGTTGTAGATATAACTAAACTAAACCAACTATAATATTCCTGACTGCTCTCTCCTGATAGTGACGTGTATAAATAAGGTGTGGTCATCTAGTGGGACAGAAGAGAAGCTACGGTACCAACATCACCACCACGAAGCTCCACTGTCTCATCTAGTGCGACACCCAATAATCTCGAAGCCTCGCAAGAGTCACGGGCTACTGACAGCCTTACAGTCCAGAGGAAAATAAAAAAATCGTCGGTATGGCCCATATGTAAGAATATTGTTGGTGTTGACGATGACAAGATTACCGGTAAGATAGCTATGTAGTGTGTCAGTGGGGTCATCATATACCGGTACCACACCATCGTATGTAAGAATATAAGTGGTGTTGAGTTAGACAATTGATTGATTGATATTAGGCGCCGCAACAGCAAGGTCATATAGCGCCAGAGAAAGGGGATAGAAAAGTGTTACAGCAAGCAGGAAGGAAATAAAAGGAAAAGAGGGACAGTTGAAAAACTGAATGGGAGTGGCTGGGGCCGAAGGGGCGACAAAACACTTAAAGTATTGCTCACATCACTGCAGGCAATACTCCCCTACAGGGTTGAATTAGACAAACTGAGATAATGTAACTGCATAATATTGACGACTTGGGTGACTAAATTAGGCAGCGTCAAAGAGGCAGAAGGGGTTGCTGATGGTGTAATGGTTAGCACACTCGCCTCGCAAGCGAGAGATCCCGGGTTCGATTCCCGAGTCCGTGGAATTATTGGACAATTTTCCCAGCCCCCTATGTCCCTGTTCACCAAGCTGTAAGTTTAAGTACCCGGCTGTATAGGTACCCGGTAAGATACCCTGTATAGGTACCCGGTAATATAGGTACAGTACCCCATGTAGGCTGGGAGAAGATGTGTTGATATAACAAGACTGCATTAATGACCAACACCATGAGTCGATAGGCATAAAGCCCTAAATCTACTTTCATTAAAGAGGCAGTGTATTGTAATGATCGAATTCATTGTGTATAAATTTTGTGAGCTTATTCAATGAAGCATAATTTGATTTTGGGGAAATCTTTCGGTCAATTTGGTGAGAGCTGTTTGTGAAAGCATTTGGTAAGAGCATTTGGTTAAAGCAGTAAGTGAAAGGATTTAGTGAAACAGTGAAAGCGTTTTGGAACTAGTGAATAATATGAACTCCCTCTCATCCCCTCCCTCTCTCCCTTTCCACCCTGACTAATAAGACTGTGTGTGGGGGGAAGGGGAGGTGGAAGGGTGCTGGTCTTGTGTCGTAAATTCGGCCCGTGTTTACAATCACAGACGAAGATGGGGGACCACCGCCCCGGGCCGCTCCTCCCATGGTGCACTATTTTTGAGGCTCTGATTTAAGAGAGAGAGAGAGAGAGAGAGAGAGAGAGAGAGAGAGAGAGAGAGAGAGAGAGAGACTAATAGCAGAAAAATACAGGTGTAATTATCCCCTTCTCACTTTATGGATTCTACTCTCTCTACTTACATACCTGTTCGTTGAAAGCAAAAAGATGTGTTGTGTGAAAAAAGGGTGGGGTTGGCTGTTTGTCACTAAGAGAAAGAGAGAGAGAGAGAGAGAGAGAGAGAGAGAGAGAGAGAGAGAGAGAGAGAGAGAGAGAAATTGTGTGGTTGTCTTTTGTCTGTGTGTGCAGGCTTTACCTGTGTGTGTGTGTGTGTGTGTGTGTGAGTGTGTGTGTTATTTTCATTTTGTATAATATTCCATACTTTCTCTCTCTCTCTCTCTCTCTCTCTCACGAGTTCCTTATAGCAGGACGAGGCTTAATCAACATTGCTATACTTTAACCAATAAACAGATTGAAGCCCTTGCCAGCTGTCCTTGCAACACTCACATACACACACGCATGAAAGAACAAGTTAATAAAAGAGATCCTGTGCAAATGCAATACAATGCTTTTAAGGACCCTGTGATCGTGTATGAAAATTGGTGGCTTCTGATTTCTCCTGAATATGCCACGAAACAAGCTCCTTCCCAATAGATGGTGTTTCGTGTCAGTGTTTGAAGGACTCACTTACCTCCAATTTTCTGACTACATCACAGGGTCCCTTAAGGTGGTAATTCACTTTTGTTACATTGGAGTGCCTTGATTCCTCCAAAGTATGCCAGGAAATAGGATCAGAGGAACAAAAATAATGGTGTTCTGTTGCTTGGAATAGTTTGAAGGAATAATTTATTCCAGATTTACCAACACTGTACTTCCCCCTTAATCTATAAAGAAAGAGAGAGAGAGAGAGAGAGAGAGAGAGAGAGAGAGAGAGACTGGCATCAATTAGTGAAAACTCATGAAGTTAGTGACCAACCGGGAAGTCCTGGCCGCTGCTCAAAATCTTCTAACTGCACATGCGCGAGTTATTTGGCTTGTGATTGGTTTAATTCTTTGTATTGCACACCTCTAATTCTTATGGGTAAACATATACAGTAGTAGATAATTCACAGAACTAAAATATACAATAAAGATTTTGTGTATTTAATTCTATTGTTTCTTGTTATATCATCATCATCAATCAGCCAATCAAATAGTTGTTGTTGTAGTTTCCCAGACTGTCTGACCGAGCAGTCCCGAGTCTTGTTGACTGAAGCCGCGCAGATGCTCGGGCCCCCAAATGGGAGCCAGGGTGATAGTATCAAATAGTTAATAAGACTATTATTGTTATACAATTAGACAGACCAAAACCTGACCTAATCTAAGCTAACCATGATCGACGCAAACTCCCGGGACCTAACCAGGCAAACTGTTGGGCCTAACCTGGGCAAACTACTGGACCTAACCAGGGCAAACTACTGGACCTAACCAGGACAAACTACTTGGCCAAACCAGAGCAAGCTATTGGACCTAACCAGGGCAAACTACTGGACCTAACCTGGGCAAACTATTGGATCTAACCTGGGCAAATTATTGGACCAAACTGAGATAAACTAATGGGAGCTAACCTGGGTAAGCTAGCTAACAGGAGCTAACCAGGGTAAACTACCGGGAACTTACCTGGGTAAACTACCGAAACCTAACTGGTATATTCTACAAAGTTATCGTCCAAGTACTCTTTGACAACTTAATTTCTATGTTGGCCAAGAACACTTGATAAATAGAGGAAATTATTGGTATAGTGAAACCAGCACAGCTGTTTGCTATAGAATAGGCCCCTTCACAAGCCCAGGCCCCGTATAGGCATAATCTGGGTTGGAAGGGTCAATTCCGTGACGTTCATCAGAAGTAAATAAAATTCAAATCTGGCGCTGTACTGATAGTGGAGCCACCTGGTGGTGGTGAGGTGAGGTATTAAGCCCCTCCTCCGCTGAATACCGCTCGCCCACTCTGTCGCGGAACACGTCTCAGTCAACATCTACGCTCTTCGCTGCTACGCTATGGTATTGTGTCGCGTGTTCCTGCTAATTTTTTCTTTTGTGTTCTAGTGGCTAGCCTGCTTTGCAGATGTATCATGTGTGTTTTCTAGGAGGGTTTTAGGTGTTTATGGGGTTTTTTTCTTCGTTAGGACTTAGTTCTTTTCCTTAAGCGAAGGGGGCTTTTCAGCCCCTGTTTTCGGAGTTTTTCTACTTCTGTCCCCCCTTTCACTGTCCCTCCTGCCACTAGTACATGCTTCGTGTGTATTTTATCGGGGTTTCTGGGGTTTTTTAGCGAGGTTAGTGGGCGCCACGTGGGACTTCTCCGCCCCACGTGGTGAGCACATGGGGTCTTTGCAGCCCTTCCTCTTGCCTTCCCCGATTATTATGTGTCCCCTCTCGGTAAGGGGGAGTGAGAATTGTGCCCTGGTTCTCTCTTCCTCTCCCGGGCGGGGGTTTTTTATTTTATTTTTGGGGTTTTTCCACTATTTTCAGCCTGGAGTGTTTCTTCTCAGGCTATCGGGTCCCCTCCTACCCCTCCTTCTGGTTCTTTCTGTCCGGGGGGCCCTTATTTACCCGCTCCATGTGGCGGACGGTTTTGGTTTTACGGGGTTTTTCCCTGGGCGGCTGCGCGAGTGTGGGGGATCGTGTCCTGGTCCCCAGGTTCAGCGGGCGTGTCCCGCGCTTCTTTCCTTCGGGGAGGATGGGTTTCGTGTCTTCTGTGTTCCAGTGTTTGCACGTGGTAACCCCTTGTTTGTGTATTCTTTTCTCCCCCAGCCTACTCGTGCCCTTTGTGCTGCCTCAGGATGTACCGTGCGGGTCTCGCCTGACGGACACCTGCACTGTTCACCTCACGCACCCTGCTTCACTCCCTTGGGTTACGACTCTTTGGCGTGTGGTGTGTGCCGCCCCTGGGCTGAGTTGTGTCGGGTTACCTCCCCTTCTGCCCGCTCCAAGCTCCCTGCCCTTGCTTCTCTTCGTATGGCGTGGACGAGGGCTAGGAGAATGGCCCACAAACGAGACGGTTCTTCTTTGGCGTGGGTGGACCCGATTTTGGGAGCGGACCTGGGTTTATTCAGGACCCGTTACCCTTCTTCCTGTCTCTTGGAGTCTCAGGGGCTAGAACCTCCTGAGGCCCGAGAGATTGAGCCTCCTTCCCTAGGCGGTACTACGACTCCTTCTCGGGGCTTATCCCCCCGGGAAACGAGCGAGTCTGTCGCGCTGGTTCTCCCGACTGCCTCACCGGTACAAGGGCCCAGCAGGGAACCCCCAGCTTCGCCTCCTGCTAGAGCTGGCTCCTCAGGCCTCTCTAGAGGACGCAAGCGTTCAGCTAAGAGGTCCCGCCACTCCAGGAAGTCCCGTGCTCGTCGCCGTTCTCCTTCCTCCTCTTCTTCGTCGTCCTCTTCCTCTTCTTCGTCGTCGGGGAGCTCTCCTTCGCCCGCCCGCAATTCCCGTAAGGGTAAGCGGGGGGGGGACAGCCCCTCGTCGAGGAAGATTGTTAAGATCTTCCACGCCCTTATTCCTCACGCTTTTCCTGGGGCTTCCGTCGCGCAGCCTCCGGCTGTCGCTACGGAACCCGCTCCTGTTCCCCCGCCTCCCGCTGCTGCTCCCGTCGAGGGCGCGAGTCCTCCCGGGGATGTGGGAGTCCTTTTCGTGCCTCCCGTTTCCCCGAGGCTCGAGTCTCCGTCGGGGGACGTAGCTGAGGAGTTGGTTACCTCCGCACCTCCGTCCCCGTCACCCCCTCCTTCGGGAGACGGATACCTTCCCTACTCTTGGTCTCTTCTCCCTCCTACCTGGACCCACTCTTCGGAGGAGGGCAGACTGGTGGCTTGGTCTCCGGACACGGCTCAACCAGACGTGTGGATCCGGAGGGATGACGTCGTGGTGAAGTGGGGGGCGGATGAGAAGGGCGAGGCTATTCCCTTCTACAAGGTCCGTCCTATCTCAGCGCCCGTACCCACTTCATCTAGGGTGTCCTCTGCGGCGACCCTGGACGCGATGGGTTTCCTGGTGGAGTACAGCCAGCTACACTTGTCCGGGGCTTGGAGGATTGACCGCTCCCACGGTAACACGGCTCTCCTCCTTTCCCCGGACGCGTACTTCCCGGGGGATAAGGGCGAAGGGGACCTGGACATTCCAGCCCTTCTCCTTAAGTCCCTGGACCACCAGAGAAACAACGCGCCCAGGAAGCCCCCTCCTCCGTCTTTCCCCGTCATCCTCCCTCATTCCCGGGCCCCCCCGGGCTTGAGGGAGTGCCTGTGGAAGACGGAGAAGGAGCCCCCAGGTCCCCTATCAGCTGAAGGAGCCCGATGGCAAGTTGCGACAGGCGGAGTCTGCTACCCGTCTAGAGTTGGCCCACACCATCTCCACGGGAGCAGCCGCCTCGTTGATTAGGGACTGCCTCAACGCCCTAACCAACTCCTACCACGAGATGTCGGGTGTACAGCTAGCGTGAGTACCTTACTCGTGTGTCATGTTTTTTAGGGATACTGGGTAGAGGGTCTCTCTGTTACTCCCGGGTACTTATCCCCGGGTTCGCTCGGTTTTTTCCTTGTTTACCCCTTACAGTGACACCCTCTCTTCCATGGCCACCGTGATGGAGGGCGTGGCGGCGATGACGACCCACTTCATGCGGGAGGAGGCGAAGGCGTTCGCCGAGGCGAGACTGGCAGCCCGCCAGGCGGCGGCTAAATCTGCGCCGGAGATGGCACAGAGGGGAGTGGTGCGAGCTGCCCCCTTGTCCCCCGCCCTCTTTGACCAACCGGCGACAGACACGATCTTCGCCTCCCTCCCAGCGGTAATCAATTTACCAAAACCCTCCACCTCCAAGTAAGTACCTCTCTTGTTCGTCTTACCCGAGTTGTCACGGGGGTGAAATGAAAGGATTTTCGGGTCTACTTTGGTTCCTAATCATTCTGTTTGTCCGTAGGCCACGTGCCCCACAGCCAGCCAGACCAGCCTACCAGCCCCGGAGGCCCTCCCAGCCCTCCAGGCTACCGAGGCCCTCCTATCCCACTCCCCCGAGAGCACACAACAGGCCCTCCCAGAGGGGCCAGCAGCCGTTTCGAGGAAGGGGACAGGGCTCCAAGTCCTACTCGAAGCCCAAGTCCTCCTTCAACCACCCCGCCCAGAAGGACCGCGCCACTTGAGGGTCCCACTCTGGGCTGCCTCACAGGGTGGTCAGCAGCCTGGCCCACCCACGGCTGGGCAGCAAGGATAATTCGCCAGGGCCTGTCATGGCCCTGGATTACTGTTCCGGTGAGTAACTGTCATCTTTACTTTCTGACATATGAATTATGCCTAATCCCGTCCTTGGGCTACCGTTAGGTCAAAATCAGATTTTCCCTTGCGGTCAAAATCTCTGCCTCTCCTGTCATTCACCCCCCAACCACCCCCGGGTCCCTCGGGCCCCGGGGGATTAGGATTAACGGTACTCTCACTGACACCTGTCTTCTCCCGTTACAGCCACTACGTCTACCTCCTGCCTCAACCAAAGTGTCACTTTCGGTCGTCCCGCATGTGTTAGAAATGCGGGAAAAAGGGGTAGTGGAGCGGGCGACGGGAAGGGTCTTTCTTTCTCGTTTATTCACGGTCCCCAAAAAGGACCAGGGAAAAACGAGATTGGTGATGGACCTGAGCAAACTAAACAAATTCGTGAAAACGTTACATTTCAGGATTGTTTCGGTTGCTCAGGTCCGCACAGTTCTGAGGAAGGGAGACTGGTTAGCATCCCTGGATCTCAAGGATGCGTACTGGCACGTCCCGATCCACCCCAGGTTTCGCCGCTTTCTGGCCTTCCAGGTGGGGACCGAGACGTTCCAGTTTACCAGGCTCCCTTTCGGTCTTTCTCTAGCTCCGCGAGTCTTCACAAAACTCGTGAGGGTGGTGGCATCCCGTCTGGCAGAGGCGGGTGTCCCCACCCTCTTGTACCTGGACGATTGGTTGCTTCACGCCCCTTCCAAGGAGCAGGTAGCAAACAACGTCCGGGTAGCGAGGGGAGTGCTAGAGGAAATGGGGTTCCTGTTGAACATCCCCAAGTCCTCTCTCACCCCCACTCGCAAGCTGTGTTGGCTAGGAATAGAGTGGGACTCTCTTTCGGCCACCCTCTCTCTCGCTCCAGACAACGCCCGCCGGACCCTCCGCCACGTCCGCCAGGCGCATTTTTCCCGTACTTTCTCTCGCCGCCAGTGGGAATCATTGCTCGGGTCCCTAAATTTCGCGACCCCTGCGATGCCCCTGGGACGATTGAAACACAGGAGGCTGACGCGGGAGGTAAACCTCCACCTGTCCCCCGCACACAGGGACCTTCCCAGGCAAGTGTCCCCCTCTCTCCACCGCCTCCTTCGCCCCTGGCTACGTCCCGGTGCCCTGCGTCAGCGGGTCCCCTGGGTGTTCCCTCCCCCGGGGATCACGGTGGCGACAGACGCATCGGACGTAGGCTGGGGATACCAGTCTTGCCTGGGACATCAACGGTGCGGGGGATGGAAGGAAGGGGAAAGGCTACTGCACATCAACGCCCGGGAGTTGATGGTAGCGAAGGAATGGCTCAACAGACACCCTCAGTTTGCCAGGATAGGCGTCCGCTTCGATATGGACAACGTTGCGGCCGTGCAGTGCCTACAGAAACAGGGCACCGTACGGTCGGAAATACTCCTGTCCCTGTCAGAACAGATTTTCGCAATAGCGGCCAAGAGGGACATTCACCTCTCGGCCCGCTACGTGCCAGAGCGGGAGAACGATTGGGCGGACGCCCTATCCAGGTTCAGGGGGACGTCAGTCGAGTGGCCAGCACAGCCGTGATTCGGAGAGTTGTCCCGGTGGTGCCCTCATCCCCTTCAGTTGGGATCGGCGTGCCTCTCCAGCACCCTGTCTGCACCACTCCAAGCGTCACTGAAACTACACGCTTGGAGTTTCTACAGGGAGTCCTCAGCAAAAGGTTCACTAAGGAGACAGTGGACAAGATGTTGAGGGCTCATCGTCAGTCTTCGGTGCGACAATACGAATCGTGCTGGAAAAGATTCCAGGACTTCTTGCGAAGACACCCCTCCAGGGTCATCTCGGAGGACACAGTCCTGGAATTCCTCACGTGGCTCGCCGATTCCACCAACAGGGCCCCGGCGACGGTGCTTGCGCATCACGCAGCCCTGTCTGATCCCCTCCTCCTGGGTTTTAACATTAAGGTTTCGGAGAGGCCTCTCTCTCTCCTGAGGATGGGGATTCGGGCGGGGACCGCACCTCACCGGGCCCAGACACCCTCCTGGTCCCTTCATCGTGTCCTTTCCTACCTGACCTTCGAGGGGGTCCCTCTGGAGGTTTGTCACCTCCTCCAGAAAGCTCTCTTCCTGCTCGCCTTAGCTACGGGTTACAGGGCTTCTCAGTTGGCAGCCCTGACCCGTCACACAGCCTTTTCTTCAGTAACCCCTAACCTTACTTCCTTAACCATTTCCCCCTCTCCTGCTTTTCTAGCTAAGAACGAGCAGGCTGACGACAGAATTGGCCCTCTCGCAGTACCCTCGTTCCTGAGGGATGGAAATTTCCACCCCCTCTGCCCAGTCCACGCCTTTGTTGCATACGTGGAGGCGACGAGAGGGGCTTCTCCGGACCACCTCTTCTACAACTCTAGGTCCGGTAACCCTCTCTTCCCTAGGTCAATCGCTCGCCTTCTCTGCCGAGTGATAGAGAACGGGGATCCCGGACACGCCCCGAGGGCTCACAGCGTTAGGGGCGTGGCCGCCTCCCTCGCCTTCCTCAGGACTCACTCGGTGGAGAGGGTCAGGGATTTGGGGGGCTGGGCGTCCACTTCCTCCTTCAGGACGAGGTACCTGTTCCACTCGCTCTCCCCTACCCCCTGTGTGGCTATGGGTACTCCACCTTCTATTCCCCAGGGTCCCCGCGGGAGACACATGGGGGGGAGGGGCCGCCCGAAGAGAAAAGGTCGGGTGATTTAAGTCCCGTCACATCATCCCATACCTCATCCACATCTTGTACAGCTTCATACTCATCCCCATTCTTTACGTGTACATATGGTGAAAGAGAGACTAAAATAAATTACATTGTTACGGAATTCTTGTGTATTCATTTTCCAAACAATTACTTTACTACGATGAGTGACAGGAGATATTATTACACAGGATATCTGGATCCTAGTGTCCTCCTTCATCCCCTCGGGATCACATTACCTGAGCGAGGGCCATAGCCCTAACTCAGAAGACTTGAATAAGGGGGGGGGGGTTGCCATGTGCACCTCCCCCATCCTCTCCTAGGCCCGAACCCTCGAGTCTACCTATAAAGACTTTATGTGTAACAATTCTGGTCTATAACAGAATGGTCTACGGTTATATGGTATAAGCTACTTCTCCCCCACCATGGCTATTCACCTAGCCAGTGTCGGGAGGGGCGTTAGCTGCTGCCTCACCGGGCTCGGTTATCTTTCCTGCCCTCCGCTCTCAACCACTATTAACTAGCACGTGATTGCCTCCACCTCACCTCCCACCTACCGCATCGCATGCATAGCAAACAGCTGTGCTGGTTTCACTATACCAATAATAGTGCATTTGTCGCGGCTTCTAGCCGCTTAAATTGTATTTATTGGTTGTGAAACCAGCACAGCTTCTACGGTCCCACCCACCTCCCGATGCGGCAGGCACTCACTTCTTTCTCATTGGAGTGGGCGAGCGGTATTCAGCGGAGGAGGGGCTTAATACCTCACCTCACCACCACCAGGTGGATCCACTATCAGTACAGCGCCAGATTTGAATTTTATTTACTTCTGATGAACGTCACGGAATTGACCCTTCCAACCCAGATTATGCCTATACGGGGCCTGGGCTTGTGAAGGGGCCTATTCTATAGCAAACAGCTGTGCTGGTTTCACAACCAATAAATACAATTTAAGCGGCTAGAAGCCGCGACAAATGCACTAATATATCGTTTGTCTCCATCTACCAGCTGATCGGCGGATGAGGAACGAAAAGCCAATCACAGCCTAGTAACTATAAGAGCATTATGCAGTTTAAAGATGTTGAGCTGCGGCCAGGCCCTTTCAACCAACCAACTAATAAAGGCATCTCTCTCTCTCTCTCTCTCTCTTAGTTTTATAGAGTAAATGCGTGCGTGTACACTCCCAAATTCTTTTACATGTGTGTGTGTTATTTTTGTAAGTTGTAGTCAATAAACTCTCTCTCTCTCTCTCTCTCTCATGGGATATGGAGTATGTATCTACTTTATAAATGGCACATTTTGTTTGTTTGCTCAGGAAGTACGGACGGGAAATGGGTCATGCACACAATCACTCCCCTTTTCTTGCCCACAAAACTCTAAACTCTGGTCCTAATGTACTTTACACTCCTCCTTGTGAAAAAAATAAAAATTATGTAAAATATTACTGCGAATTTAATAATAATATATTGGCTGGTGATATAACTACGTTGATTTGAAGGAATAATTGGGCTCTTTTCATCATCTTGTTTTCCCCAGGGAAACGCTAAGTACGTCAGCTAGTGTGGTATAAAGAAAATCGTGAAAGGGGTGAGGGAGGGGAAGAGAGTGGTAGAGGGAAAAAGAAGAGGAAGGAAGGAGGAAGATGGGTTGAAGATAAAGGAGGAAGGAAAGAGTTAAGGGAGGGAAGGAAGGGACGGGAGAAGAAAATATGAGAAAGATAGAGAGAGAGGTAGGGAAGGTAGAGAAGAAAGAAGACTGATTAAAATGATTCATTATATTGGTTTCTTTTACACATAATAATACAAACTATTAGTGACAATAAAGCCAAGGTCCATTGGGACGAGGCTCTTTTACTCACCTACCATTTCAAGTTGGAAGGGTGCGCAGCCTTTGTAGATGAAGGTGGCCACTTCCCTATGGGTTTCAGGGCCCGTCAATCATCGTATTTTTTTGCAATTATCTTCCAAAGTAATTGCTGTATCGGATTGGTTCTTTGGCACAGTGTACAGTACATCACACCTCAACCAAATTTTTAGCAATATAGTGCAATGGAAAATGTTACGGCTTTTTACTCTTGCAGATGAAGGGATCCACTAGTCAATATATTTATGTTATGGAGGGCCTCACATCGGGGTGGGTGTTACAGTGATGGGCTGAGTAAAACCTAACAGCAAAGTAATCTTTGTATTTCAAGCTTACGTAAAACATTGAGCAGCATAAAACGGCTTCACTGGAAAATTATGTAATTGTAATATATATATATATATATATATATATATATATATATATATATATATATATATATATATATATATATATATATATATATATATATATATATATATTCATTAGTAATCACAAGTACACGTGATTTATATAATAGCAGAATAACTCGCAAGGAAAATGAAAAACGGAATACCAAGCTTTCGTCTATTTCTCAAGACATCTTCAGGGTAATGAAGATGTCTTGAGAAATAGACGAAAGCTTGGTATTCCGTTTTTCATTTTCCTTGCGAGTTATTCTGCTATATATATATATATATATATATATATATATATATATATATATATATATATATATATATATATATATATATATATATATATATATATATATATATATATATATATATATATATATATATAAAATAAGTAAATAAACTTAAGGTTCCTTACATTATCATCCTAAACATTTGTTTTTTTTAATGTTACGACACCGGACATAGGCTTAATCAAACCCGTTTCCGTGGCCCAGGTCAACTGCTACACACACACACACACACGTCACGACTTCCGATCTGGTACCCAGCCACAGAGGGATGGAAGTGAGGGTAATTCCCAAATATTGCAGCTGTTATGGTACCAGTGAGGGTGTTATGGTACCAGTGAGGGTGTTATGGTACCAGTGAGGGTGTTATGGTACAAGTGAGGGTGTTATGGTACCAGTGAGGGTGTTATGGTACCAGTGACGGTGTTATGGTACCAGTGAGGGTGTTATGGTACCAGTGAGGGTGTTATGGTACCTGTGAGGGTGTTATAGTACTTGTGAGGGTGTTATGTTACCAGTGAGGGTGTTATGGTACAAGTTAGGGTGTTATGGTACCAGTGAGGATGTTATGGTACCAGTGAGAGTGTTACGGTACCAGTGTGGGTGTTATGGTACCAGTGAGGGTGTTATGGTACCAGTGAGGGTGTTATGGTACCAGTGAGTGTGTTATATTACCAGTGAGAGTGTTATGATACAAGTGAGGGTGTTATGGTACCAGTGAGGGAGTTATGGTACCAGTGAGGGTATTATGGTACCAGTGAGGGTGCTATGGTACCAGTGAAGGTGTTTTACGACGTTCGGTGGCCTTATAGTTAGTGCCTGAAACTCGAATCGTAACAGTAAATATTCTCAGGCCCTCACCTGAGAGGAATCGATCTCCCGACCTATTGGTTACTAGTCCAGAATACTAACCACTCGGAAATTGTTGCATACTGATACATCCATTATTACCCTATTATGGCAATATACGATATATTAAAAACAAAACAAAACACACTCACACATTCACGAGCAGAACCTCTTGGCCATCACTATATACAGCCACAATCAAATAACCACCAACACTTTCCTTCCATCGTGCAAATAAATCAGTATCATATCAAAATATAATCATACAACACCTTACGTCAACTCAACCCCCTCAATTATTACTATAAGGTGCTGCAAAATCATACACGTGTTGTTCTTTATCACCAAGATATTTAAGACGATGGAAGGAAAGTGTCGGTGGATATTTGATTTCGGCTGTACAGTTGAGCAAGTAAAAAGTGCAATAAAATATGGCTGTATATATAGCAATATCTTTATTAGCACCCCGTAGGGGAGTATTGCCTGCAGTGATGTGGGCAATACTTTAAGGGTTTTGACGCCCCTTCGGCACCAGCCATCCCCCTTCAGTTCTTCAACTGTCCCTCTTTTCATTTTATTTCCTTTCTGCTTGCTGTCACACTCTCTATCACTTTTATCTGGCGCTATATGACCTTGCTGTTGCGGCGCCTAATATCAGTCAATCAATCTTCACCACCACTCAAAGTTTAGCCAATCACGTTCCACTTTTCATTGGCTCTGGCTTCCCAATAATCTATTCATAAAGATACGAACGAGGGCTTACTACAAAGAAGAGCCAGATTCTGCCAAATACAACAATATTTTTCTTGCACTTTTTACTTGCTCAACTGTACACTCGAGCTCGTAAATTCGCGACCACCTCCTAAGATGTTTATGTCATTTGAGCTGGTAACACTGATTGGGGGAAGAATGAGAATTGGTGTAACATTGTAGAACGATATGATACAATCTTTCACCTACAATGACACCTTCCCCACACAGTGTTACCAGCTCATATGACATAAATACTTTGGCACGTGGTCGCGAATTTACGAGCTCGAGTGTACACACGAGCTAGTAAATTCGCGACCACGTGTCCAAATGTTTATGTCATATGAGCTGGTAACACTGTGTGGGGAAGGTGTCATTGTAGGTGAAAGATTGTATCATGTCCCTCTACTATATTCCACCTACTCTGATTCCTCCTCAACTAAATGTTACCAGCTCAAATGGCATAAACATCTAAGTACGTGGTCGCGAATTTACGAGCTCGGGTGTACCACATATAGATATTTTCCGTGTATGTCTCTAGGTCTCACACGGTGTACCCTTTATCGCCACCCTTGATTCTTGATGGGACTGTATTGGAGGGGTCTGACAATTTGGTTATTCTGGGAGTTACATTTGATGCCAAGCTGACTCTTGAAAAGCATGTGCAGTCAATCTCGACGTCTGTCTCCCAAAAGTTGGGTATAATGTGGGTATTGTGAAATAATATTGTCAGTGTTAATAATTAAATTACTAAATAATTAAAGTAAATATTATATTATTATTATTATTATTATTATTATTAAAATAGACCAGACACACAAAGCTGGGAGAGAATGCAAGCATTCTATCAATCGGAGGACCCCAGCCCCATGAATCCATCCTGAAGAAAAGAAGACAGCTTAGCCCTACTCTAGAAGCCAGCCAGTCCTACACCATCAAAGACAGATTCACCAAGGCCATTCCACAGAGACCCCGACCTAGGGACAAACGATCGACTGTCTACAACGCGGCAAAATGTAAGCAAACCTATGGGAGTCCAATGTACCACGAGTGACACGAGCTGGAACATACAGAGGTGGCAGAGACGAGTTAAGAGGATGCAGCACATAACTTCTGATCTTGAACAGCATGCATTGTTTGTTTCTTACTTTGAATTCTAAACTGAAATGGTTTTTAGGTAGCGTTTTGCTTGAGTTATTATTTTCTTTTTTACAATGCTCTATTAACGTAGAGTTATTTTAATTATTCGTAAACTGATATCGTGAAAAAAGTGCGTTTAGGTAGAGTTTTTGAATCCTAAACTGAATAGGATTTCAAAGTAGAGTGTTGCTTGAGTTTGGCATATACGGTAGTGGTTAGAGAGAGAGAGAGAGAGAGAGAGAGAGAGAGAGAGAGAGAGAGAGAGAGAGAGAGAGAGAGAGAGAGAGAGAGAAAGAGAGACTATGTATGAGAGAGAGAGAGAGAGAGAGAGTGTGTGTGTGTGTGTGTGTGTAAGAATAGTTTTTTTCTTTATATACTATTCGGTAGAGTCAGGCTCTAGAAGCCAGCCAGTCCTACACCATCAAAGACAGATTCACCAAGGCCATTCCACAGAGACCCCGACCTAGGGACAAACGATCGACTGTCTACAACGCGGCAAAATGTAAGCAAACCTATGGGAGTCCAATGTACCACGAGTGACACGAGCTGGAACATACAGAGGTGGCAGAGAGGAGTTAAGAGGATGCAGCACATTACTTCTGATCTTGAACAGCATGCACAATGATGCAACAGAACAACGGTGACTCAAATTACAATCAAGTGAACCGCCGGTAAGAAAATTAGCATTAGAAACAATCCTATCCAGCAACATGAGATGGCAGTCAGCTACTGAACACCACACTGGAAAACAGTATTCCAACAGAGGCAACACAAAGGAGTTAAAACACCGCAGTAACAATGGGTGATCTTCGAACACACGCCAAGCTCTACACATTATACCCAACTTTTGGGAGACAGACGTCGAGATTGACTGCACATGCTTTTCAAGAGTCAGCTTGGCATCAAATGTAACTCCCAGAATAACCAAATTGTCAGACCCCTCCAATACAGTCCCATCAAGAATCAAGGGTGGCGATAAAGGGTACACCGTGTGAGACCTAGAGACAACCATTGTCCTAGTATTGCCAGCATTTAACCTCATACCCCACAACCTGCACCAATCACTAATCCTATCCAGGTCACGATCCAATGACTGAGCAACAGAAATCCTGGCACCAGGGGTCGGCACAACAGCAATGAGAGTGAAGTCATCTGCATAACCATACAGGTCATTCTCCAAGATGTTAAAGAGTTCAGAGGTATACATTAGGAACAACAACGGCCCTAAGACACTACCTTGGGGCACCCCAGACATTAATTCTACTCTATTACTCCGCACACCATCCACAACAACATACTGGGATCGAGCAGTGAGGAATTGTGACAAGACAGACAGTACTGAACCACCAACACCAACAGAGCCATGTCTGTAGAGGATACCCAGATGGTTTACCCTATCAAACGCGGCAGAAAAGTCAAGTTGCACCAGTCTAGCCTCACGACCCAACTCCAGAGTATTCTGCAGATATACACAGAAGTGCATCACACGTGTCAAGGTCCCTTCGATATGCAAACTGCGAGGGTGGGAGTACACCATTACGTTCCATAGTGTTACTTAAATACACAGCCACCAGCCTCTCAAACACCTAAGACAACACAGGAGTGATGGAAATCGGCCTGTAATCGCCAACTGAATTGGGGTAACATTAGCAGACCTCCTACATTCAGGAAAACTACCAAGACGAAGTAGTCTCCTGAAGACAACACTGAGGCGAAGAGCTACGACATCAGTCGTCTGTTTAAAGAACAGAGGAAACATTCCCAAGGGGTCAAAACCACCATAAGAGTCCAACTCATGAAGAGTTTTCTAACTTTGTTTGACCTAAAGGCAAATGAGGAGAGACCAGGACAGGGGTGACATGTAGAGGGCAACTCTACAGATGCAGCCTTACCACTGGGCTCATACACCAGTCTACCACCGTCACCAACCAAGGAGGGGAGAGAAGAGTCACACCCAAATACAGCACTCTTCAAGGTAGACTATCGTTCTTGTGTCATGTGTCCAGTTATTGGGTGTTTGTTTAATGTTAATATCTGTTATCTGCTCTTCGAAATACTAGATTATGATTGGTTCGCATTTCTTAAGCGGTCTTTGATAGGAATGCTGTGATTAAGGGACCCTGTGATGTAGTCAGAAAATTGGAGGTAAGTGAGTTCTTCATATATTGCCACGAAACACCACCTATATGGAAGTATATTGTTTCGTGGCGTAGTCAGGAGAAATCAGAATCCTCCAGTTCTCATACACGATCACAGGCTCCTGAACACCAACTGTCGCCTTTGATAATTATTGAGTATCGGAATCGCGCCTTACTGAAAGGCGCCTTTTATCTGCCTTACTCACTCGAAAGGCGCGTTTTGAGTATCCCGCCCCAGGGCTCCAGGCTGATCTGGCTGAGCTGAGGCTCCAGCACTGGCAGACTGGACTGGCTGAGCCTGGCACTGTACTCGTTGGAAGGGCGTAAGGAGGGGCTGTGTGCCGCCTTTCTCTCTCGTTTGCTATCTCTCTAGCTCTTTGGTGTCTATCTATCGCGTACGAGTGAATGGTTATCTGTCTGTCTATCGGCCTTCTAATTATCTGCTATTCCAAATGCTAATGATGGAACCGTACGACAAACAGAGAAGGAAAAAATTGGACATTGCGATTATTATTATTGTTCTATAAAGACTGAGAGACCGTTTTCATAGTAATATTCACGCAGATATTATACCGGTATGAATATTATTTGGTATTCACAGCAATGGAAAGTGCATTGATTATTATTATTATTATTTTGAAGTGAAGGGAAAGTGAAACCGATACATGATTCGTACACACACACACACTGAAAATATATTCAATTAAACCGAGTGTCATTATTATTATTATTATTATTATTACACACCCAAGAAAATAAAATATACCCCAAAAATGGATTATATATATTATTAATAAAAATTCTATTTGATTGATGAAATAGGAAGGATTGCCGATATATTATTATTATATATATATTTATTATTATTATTAATATTATTATATATATTTCTTCTTCTTCTTCTTCTTCTTCTTCTTATTATTATTATTATTATTATTATATATATTTCTTCTTATTATTATTAACTGATGTTGTTTTTCGTTGAGTGGTGTTCGAAAGCTTCCCCCGGCATCAACTTCGACAACAAAGACGAACGAAATAAAACATCAGGACTGAAGGAGATTTTTCATATTCCGTGACTTGTGGAAAAAAAAAAAAAAAACACAAAAAACGGATATTCCTTAATTCATCTTTTGTGAATAGTGGTGATGATGGTAGTGGAGAAAAAACGGACATTTTTTGCTTTGTTTTTTTGTGAGTGTTGGTTGATTGGTAGTGGTTTGTAAGCACCCAAACAAAAGAATCTTAGCCGTGTTAATGACTTATGGGTGAATTATTTAATGAATTTGGTGAGTAAACTATGCAGTGATCATTATTATCTAACTGTTTTAAAAGATTTTGTGAATACGGATACTCAGCTTTTGTAAAATGATGAAGCCTTACAAGTGTGGTTGGTTGGGAAGCTTACAAACGAATACCACTGTGGAGAAAATCCAGACATTGCTTCGTCTCCTGTGAATGTTGGTTGATTGATTGATATTAGGCGCCGCAACAGCAAGGTCATATAGCGCCAGAGAAAGGTGATACAGAGTTGTGACAGCAAGCAGGGGGGAAATAAAATGTAAAGAGGGACAGTTGAAGAACTGAAAGGGAGTGGCTGGGGCCGAAGGGGCGACAAAACCCTTAAAGTATTGCTCACATCACTGCATCACTGCAAGGGCTGTGAATGTTGGTGATGGTGGTGGAAGTAGTGGTAGAGTACTGAGGAAGGAATCTCCTTCATCTTCTGTGAATAGGCCAAATGATGGAAAAAAGATGGAGAAGTGGCTGGGAAAAGATAGACATTCGTTCATCTTTCATGACTTCTAGTAGTAGTAGTAGTAGAAGTAGTGGTGGTGGTGGAGTGTGGCGACCGCAGCAAGGGTTCAATAACATAACAGCAATGATAATGATAGTAATAATTCTCTTATATTCCACCACCACCACCACCTCGGAGGCGGCGGCAGCGGCAGCAGGGGTGACGGAGGGCCATCCTAAGGACTCACTAAGGCTCATCAACAACGGATACGAAGGTTTAATTATTTCCTTCACTGAATACGTCCCACACCAGCATTGTAATGACCTCATATACGGACTTAAGGTAGGCCTAAAGAAATAGAGGTCTATTTTTTTATGAATTAAGGTAGGCCTAAATAAATACAGCGGGTCTTTTTTTATGAATTAAGGTAGGCCTAAATAAATATAGTAGGTCTATTTTATGAATTAAGGTAGGCCTAAATAAATACAGTAGGTCTATTTTTTTATGAATTAAGGGGGTAATTCGCTTTTGTTAAATTGGAGCTCCTCGATTCCTCCAAAGTATGCCAGGAAACAGGACCAGAAGAGCAAAAATAATGGTGTTCTGTTGCTTGGAATAGTCTGAAGTATTCAGTTGCTCCAGAATTATCAACACAAAACTTCCCCCTTAACCCTATCAGCGCTGTCTCATACGGCAATCGTTACTTTACGACCCTAGGGCCGTGGAGAGTACACTGAACGATAGTTTTGAAACACAAAAGGTTTTGGTCCGACAGAATGTAAACAATGCCCCGGGACAGCGACAGTGTTATAACACTTGCCGCTTGCCAAGGTGTAGCCTAGTCTGCTCATTATACTACAAATGATTCCTTGTACTTACTTTATATTTATATTTTTATTAAATATCTGGTAAATAACAGTAATTCTTTTTAATAAAAATATGGTAATGAGAAGAAATGGTGAATGTCGCTGCTACTTATACCCTATTTACTTATATGTGTAGCCTAATATGTATATTTGTCGTGTATTGAAGCCTAATGTTGTACAGCCCTATTTTTTTTATATTGTGTTCTTTTTAACACTTTTATAAATACGTAGCAATATTCACAATATTAATTATAAATATATAATCAACACTGGAGGACACTGTGACGGACGTTATAAAAATAAATGGCTAAATATGCTGTATTAAATTTTTCCGTGGGATGCGCTATATTCTATCCCATCCTAGCTTGCTCGTTGCTGATTGGTCAGTTTCTCCAGGCAACCTCCGCTCTCTTCCCTTTGCCGTGACAAAACATTGCATTTCTCTGCGGTACAATTTGTTATTTTTTTCTTGATGCCTCACTTATTTCGAGTAATATATACTTGGCACTTTGGTAACCTGACAGAATAATGATAGAGGATTACTTTTATCGTGAAAAAAATATCCATAGAATTAAAAATAAACGATAAAATACGAGTTGAAGTGAAACGAGCAGCTAAAAATGTTTATACAACTTTATTTGTATGGCGATATTTATTTACAATTATTACGCTACCATGACTAAAAGTGGGTGGATGATGTAGATAAAATACTCCTGCATGTCATGGTGGTATAAGATTGTAGATAAGACAGAAATTATTGCAGGGAACGTAATTTTAATGTCAAGATGTCACTTGACGCTCCAAGGTGCACCCAGTGTTGCCAGGTACAGGGAAATTTCTCTGTTTTAGGGATTTTTGGAGTCCACACAGGGAAATAATATACAGTTCGTTCACGAGTAAACAGGGAAATTTCTACCAGATGAAATACCAAAAAGACCATCAATGTTCAAAAGTAAACTAGGAATAATTGAGGTAAAAAGGGAAATTCTGATGTTGAAGTGATAGAAATTTCGTCAAGCTGACCTGGCAATACTGTCATAGGCGACATTCACATGAGCGCGGGAAAGCAACTGCACCCAGTGTTGCCTGGTCAGCTTATGTCATCTGAGCTGGTAACACTGTGTGGGGAATGGTGGCATTCTAGGTAATATAGATTGTATCATTTCCCTCTACTATGTTCCACCTACTCTGATTCCTCACTAAATAAATGTTACCAGCTCAAATGGCATAAACATGATACGTGGTCGCAAATTTACGAGCTCGGGTGTACAGTATATATCGAATTTTAGTGAAGAATAATGCAGCTAACCAAACACACCCTACCTCATTGATGTATGGAAGGTAACTGATGTTCTAATGACAAACTGGCAACTCATATAGCCACAAGTCACACCACCTCTCACATCGCTATGATCGCTGTCTCCGCTGTGTCAATTGTTAACGTGTTTTTCGTCACATTTCGAAACAAAAAAATACCAAAATCGCTGTAATTTGATACTGAGCCGATTTCAACCCTTTTTTTTTTTTTTGCTCAGAGTGATTACTGGTTATATTATCTGAGTTTTGGTATTACCAAATGTTTAATATTAGGCTTTTTTAAGAAAACAGTATTTATTTGTGGAAAAGCTATTGATGGTATCCAAAAGTCATCGCCTCGGCGCTGATACTGTTAAAGGTAGGCCTAAATAAATACAGTAGGTCTGTTTTAAGAATTAAGGTAGGCCTAAATAGATACAGTAGGTCTATTTTATGAATTAGTAGAAGATTTATTGAATGAACTAGTAGAAGGGGAAGTGGCAGAGTGAGTAGAATTCTGGACTCGTAACCTATAGGTCGGGAGATCGATTCCTGAGAATATTTACTCTTCCGATTTGAGTTTCAGGCACTAACTATAAGGCCACCGAACTTCGTAAAACACCCTCACTGGTACCATAACACCCTCACTGGTACCATAACACCCTCACTTGTACCATAACACCCTCACTGATACCATAACACCCTCACTTGTACCATAACAGCTGCAATATTTGGGAATTACCCTCACTTCCCTCCCTCTGTGGCTGGGTACCAGTTCGGAAGTCGAGACGTGTGTGTGTGTGTGTGAGTAGCAGTTTACCTGGGCCACGGTAACGGGCTTGATTTTTAAGCCTATGTTCAGTGTCGGAAGATAAAAAAAAAAAAAACGTCTATTGCATCAACAACTTCAAAATAGTTTAAATATTAGATTTCTGGAAGTAATTTGAGTAGGTTAGGTTAAATAGAGTAGGTTAGGTTAGATTAGGTTAGGTTAAGTAGAGTAGGTTAGGTTATGTTAAGTATTTAGGTTAGGTTAGGTTAAGTAGAGTAGGTTAGGTTAGGTTAAGTAGAGTAGGTTAGGTTAGGTTAGGTTAAGTAGAGTAGGTTTGGTTAGGTTAGGTTAAGTAGGTTAGGTTAAGTAGAGTAGGTTAGGTTAGGTTAGGTTAGGTTAAGTAGAGTAGGTTAGGTTAGGTTAAGTAGTTTAGGTTATGTTAGGTTAGGTTAAGTAGAGGAGCCTAAACCTGTCTTGGAGCAATTGATTCCTCCAATCTATTCCAGAAAACAGACCACCATTAATATTGTCAATTTTATAATATATAGTCCTGTTTCCTGACATACTTTAGAAGAATCAAGCCATTTTATTATGTGGAAATACTTTACTATGTGGAAAATGCTACTGTTTTTTTTTACTGTTTTTTTTTTTTACTGTTGATTTACTGTTTTTTTACTGTTTTTTTTATTGTTTTAGTATGTTTAAAATGTTACCGCTTTATTTCTCTTTAATATCTGGGAAATGTTTACAATTTTATACCGATTAAATACTTGGAAATTTTTATCATTAAATTACTATTTGGGAAGTTCTCCCATTATTTTATAGTATGTGTGAAATATTATTATTTCAGTATCTGTAAAATATTTGCATTTTAGTACATTCAGTATTTATGTATTTACCGTTCAAGTATACGTATGTATAATGTTACCATTTTATTAGGCTATATGGACATTTGTACAGCTTTAGCATGTGAACGTTTTTTACTGTTATTTACCGTTTTTACCGTTATTTACAGTTATTTACCGTGTTTACCGTTATTTACCGTTTTAGTACTTGAAAATGTTATATGTGTATGATAATTAGCGTTATTTACTGATATAGTATGTGTAATCTCCTTGTGGCGAGGCACTTATACACACACACTTACAGAGAGAGAGAGAGAGAGAGAGAGGTAAGGGAAGATAGGAGAGAAACTATGTACTGTATATGAGAGAGAGAGAGAGGTAAGGGAAGATAGGAGAGAAACTATGTACTGTATATGAGAGAGAGAGAGAGAGAGAGAGGTAAGGGAAGATAGGAGAGAAACTATGTACTGTATATGAGAGAGAGAGAGAGGTAAGGGAAGATAGGAGAGAAACTATGTATGAGAGAGAGAGAGAAAGGTAAGGGAAGATAGGAGAGAAACTATGTATACGAGAGAGAGAGAGAGAGAGAGAGAGAGAGAGAGGTTCCACATAGGCTACACTACATTGTTTAGGGAGAGTTTATTCAATTAATTGTAAAGTTAATATATTTTTTAGTATAGTTAAAATAGATTATTCAGGTACGGTTGTTGAATGAATGTAAAATTATATAGGATTGATTGATTGATTGATTGATATTAGGCACCGCAACAGCGAGGTCATATAGCGCCAGAAAAAAGGCGATACAGAGGTGTGACAGCAAGCAAGAAGGAAATAGGAAAAAAGGAGGGACAGTTGAAGAAAAGTTATATAGGATTTTAGATAGAGTTTCGTGTACAGTTCAGCAAGTAGAAAGTGCAAGAAAAATAAGGCTGTATATGGCAACATCTGGCAGTCCTTTGAATTAAGCCCTCGTATCTTAAGGGGGAAATTTTGTGTTGGTAATTCTGGAGCAACTGAATCCTCCAATCTATTTCAAGCAACAGAACACCATTATTTTTGTTCATGTGGTCCTATTTCCTAGCATACTTTGGAGGAATCAAGGCACTCCAATGTAACGAAAAATAATTACCACCTTAAGGGACCCTGTGATGTAGTCAGAAAATTGGAGGTTAGTGAGTCCTTCAAACATGGCCACGAAACTCACACACCTATATGGAAGGAGTTTGTTTCGTGGTATAATCAGGAGGAATCAGAAGCCTCCATTTCTCATACACGATCACAGGGTCCTTAATGAATGAATAAACCACTAGGAACCCAGAGACAATGTAATGTAGAACGTGATTGGCTGAACTTTGAGTGGTGGTGAAGATGCTGTCATACACATCCAGATTTTTCTTGCACTTTCTACTTGCTCAACTGTACAGCCACAATCAAATAACCACCGACACTTTCCTTCCATCGTGCAAATAAATCAGTATCATATCAAAATATAATCATACAACACCTTACGTCATTTCAAATACCTCATTTAATATTATGAGGTGCTGCAAAATCATACACGTGGTGTTCTTAATTGCCAAGATATTTACTATGATGGAAGGAAAGTGTCGGTGGATATTTGATTGTGGCTGTACATGCTGTAAAGTATTATTATTATTATTATTAAAATAGACCAGAGACACAAAGCTGGGAGAGAATGCAAGCATTCTATCAATCGGAGGACCCCAGCCCCATGAATCCATCCTGAAGAAAAGAAGACAGCTTAGAGAAAGAAAGATAAGCAGTTAGCTTAATAAAAACATATTAGCCCTACTCTAGAAGCCAGCCAGTCCTACACCATCAAAGACAGATTCACCAAGGCCATTCCACAGAGACCCCGACCTAGGGACAAACGATCGACTGTCTACAACGCGGCAAAATGTAAGCAAACCTATGGGAGTCCAATGTACCACGAGTGACACGAGCTGGAACATACAGAGGTGGCAGAGACGAGTTAAGAGTATGCAGCACATAACTTCTGATCTTGAAGAGCATGCATTGTTTGTTTCTTACTTTGAATTCTAAACTGAAATGGTTTTTAGGTAGTGTTTTGCTTGAGTCATTATTTTCTTTTTTACAATGCTCTATTAACGTAGAGTTATTTTAATTATTCGTAAACTAATATCGTGAAAAAAGTGCGTTTAGGTAGAGTTTTTTAATCCTAAACTAAATAGGATTTCAAAGTAGAGTGTTGCTTGAGTTTGGCATATACGGTAGTGGTTAGAGAGAGAGAGAGAGAGAGAGAGAGACTATGTATGAGAGAGAGAGAGTGTGTGTGTGTGTGTGTGTAAGAATAGTTTTTTTCTTTATATACTATTCGGTAGAGTCAGGCTTCAGTATTTAAGTATTATGATATTTAAGTAGTAATAGTAGTAGTAGTAGTAGTAGTCGTAGTAGTAGATATTATTATATTTTAGTAGGTGGTAGCCGTATAGATGAGTTAAGTATAATAGTATTTAAGTAAAGTATTAGCAGTGAGTAAAATATTTAACTATCCTATAATATCTAAGTAGAGTAGTAGTTAGTAAGTAGAGTGTGAATAATTCCTGACATCTCCTTGGTGAAGATAAGACTATTTTCTTTATTATTATATGCAAATTTTTTTTTTTCTCTCTCTCTCTCTCTCTCTCTCTCTCTCTCTCTCTCTCTCTCTCTCTCTCTCTCTCTCTCTCTCTCTCTCTCTCTCTCTCTCATACATAGTTTCTCTCCTATCTCCCCTTCTCTCTCTCTCTCTCTCTCTCTCTTCTCCCTCGAAAGTACTTTATCATTCCTCCCATTTCTCTCTCCCACTTTTTTTTTTCTCTCCCTCCTTCTAACTTTCCTCTCTCCCTCCATTCTTCCTTTCCCCTTCTTCCGCTAAGACAGAAAGACAGACAGATATAAAGAGTGATAGAGAGAGATAAAGAGTGATCGAGGGAACACAAGCAAATAAGTGGGGAATAAAGGATGAGAGAGAGAGAGAGAGAGAGAGAGAGAGAGAGAGAGAGAGAGAGAGAAGGGGAGATAGGAGAGAAACTATGTCTGAGAGAGAGAGAGAAGGGGAGATAGGAGAGAAACTATGTCTGAGAGAGAGAGAAGGGGAGATAGGAGAGAAACTATGTCTGAGAGAGAGAGAGAGAGACTTTTGATACACGTTTGGCATATATACATTCAATTGTTTATTCGTCACAGAGAACACATCTCTCTCTCTCTCTCATACATAGTTTCTCTCCTATCCCCTTCTCTCTCTCTCTCTCTCTCTCTCTACTTTGCTATCCTTACCTACGACTATCACTGGGGAGTAATTCATTCTCTACCAGTAACCTTCTAATCAGGTCACCTCGTGTGGACCTTAAGGTCTGTTGTGGTCTGTGTTTCTATGTAACTCTATGTAACTCTCTCATACATATATTCTCTCCTATTTCCCCTTCTCTCTCTCTCTCTCTCTCTCTCTCTCTCTCTCTCTCTCTCTCTCTCTCCCCTGTTGTGGTCTGTCCTTCTATGTAACTCTCTCTCTCTCTCATACAATGTTTCTCTCCTATCTCCCTTTCTCTCTCTCTCTCTCTCCCTTGCTTTGAATCTAGCTCAGCAGTCTAGTTTTCTCACTGCCTTTGAGAGGTAATAAAGTTTGGTGCAGCCTTCAAACAGGGTAGATACTCCGTTCCCCCTTCCCTTCCCTTCACTGCCACGCCTCCCACCACTCTTCACACACACTCTTTTTTTATATATTAATGTAGCCAAATAAGAGAGAGAGAGAGAGAGAGAGAGAGAGAGAGAGAGAGAGAGAGAGAGAGAGAGAGAGAGAGAGAGAGAGAGAGGGGGGGATGGAGGAGAGGGAATAGGGGGAGGGATATAAAGAGAGAGAGAGAGAGAGAGAGAGAGAGAGAGAGAGAGAGAGAGAGAGAGAGGGGGGGGGGGAGAAAAGTTCATTATTATACTCTTTGTATGGGAGGGGAGGGAGAGGGAAAGAAGAGAAAGAGAGGGATAATGGTGAGGAGAAAGAGAGGGCATAAGGTGGAGAGAGGAGGGAGAGAAAAGGTAAGGGGAGAGGGAGAGAAAGATGAAGGATGAAGGTAATACTGTAAGTAATAAGCAATAACGATATACAAAAATGGAAAATGAGAAGGGGAAATTGGAAAAAACAATTATGAGGAGAATTGAAGGAGAAAAAAAAATGATAGAGAAATAATTTTATTGGAAAGGAAGAAAGGAGAAAATATATGAAAATGTAAGAAGCAAATAGAGATAGATGGAAGAAGAGAATAATAAAGAATGGGACATAGGAAGGGACAAGGGAATAATGAAAGAAGGAAGGAAGAAAATAGAGTAAAAAATGAGTTAAGGAATGAATGATAAAATTAAGGAATGAAGGAAAAAGTATAATTAATCCGACGGGAACAACAATGAAAGATATTAAATAATGATGGAAAAAGGAAGGGAAAAAACGAGAGAGAGAGAGAGAGAGAGAGGGAGAGAGCGGAAAAAAAATAAGGGTAGGGCATATGAACAATAGGAAAATCGAGCAAAAATTACAGAGAAATGGAGGAAGGAAGGAGAAAGGCGGAGGACTGGAGGGAGATGGGAAAGATATAATCAGAAGGTAGGAGAGAGAGAGAGAGGATACACACACACACACTCTCTCTCTCTCTTTCAATACTCCACATTCTATCCACCAAGACTAGACTAGACTCTCTCTCTCTCTCTCTCTCTCTCTCTCTAGGGAGGAAATTTTTTTACATAATTCATAAATCTCTCTCACTTCTCTCGCTGATGGAGGGAGGGGAGGGAGAGGAGTGGTGGAGGGAAGGAGAGGTGAAAGAGAGGGAGGGAAGGAGAGAGAAAGGAAGGAGAAGTGAGCTGGAGGGAGGAGAGGAGAGAAAAGTGTGAGGAGGAGGAAGGGAAGGAGAGGGAGGGGAAACGGATAGGAGGGAAATAATAATAATATTAATAATCATAATAATTTGTTAAGAGTAATTATAAAGATCTATTCATAAATGAAACACAATAAATTAAACTCTCTCTTATTGCAGGTGAGTGTGGAAGCAAACATACATACACAAATACACATATATACTGACATTTACATATCTCATATGCATACTGTACATATATAATCATATACATGTACAGCCACAATCAAATATCCACCGACACTTTCCTTCCATCGTAGTAAACAACACATGTATGATTTTGTAGTACCTCATAATAATAATTGAGGGGGTTGAGTTGACATAAAGTGTTGTATGATTATATTTCGATATGATACAGTATATGACAACATCTTCACCACCACTCCAACAAAGCTCAGCCAATCACGTTTCACCTTTCATTTTGGCTTTCGGTTCTCACTGATTCATTCATAAAGATACGAACCTGGAACAACTGCCAAATGTTGCCAAATAAACACACATTATTGTCGCACATTTAACTTGCTCAGCGGTACAGCCAATAATCAAATAACCACCGACACTTTCCTTCCATTGTGCAAATAAATCAGTATCATATCAAAATATAATCATACAACACCTTATGGCAACTCAACCCCCTCAATTATTATTATGAGGTGCTGCAAAATTATACATTTGTTGTTCTTTATTACCAAGATATTTACTACGATGGAAGGAAAGTGTCGGTAGATATTTGATTGTGGCTGTACATTCGTGGTCAGACGTTGTGTCCCGATCCCCTGGTATGATGAATCGCAACGTGTATAAATAAGGTGTGGTCATCTAGTGGAACAAAAGAGAAGCTATGGTGTACCAACATCACCACGAAGCTCCACTGTCTCATTTGGTGCGACACCCAATAATCTCGGGGCCTCGCAAGAGTCACGGGCTACTGACAACCTACAGTCCCGAGGTTGAGATATATATATATATATATATATATATATATATATATATATATATATATATATATATATATATATATATATATATATATATATAAGGCGAATGTATCCGCGCCTGTGTTCACGTTCACGATACATGATACACCCATGGTTGGTGGAATATACCGTAAGGGCTGAAAGCAGTTCAAACCAGTTTCACCAGACACAACATCCTGTGAAATATGCTGATCTGACAGCATGATGGGAAGTTTCCATGCTGAGCTACTGATTGCTAGATTCACTCTGTAATTATCTGTATGTTAATCTCTATGCTATAATCAACTGCATATTGTCATCTTGTATGAAGAGAAAGGGACAATATATAATTACTCAGATTATTTTTATATAAACTTGTATCTAACACATCTATATTTCATGTATAAGCTAGGCATTGTCAACACCATCGTTGCAATCTGTCAAGCACGAAGGGTGTGGTACGTGAGGAAGGATCGAGAGAAGAGAGGCGCACTTGGAGTCCAGCCATGGGCTAGACCGCTAGGGAGGATGGAGTCCTGCCCTAAGCGAGAAGATTCACCTCCTACATAATCTTAGAGAGACACAAGATGTCTGGTATAACCTGTAATCTGTAATCTGATATACTTCAGTAAATAGAGTCAAGTCCACGAGTTTACTCTAAACCTTGAGTAATTAACTAAATTCCCCAGGAAGACGAGAGTGGTAATTCAGACAACGAGTGGTAAGTTGACTGAAGCCAACAGGTCTACATCGGGTGGTAAGTGAAAACCAGCCCAACTGATAAATGAGAGTTTCTGGCAGGTATTTCCACAGGCTGAGTTTGGACGACCCACGAGTACATGATGGTGGCAGTTTGGTGGGGTCTCCACAGGCGTGAAGAGACTCACCACTGTTATGTAGAGTTTGAAAGTTCGAACAACTATAATTATGATGTGAGGAGAGACATGCCAGGTGCATCGTTGTTCGGACCTTCTGTAACGCTCCTTTTATTTTTATTCAATGGATCTCTTTGAGTTACCCCTTTTTATTTTTTTTCTTGTCCATCCTCGAGTTGAAGTCATGGCCGAAGAAAAAGAAAACGTGATAGTAGTTATTACTGGAAATGTATAATATTTGTATATATAATATAGACATGTTAGTTATTATAATAGGTAGGAAATTAATTATGTGTATGTATTTTGGGAAATGGGTTGATCATTTCGACGTGGTAATAATCATGATGTAATAAGTAACGAGTATTGCATCAGCTTATATGGAATTCAAACGAGTATAGTGTAGTCTTTAAAACAATGTATGTTTTTCCTGATTAGCATAATGGGTAGTTAACTAACCTCCGAGACCACTTACCTGACTCACCCTATCTCCTGTCTTATTTTAAAAACTCACTACAAAAGTAATTAGCAGTCCCAGAGGGTTATTGACGAAGTAATTTAATTGTTCCAATATTTCGTTGAGCGTAGGAAGAGCCCATTCTCTCTCCGGCTCCCTCTTCGACAGGTACAGTTGAAAACAGTCTGTGTTAACTATAATAATTAGTGTACTTAATGTGCTAATAATGTTCCATAACTAAAGAGTAAGTGTCTAATAAGTGCTTGATGTATTAAAATTAATAATTTGTCCTATGATGACAGTGATAAATTAAGATCCATTCTCTCTCCGGCTCCCTCTTCGACAGGGAAGCAGATGGGGACGGCTGGCAATTCTTTGCTAATGGGTCTTGTGATTGGTGCAGCCAGCACCTCCAGTAAGCGCGTCCTTCATTGGTCCATCATTCCTCCCCCCCCCCCGCCAAGCGTCCCGCGCTCTTCAACAGCTGACAAACGTAAACAAACATTCTTGCGATCCCTCCATCCACTCCAGTACACCCCTCTCAAGTCTCAACATCAGATAAAATAGACATAGGGCCGATTCCGGTAAATTTACAGAAAACCTGGGTTCACTATATTGTATATATTAGTTTCATTATCCAGTATTTTGGACCATTCTAAGACACTTTTCATCTATGGTGTTTCTCTCGGAAGTGCTCCGTTTTCAAGATATGCCCCGTTTACAAACATAATTAGGAAACTAGTCTGACTTGACTTGACCTAACCTAGACCTCAGCAGACTACCGGGACCTAACCTGGGCAAACTACCGGGTATAACCAATGTAAACTATCATAAAGTGACTGGGGCAAATTTCCAGGACCTAGCCTAATGTGGTAATACTGCTCAAGCCTACCCAAAAACCCAGTTATTCTGTAATAATACCCTGATTCCATAGTCATTTTCGTTTGTTAGGTTCTTCCCTGACCCAATGTATTTTAATCAGGACCTAACTTGGGCAAACTGCCGCGACCTAACCTGAACAAACTACCGGGACATAACTTAAGTATATATATATTTTTTTTTTTTTTTTTTTTTTTTTTTAATTCATTGCGCCGTAGCGTCAGTCAATAGGCAGACAACAGTACACAAGGGTAAGCGGGACTCACAAGAACCCAATGACCACATACACACACAAGCACACACACATGCGCACACACACACACATCACGAAAACATAACCGAATGAAGCACAAGCATACAGACAAATATTTACATCATGACCTACTTAAATCCACCAAAACGAGGGTGGCGCACCAGAAGTTCCTCCAGAACCTGATGGTTCAGCAGGTGTCGACAAACCACATCAAGTGGCAGGCCCTGGGGCAGCAAGTGTCGGACAGTGGGGCAGGCTAGGCAATAGTGCTCTATAGTGTTAGCACGAGGCGCTCGACACAAGCGACACTCAGTGAAGGGAGGCTCACCCTGCATCCCAGCAACCTGCCACGGTGGCCGGTAACCAAGCCTCAAACAAGCAGAGACTACATTGTGCCTCCGAACCATGAGGCCTCGACGACGGTAGGAATATTTGTGACGGCATACAGACTCGTAATGGGTGATGGAGATGCTGAAGGGCCTCTCTGCATCCCTGCATCGCCGTACAGGGAGGAGAGCGGCGGAGCGGACTTTAGAGAGGTAACATGTCAGGGAGAGAGGACGTCCAGCACCACGAGGAGGCAGATGGCAGGCTTCCTTTGCAAGTCTGTCAACTGTACCATTGTGACGTAAACCTACATGGGATGGCACCCATAAAAATTTGACAGTCAATTTACGATGACGCAATAAGGCCAAAAACGATAAAATCTGCTGAACAACAGTAGAGTGTGTGGGCTGAACACTAGAGAGGGAATGAAGGGCAGGTTTGGAGTCACAAAAAATGGCAGCATTCACTCCACGTTGACAAACAACACTAACAGCATCCAGAATGGCATACAGTTCACACAATGTTGAGCTAGAGTGGTTACAGAGACGACGGCCAACCCAGCCCCCTGGAGGTGACTCCAGGTCAGGCGAGAAAACAGCACAACCTGCTGCACCATCCACCTGCAATGAGCCATCAGTGTAGAGGCAGTATGGATCTGTGATGGAGGACGTCACTGTTTCTATGTGTTCCAGAGCCAACTGCTGCTGTAGAGAAGGCAGCTCCGACTTGGAAGTAGGTGTAAAGCTCACATCAGGTGTTGGTAGCATCCATGGAGGGGGCCCTGGGGGGACGTCTGCAACCATTATATCTATATTAAGACCACGGAGCACAGAGGAAACAGACCTTATAAGAGTACGTCCAGCAGGCAGTATGAGAGGGACCGGGTAGTTTGGTCTAAGAGAAGTCCTGACTAACTGAGAGTAATGGGGTGAAAGATGTGGGAAATGGAGGCACTTGACAGTGAAGCAAGTAACATTAGAATAAATTCTCTCCACTAATGGGGGAAGACGCAACTCACGCTGCATGTTCACTATCCTGGTCGACATTGGACAGCCGAGAATAATTCTCATTGCTCTATTTTGAAATTTTTCTAAAGCTTCCAGAGTAGCCCTAGGAAGTTGAATCAGAGCAGGGGAAAGGTAATCAACAACTGAACGGATAAAAGCAATATAGATGGTCCTGGCTACTGGGATGGAGATGCCCGAGGAGTTGTTAGATAGCCATTGAAGTGGTGTAAGTCGGCGCTGGAGACGACCCAATAAGTCCTGGACAATGGGATGGCCTTGAGGTCTGGCAGGGACAATCGGCCAAATATTGACTGGCGCACCCAGGTAGCAGTACTGGGAACACATGGGAATGACAGTCCCTCCAATGGTGAACACTGGCTGAGCTTGAGGTAGGCGGCAGGTGAATATTCTGCTCTTATCTGGGGAGACAATAATGCCACAGTGAGAGGAGGCCACAGAGAAGGAGTCAAGAAACCGCTGGAGATCCCTTGGTGAGGTAGAATGAACACAGATATCATCAGCATAGCACGTAATTGTAGTTCCAGGAATATCAGGGAGAGAAGTGAGCAACCGATGCATCAGAATATTAAATAACAATGGGCTGAGAACACCACCTTGAGGCGTACCAAGATGAAAACTGCGCAAAGGACTGAGTGCACCACTGAAAAACACACAGGAGGTCCTGTTACTCAGGTAGCCCCGAATCCACCGTAATAGATTACCCTTTATCCCAAAGTCAACCAGTTGATCCAAAATGACGTCTCTATTAGCAACATCGAAGGCACTTCGAAGGTCAATGAAGGCCACCACACTGTCCCTGGAAAGGCGAGAGTACAGGTCGATTAGGCAGTGATGTGTGCTCCGCTGGGGAAGGAAACCAAACAGCCATGGAGAGAGGCGATCCTGCAGTCTGTACATGAGACGATTGAGTAAGATTCTCTCCATAACCTTACAGAAACAGGAAGTAAGGGAAATAGGCCTGAACTTTGCAGTGCCGGGCTTAGGGATGGGTATTATTGTGCTGCTGGTCCAGGCTCGTGGTACACAACCGTCACGAAGACAAAGATTGTACAGTCGAAGTAGAGGGTTCCCAGGAACTTGTTGAAGTAGGCGCAGCACAGCATAAGTAATACCATCATCACCAGGGGAAGAAGCTCTACCCCGAATGAGAGCACGGCGCAACTCCTCCTCAGTTATCTCCTCTGCATCATCGTCATCATCTTGTAACAGAGCAGACATTAGACGTAGCCGATGGACAGCAGCACGGGAAGCGAGTGCATCTTGTATGTGGATGGGTAGACTGGCTGGGGTAGATTGTTCTGACCAGGCATCGACAAGTTGTTTGGCATAGTCGGCAGGAGTGTGATGACGAGCAGTGGCCGGTGTCTTTTTAACAACCCGACGGATGAGGTGCCACATAGAAGCCACACTTGTTTGCTGGTTGATGCTGTCCGTGAACCGCTGCCAAGACTCAGTGTGAGCGCAATCCTGCAGGGCAACTAAAGCGTCCCTAGACATCTGGTAACGATGGAGTAGGTCAGGGGTTGTGTTGGCTTGAAACAATAGGCCATCACGTTCAGCCTCCTCCTTTGCCTCCTGTATACGTGCATCCAGCGTCCAGGAGTGGGCAGTATGGCGATGCTGGAGGTGTGGCCGGGAGACGTATAGCCTATAAAAGTCATGAGTAGCAGATACAAGATCTGAGTACAACTGTTCAGCTGATGATATGTCAAATGTAGGGAATACATGGGCAATAAATAAGATGTAAGTCGGGCAATATTTAGGGGGCACAGCAATACGCAAACGAGTGGCTGAAGCACCTGACCCAGCAGTTAGAGAATAATGAAACCGAAGAGCAATGTGATCAGAGAATAAGTCTGGCACGGAGAAGCACTGGACCTGAGTTGCTATCAGGCCAGACGAGAGGATGTAATCCAGAGTACCTCCCCGGCAGTGAGTGGCACCACCAGTGTCCCAGTGTGTCAGATGATGCTTGCGGATGTATGAAAGGAGACGAACACCATTACGATTAATAGAGCCAGTACCATCACCCAAATCAGAATGCCGAGCATTAAAATCTCCCATATACACCATACCACGCACTGTTGGAGAAGGAAGAGCCTCAAGAGTGATTCTAGCTGGGGCAGAATAGACATTACATAGTTGGAGTACTCCATTCCCAGGTAGAACCTCAAATAGCTGAAAGGTCATGTCAGGATCAGTGGAGGTACGGAGAAGGCGATGTGGCAAGGAGCTATGTATGTAAGTCAGGAGACCATTCCTTACCAGATGAACATATGGCACATAACCTGAGAGGGGAGGAGCTTGCCCAAGAGCGAGCGGCCGTCCTGGAAATGCTTCCTGGAGAAAAATAACACTGGGATGATGACGAAAAACATAGGCCTTGAGTTGAGTGAGCTTAGCATAACTGGTGATACCACATACATTCCAGGAGATGACATCCAGCCGGCAATCACTAGCGAACTCTGTATTTGGAGGTAGAAGTCCGGTGAGTGGGGGCAGATGAGCGACCTGGAGAAGAAGATGGACCAGGAGAAGGGACTGACTCGAAAAGCTTTTCAAGGCGAGATGCAACAGTATCCATCTTTTCGGTAAGGGTAGTGACAGTTGAGATGATGGCCTGCTGAGCCTCGACCAAGGTGGAGAGTTTGGAGTCATTGGCAGCCTGAGCGGCAACCAGCCCATCAATCCTGGCTTCAAGGGCAGAAAAGCGGTTTTCAAGAGCCGTACATCGTGCCATGAGGGTAGCAACAGACTTGCGGAGGGCCAGGTCTGGAGGTGAGGCAGGGTTGGTAGGAGGAGCAGACTGGGGAGGTGGTGGTGGTGGTGGTGGTGGTGGAGGCGGAGCAATAGTAGAGACACGAGCCTGGACCTTACGTCGAGTACATCCATGCCACACGTTAACCCCTGGCTGAAGGCATCGTGGACACTTCCATCGAGACGTATCTTCAGGAGGTGAAGGCTCAGAGGTGGAGGCAGCAGGACGTGATGGTTCACCCCTGACAGGACACGTCTTGGAATTATGGTCGGCCGCACACCATGCACACTTCGGCCTGGCAGAACAGTACCGGGAGATATGCCCAACTCCCCAGCACCTGTAGCACCAAGGCTGGTCATTATGAAGTTTCCTCACCTCACACGGTGGAAGACAAGGGAGGAAATCAAAGGAAATCTCATTTGGAGGTGGATCGGGTTGACTCCAGACAACAACAATACGGCTAATGGGGGAACCATCTTGGAAAAAACGACGGGCAAAGTACACACCAGGGTATCCTTTGGCAAGTTTCGGGTCAACATCAATAGGAAAACGGGTGAGGATGTAGCTGGGGAACTTACGAGGCCTCTCAGGTGAGTCTTCAAGAATGAGAGGCAGAGATAAAAATTCACCAGCCTTCACTCTATCAATGATGTCCTGACGCTTCCTAGAGATGTAGACAAACCGGGAGGTGACAGCAGCCATCTTGACTTCAGCCAGTTCACGCTGCAACTGGAAGGCCCTGTTGACATCAGACAACCAACGCAGCTTTGTGTCTGTAGATGGGTTTCCAGAGAAGGAGAGTTTGACATAGGCATCTCTCGGGGCAAAAGCAGGAAGGTTGGACGAGGGCAAGGAGTTGGTATACAAAGAAGAAACACCAGGGTGAGGCAGAGAAGGTACGTCGTGCACAGCTGAAGCACCCTTGGCAGTCTTGGCAGCTGGAGGTAAACAGTCCACACCATCGGAATCCTGCGAGGAGTCGGACGAGGCATCAACAGGTCGCTTGGTAGAGGTTGAGGAGGTGGACGGCTGCAACCTGTGCTGCGGAGTGACCGAGGAGAGGGGGGGAGGGTTGCGAGAAGGCAGCTCAGGCCAGTGATCCTCAATTGGAGACTCGTCTTCCTCCGACATTGCCAAGTCGGCCTCCAAGCAGGAATCCGCACTCTCCATCAGGCCAGGCAAGGCCTAGATGGAAAGGAAACAACAACACAAACAACTAAACACTCAATCAGCCAGGGACACACACACACACACCCACAGACAATCACAACAAAACTGTACACAGAACCACAACAGACAAACAACACCAGCAACACCACAGAAACAGCAACACACAAACAAGAACTCACAAACAACACAAAAAACACAAACAAGAGCTCCAAAACAACACAAACGAGAATGGAGGCAGAGCGCCACGAGTACGTACACACTCCACCTGTTCTGGAGCGAGACTCTTAAGTATAATTGACACTTTTAAGATATTGTCAGGAAAGTATGATGAGGATGTATGCACAGGTATGTACCATTCCCATGAGAGCAGAATCTAGAACAAGAGGGCATTTAAAAAAAAAATATTAGGAACGAACTAGGCATGATAAAAGGAAAAATTGCTTTTGTAATAGTCAATGAATGGAAAGCACTGACCCAGTATGCAGTCACTTATGAATCTATAAAGAAGTTTGAGAGTAATCTTGATAGAGTATGGTGAAGGCAAGAATTGAAGTTTGATTACAAAGCCAAGATTCAGAATTATAAAAATGTTGTGTGGCCACCACCAGTGAAAACCCGCAGAAGTGCTGGTGTTGGTAATGAGCTGCATACACACGCCTAGTTTGCCTTTTTCCCCACCATCTACTGTAAGATACTGTGAGATTAAGCAGACTATGGGGACCTCCTAACCTGGGCAGACTACCAGCAGGACTGTCCAGTGTGTGCAGGGGCAGCAAAACATTGGACTTAGGCTCTGGAAAGCTGTCATTTTCTATATACTGTTATGACAAATAAAAAGGGGGGGGAGGGCAATCTCATCTTAAATTCATTACACATCATCATAATGCATTGTTCTCTCTTGAAATATACACATTTTGTAAATGTTTGCCATATGGACCTCTTATACAGTAGGCTAATACCGCTTGTGGGTTTTTTTTTCTAACCTTTAAAACTTACTTGCAAAATTAAACCCTATTATCATAAATCTTGCCAGCAGGTAGATCTATATGGATGAATAGAAATATGAAACCGTGGTTTAAAGCTGGGAAGTGAAGATGTTTTCATATGTTATGTTTATTGGAGAATTGTTTATTTAGCAGTGTAGATGTACTGCAATATTTCTTTATGCTTGAGGTATTGTTTATGTTTTAGCTGGTGAAATTGAAAAGTTAGGTACAAATACTCTATATTGTATAAGGAATCACCAGGGATACAAGGAAAGAATAAAGGCCCCAGACATAAGGGGTTGAAATAAAGTTACAGTACTACTGGAAAAAGTATTTTTTTAAACTACAAAACCAATGAACAATGTTGCCCTTCAATTATATTTCATAAAAAGTAAAGCATTTTTTTCAAATACCAAATTATGTACAGATCAAAAGGTTAAGAAATAGATCCATAAAAATGCATGTAAAAAGAAAATCTCATCAAAGCTCGCCTAAATATATGGGGCATAAAATAAACATAATTTATGGGATATGTTCTATTTGCAACATAAAAAAACTCTGTTCTCCCATCTGACTAGTGTTCTGCCTCACACACCATGTCCCACAACTTCACTTCCTGACAAAATTCCACATCCTGCATTCTCTCCACATGCCCAAACCATACTCCCATGTTTCCACAGAACTATTCCCAGGTCTATTATTATAAAACAGTAAATTCAGCAGTAACTATGTTCATCACAAATAGCACCAGTGGACAGGATTGGAAAACTGATATCAGACTGAGACTTTGCCAGACTTTCAACAATCTCCTGTCTTGCTCTAACACTCGGCTTTTTCAGGCTTTTCCCTTCATCCTTTCGCTTTCTCTTCTTTGTTGAATGCAATCTGTCTTGTTTCACTACATTTTTATTGCTTGGCTCTAAAACAGTAGAAGTATCTAAAGGCAAGTTATTTGACTGTGCAGAATATGTTCTGCCAGCATGTACTATACCATATGCTTTTGATAAATGGTTGTTTAATGCTTTAACACTTTCAAGGTCTTTCATTTCATCACATTCAGAGAGAAGTGATTGCAGTTTCATCTTTACTTCTGTTATTTGTTCCTCAACTTGTGACCTAGTGCTATCCTCCTTACACACAATATCTTGTATCATCTCAATTTCCTCGGTGGGAGACTTTGGTTTGCTTGGATGGGACTTGTTCTTCAAAAAGTTACCAACAGCATGTATATGCTTACAGATGTTCTTTCTTCCTGCAGCATTGTCATCACAAGAGCATATATACATGCATTTACATACTTGGCAATATGGACATCTGTCTCTGCAAGATTCACAAGTGACATTATGTGCCTCTATCTGGTAATATTTATTCTTATAAGTGTCGGAACACACAGTAAAAAGACCATGGTCTTCTTGAATAACTTCAAGGGACATTCCCGTCGTGTGCCGTTCACTTACCGGTAAAGGACTCCTTGCCACTCGGTTCTTCATCAAGTCCACCATTCTCTTATCTTTCACCAAATTTTCCAAAGCTAATAGTGTATTATCTAACCTTTTTACCTTCTTGCCCTTCAAGTATACATACTTCAAAAGTCGATGCATGCTTTCCAGGTGGTTATTCGTGCTGAGAGATATACCCCTCCTAAAGCACATTGGCCATAACTGAATTCTGCTTGCACACAAATAATATACCTTGAAATAATCATGAAAATTCTTAAATCCAGACTCCAATCAGTAGCCCAGAAAACCTTCACATTGCTTATGAAATTTATCTTCCTCTTCTTCATCCATTAATGCTCTTAACATCTGATAAACTGTTGCCTTTTCAATGAATGACACACTGATTTTTGAGCTAATACTCTTCCTGAAGGCCCTATCTGTATGCCAGCTGCAGTTCAAGTATTTAACAGTTATATCCCCACCCATAGTTGCATACCATGCATTTCGGAAAAGGGGATCATCATCACTCATGAACACCTGTGCTTGCACTACACCCATGCGATCTTTTATCTTATCTAAGAAGACCTTAACAATTTCAGTATTTACTGTGCTACTGATCAGAAAAGCCACTGGGAAACCTTGGTGTAAATCAGTAATAGTCATTAATGTTGTCAACTGAAATCCAGTATACTGACTAATGCAGTGGGTGGAATCCATACATACTTGCAGTTTTTCAGTGTTTTTTAACTGCTATGAGAACATTAACTGTTGTCCTTCTTTCATAAATGCAAGCACGAATTCTTCCGAGGGGATTTCTGTATTCTGTGGATCCAGTTCCCCTTGATCTTTAAAGTATAGAAGTTCTCCAGCATCCTTCATATCTTGAGCAATCAGACGTACACTTGTGCTGTTATCAGAGTGACGACTCTGATTCACACTTAGTCCATATGCAGCAATGATATTTTCTATGTCCTTCTTCTCCAGGATCGATGTTCGATTTCGTCCAGATGTCTCCCGTACTCGTTCTAGAATTTTGTGATGCTCTATCCCTTGCTTAATCATACCTGAAAAACAAAATATACAGTCACAATATCTGAAATTAATTTAATATGTTAAAATATAATCTCACCTGCAGCAACTAAAAATAATAAAGTAAAGAACTAGCAGATTTAAACAGCAACTAGTTCTGGCAAATATATATATACAGTACAGGTACTGTAAAGTACACTATTAGTCAGTCAATAATCTATTGGACAATTTACAGTATTGTATACAGTTTTATGGTTAAGAACACACAATAAAATATCTCTTTCTTGAAAACTAGCATAAGATAATGATTGTAATGCACAACCATTTAGCTCAAAGCAGTCCCGATTGACATAATAAGATGCAGTATTATGTAGCAACTACAGTACATTTCATAAGCCATATTACCATAAAAATATAGCACAGCAATGTAAACTTAATCTAAAAATCACTTATTTAGTAAGAACAGTTTGGATTTATTCAGGGAAGGTCAACAGTACTGCAACTAATTAAAGTACTTGATAGTTGGACGGAGGCTTTAGATGTTGGTGAAGCTATAGATGTACTGTACTGTGATTTCATCAAGGCATTTGACCGTGTCCCACATAGAAGATTGATGGAGAAAGTGGCTAGTTATAGAATTGAGGGAAAGTGCCTTGAATGGATAAGGAGCTTCCTAACTGGAAGGAAACAGAAGGTAATAGTAAATGGTACTGCATCAGATTGGGAAAATGTTACCAGTGGTATTCCTCGGGGATCTGTACTGGGACCTCTGTTGTTTGTGATTTTTATTAATGATCTCCCTGAAGTAGTAAAGAACAACAGTGAAGTATACTTATATGCTGATGACACAAAAGTGTTCAGTAGGATAAAGAATGAGGATGATTGTAGAAAATTGCAAGAGGACTTAAATAAAAGTTCAATAAAGTACTGTACAGTACATATATCAAGTAGTGACCCATTCTTGTACAGAATTCTACTTTAATGGGTATTTACATTTAAAAAAATCTGAATCAAATATCTATACTGGTATGTGTCCTTCCATTATTTGTTTTTGGTATCATTTATAAACATTGAAAACTACTGTGTAGTCAACTGTCACATTACCTGCAATTCTATCTTTCTCACTCTTGGGCAGTACCATGTGAACTAAGTTTGGAAATCCAAGTTCGTGATCATGATGGTCAGTGTAAAAGGTTACACGAATCCGTCCATCTGCTTTCACAACTTCCATTGATGAGGTGCAGTAAAGCCCCAACTTACAAGTACCTGTTGAGAGCCAAAGGAAAATAACATGCTGATCAGTATAGTCTACTGTAATTATATTAGGCCTACAGCCCTATAATCATCTTTCAACATATGATCTCACAACTTCCTAGAATCTGATATGTCAGTGAAATTCTTCTCTTGATCATACTGTTAAGAGAGCAGTCCTCTATGTCTCCCAGAAAACTGATCTGAATCAAATGAGCAGTAAAGGTGGCACATTCAAAGAGGAAAATGATACTGTACAGTATATACCTGGGCTTTTTTCAGTACGTTTCTTTTCTGAAGTATCTTGTGTCTTTGTGGACGACTTCTCACCAGATTTTCAACAGTAAAAGATCTGTTTTTTTCCTTCACTGGACTTCCAGGATCCACCATGAGTTGTGTAGTTAACTCCTACACCCATTTCTATAGAACCTTTCCATGCCAAGAATTCTGCAAGGAGAAAAAATAGTATACAGTACATGTACTTAGGTTAAAGTCAAATATATATGTGGTGCAATGCTTGCATAGTGAACAGTGGTGGAACAGGGTGTAAAATATTGTGAGGAGATAACTTTGTTTTTACGCGATTTGACCTGAACTGGCCTAACCAATTTTCAGGCGAAACAAAATTTTTCCTACTGTCTTTACCATATTATATGTATATATCATGGTAATTCTTTACAAGAGGTCCACGTGGATTTTTGTCACATTTTATATATTTTCATGCATATTTGCATATATGCATATGCAAAAAATTGAGGCAGAGCTCTCATAAAGTATTACTCATCTAACATTACCTTTTAACATCTTCAAGCTTACCTTTTTCATAGGTGAACTCATGCTGAGTTTTGTGGGTTTCAATCTGATGTTGTGCAAGGAGATGCTCTCAGTAGTTATTAAGTGTTGGGTAGGCTTCATTGCACTCTTTGCATTTAACCAAAGTAGATCTACCGTCATCTTTACATGGTATAGGCCTAGGCGGAAGCTTTACACCGTGTATATTCCGCTCGTGGGTCCGCTTGTTGCTAACTTGAGTAAAAAGCTTATCACAAATGCTGCACACTAAGGAAGAATCAGCCGGTTTCTCGACTAACTCTTTCCTTTTAGGACATACACCGTGAAATTTCTGTTCATGCACTTTCCTGTGACTTTTCTTGTGAAGTCCTTGTTACAGTAATTACATTTAAGAAAAGGCGAATTCACTCCCGCCATGGCTATGCTCTCAGTTTGTTTAAGTTTGTCAGCTGTTGAAGAGCGCGGGACGCTTGGCGGGGGGGGGGGGAATGATGGACCAATGAGGGACGCGCTTACTGGAGGTGCTGGCTGCACCAATCACAAGACCCATTAGCAAAGAATGGCCAGCCGTCCCCATCCGCTTCCCTCTTCGACAGGTGGTGTCTGGTCCACGAGTCGTTCTAGTCAAAGATATCTGGGAAAGTTAATTCTTAGTGGTAGTTCTCGATATCCATATTACGGTTCCGGGTACATTGCCCGCCGTGAGTGGTTATTTCTCTGTGATTTTCTTTGTCATTCTTTGATTAATTTATTTCTTGTACATGTGTTCTTGGTAGGATTAAGTTTAATTCTAAGTTTACGGTTCGGGGTACATTGCCCGCCGTGAGTGGTTATTTCTCTGTGATTAATTTCTATGTGATTTTCTTTGTCATTCCTTGATTAATTTATTCTCTTGTACATGTGTTCTTAGTAGGTTTAAGTATAGTTCTGATTCTATTTCTAAGTATAGTTCTGATTCTAATTCTAAGTATAGTTATAAGGTTGATTCTGGTCATCATTGTTCTTGTTTTTATGAGCTGATTCCAAGCTAAGTTCTGCATAATTATCATTTGGTATATTCCTCATTAATATCGTGTGTGTGTGTAATAAATTCGTTGGGAAAACTCTATAAACATCTTAGTATAATTTGCCCCCATTCCTATATCATTCTCGATTCTCCTACCGCCTGGCCGGGACGAGGAAAGCTTAAAAAGATCCCAATATTATTTTTTTGTGTGTTAACGCTCGTTAATTATTTCATATATTTTCGAGTCGTTACACTGGTGGCAGCGAAGGTGGGATAAGCTAAGAGTTTTGGCCAGCCGTATTGGGGGAGACAGAGTGTTATAGGGTTGGGGATGTTAACGTGAGTAATGTTCCAAGTGGCAATTGCGGGACACAGCCAGGTACCACGTGGCTTAGATGTGGAAATTGAAAATACAGAAGTAAGAGTAAAAAATAATTTGTACAGTATGGATCGGGAAGAAAAGCTTATAGTGTTGGAGGATGAAATTAAGTACAGTGGAAATCAGTATGGTGGAGTGGAACATCAGGCAGTTGATAATCAGGTGTTAATAGATACCATGCGAGTTTTAGTGGACAAAGTACAAGGTGTAACAGTTAGGCTAGAGAAAATGGAAAAATTAACCAACCCTGACACTGTTCTTCCTAGGAGTTCACCAGGTGGCAGAGATTCTGTCTCTGGGTGTTCAACAATTTTAGCCCCAAACATGACTAGTACACCAGTAAAAACACCTTCAGAAGTCTTAGTTAAATCTCGTGACATTAAAATTCTGGAGTTAGAAGCATTACATGGGATAGATTCAGCTGCAAGGTTGCAGATGTTTTTCGAACAGGTTGAACATTGTACAATTGATTCTGATGCTAGGTTAGAGGTGGCAAAATCAAGAGTAGATCATGAGATGGCGGTAATGATTCATACAGCACAGAAGCATGGGGAGATAAAGAAGTGGGATGAACTGAAACAGTATCTTACTAAGGAATTTGGTGTTGAACTTAACTTTGACCAGGCGTGGAGACAAAACGATTCTTTAAATTATGTCTGGATGAGTAGCCCACAGTCTTTCGTGCATAAGTTCAAATGTCAGTACGCAGCAATCAGAGGAACGTTTCACAGTGAGACACTTCCAGATAGGGATAGGCTACTGAAAAGGAAGTTGTTGCAAGGTTTTCCACGAGGTAGTAGGGATCTCTTAGAGGTCTTTGTGGATGACAGTATTCCTCTAAACAAATTCCTTGGTCATGTAGAGAGTGAACGGGCTATGCTTCTCAAAACTCAAGTTGTAGTTAATTCAGTGCCTAGCTCTCTAACCAAGACTGGGGGTAGTTCGAAAAACCTAGGGGATGAGCAGTCAGAAGTACCAGTATCTACAAAGTCAGAGGATAGTTTAGCAGAACTCACAGACAAACTAAATAAATTACAACAGCAGGTTAGCCAGCCATTTGCCCCGAGATCAGGTCCAACCCCACCTAAATAGTGTGCATTCTGTCATACTGAGACTCATTTCTTGAGAGATTGTTGGAGAAAACCACCTAGAGGACACTGCTTTGAGTGCTTGAGATTGGGATGTAGACGAGGTAACCCAACTTGTCCGGGAAAAGCCGCTCGTTCTTCTTCCACGCGACAGTATCAAACTCCTGGTTCACGTAATCAGACTCCACCCTCAGTAAATGCCAGTTCAGTGAATAACACGAGCGAGTCAGGAGGAACCGCCGACGTATCAGTCCGGAATCCTACCTCATGACTAGGCTACGCTGATCTCTCGCCTGTAATAAATCTCATTGTCAATAATAAATTGTGTACTGCGTTATTGGACACCGGTAGTGGAGCAACATTGATTAAAAAAAGTACTATGAAGAGATTGGGTCTTGAATTGGATAAGTCTAAGGTGTTGCCATCATTAGTTGCAGTAAATGGTGATCCATTGAAAGTTTTGGGAATGGTGAGAGTAAACATTCACGTGGGAGATCAGGAAGTCTATTCACCGAGGATCGCAATAGTACCCGACGTTTATCTTAACCAGGATTTATTGTTGGGATGTGATGTTGTCCAGCGATCAAACTTGACTTGGTGTCCTCGGGAAAAGATCATGGTTTGGGGAGGAACTGCTTACAACGTAGCCCATGTCCGCACAACTCTCGCTAGTGTAAGGAAAGTTAGAGTACCAAACCCTAATGTAATACAGAGTCAAGCAACTAATCAGGTCCAGCTTAAGGAAATGATACATTTGGAACCGTACAAAGTCAAGGTAATTCGGGTTAACATCAGTGAACAGACAGGATCTAGCTTAGTAGTGTATCCTCAGCCCAAATATTCATCTCAGACGTGTGCAATGTTAGTGGAGGTCGATCATAGACAGACTATTCCCATACTTATGGACAACCCATCTAAGGTGCATAAATTCATTAAGGCAGGTACCATTGTAGCTCGTTATGATCATTACTCTGACTCGGTAGAGGATTCATTTACTCAGGTATGTCACACTCAAATTGAGAATGAATTGTTGCCTAAGAATGATTGTACTGGTGATGAGGGAACTAGAAGAGAAGGATTGCAGAAATTAATCCACGAACAGAACTGGACTCACTTATCTAGCGAACAACAAGAAAAATTGTCAAACGCAGTCGTATCTCACGAGAACTTGTTCATGGTAAACAATGAGGAAATGGGTACCATCTCAGGGGAACCAGCCCACATTTCAGTATTGGACCCAAATCCTTGTAGGACATCAATATATCGATATCCGGAGCATGCAAAGAAGTTAATTTCACAAATGTTGACAGATATGGAGGAAAGAGGCGTGATTGAACCCTCGAGCGCAGCGTGGTTATCCCCTATCGTGTTAGTGAACAAACCAAATGGTAGTAAACAGATGTGTCTAGACTTTAGAAAGGTAAACGAACATTTAGCTGCTGATATTCATCCTTTGCCCCGACTTGAAGATCTAGTGAATGTTGCGTCAGGACATCAATATTATGCTACCCTTGATTTAAAGGATGCTTACTTTCAGATAGTATTAGATGAGGATAGTAGGGATGTAACCACCTTCTCCGATGGTGTATCCTTGTACCGTTTCTGTAGACTTCCTTTCGGATTAAGTTGTGCACCCGCGATCTTTTCGCGCAAAATGGCAGAAATCCTCGCGCCCTTGTTGAGAGAAGGCTGGGTCAAGAATTATTTAGATGATATCATTTTATGGGCTGGAGATTTTGATCAATTGATGGATAGGCTAGAAAAGCTTTTCAATTTGCTAGAAGTCAGAGGAGTAAAATTGAATCTGACCAAGTGTGATTTTGTCAAACGGGAGGTGAAGTTTTTAGGTCATAGAGTGTCCCGGGAAGGTAGTACACCAGATCCAAGGAACTTAGAAGCCATTAGTCTGTTGAAACCACCTCAGAATGTCAAGGAAGTTAGGAGATTCGTAGGTATGTGTGGATTCTACCGTAAATTTGTCCCGAATTTCTCGAAAATTGCTACACCAATAACCAACCTTATGAAATCCAAAGTCAGCTTCAAGTGGACGGACAAATGTCAAGAGGCTTTCGAAACACTTAAGGAAAAACTGATGTCTATGCCAGTCCTAGTAAATTATCAACCCGAATTTCCACTTGTTTTAGTGACTGATGCTAGTGATGAATGTGTTGGAGCTGTTCTACATCAGGTTCAGTTAGACGGGAGTGTCAAACCTCTAGGTTATTTCTCTAAGAAGATTAGTTCATGTGAGCGACGTTACTCAGTTACCGATAAGGAAGCGTTAGCCATAGTTTTAGCTTGCCGTCACTTTCATCATTATCTCTGGGGAGCTCGTTTTGAAATTCAGACGGATCATCAACCACTCACCAATATCTTTCGTAGACGCACAAAATCACCTAGAGTAACGAGATGGATGTTGGAAATGCGCGAGTACAATTTCTATGTTAAGTATGTCAAGGGTAAGGAGAATGTAGTGGCAGACCAGTTGTCACGCCCAGTCAGACTGGTAACACATCAGCCACTTGTTACCTGGTTAGGTCTAACGCGTGAAGAGTTTGTTCAAGAACAACGTAAAGATCAGACTTGGGAGGAAGTTTCAAATTATCTACAAGGTGGAAAATTACCAGGACGAAAGATTCCCAGAGCCACTTTAGATCAATTTGAAGTCATGAATGGAGTGTTGTATTATGTTAGGGAAGCTAGGGATGCCAGTTTGAACTATACAGTAGTTGTGCCTCGTCAGTTAGTCAGAAAAGCCTTAGAAGTAGCTCATGACCAAACTGGACATTTTGGACAGTTCAAATCAATCAAAAAGGCAGAAGAACTCTTTTATTGGCCATCAATCAAATCTGATGTAATAGAATATCTTAAGAAATGTGTCACTTGTCAACAGTTCAAACATACCCAAGGAATGTCACAGCAGTATAGGGAATTACCAATTGTATCCCAACCAATGCAGAGAGTAGCTATTGATCTCACTGATATGACAGCAGGCCAGGATGGGCAAATATATATTCTCACTACTATTGACCATTATTCTAGGTTTGTTAAGTTTTATCCATTGAAAACCAAACATGCTCATGGTATAGTAGATAGACTTTCCCAGTATATCATTGACTTCGGGAGACCTGACGCCATCTTGTGTGACAACGCCATGGAATTCACTGGGCAAGAGCTAAGGAGGTGGGCTGACCAGCATGGCATCAAAATCATCTACACCACCCCATATCACCCCCAAGCCAACGGACTGATCGAGCGCATGCACAGAACCCTCAAGACCGTGCTCGCCCAACTGTGCAAGGGTTATCCTTTGAGGTGGCCCGCTTTCCTGGGAGAATGCCAATCATACATGAATTTGGCGGTGCACAGTAGTACCGGAGCTTCCCCCTATGAGGCGTTCTATGCTAGACAACCATCCCGTTCAGTGACCGCACCCCTCTTAACCGTGAAATCTGAAGTCAGTGATTCTCAGAAGTTAAAGAGGATGATAAAGGACGCTAGCGTGAAGTCACAGCGGAGGTACCGAGCTTTTGCAAATAAGAAACGCCGTGCAGATAAGGTGGAAGTTGGATCTCTTGTGTGGGTTAAATCAGAAACTTCCTTACCTGGTACCTGTAGCAAACTGAATGCAAGGTGGAAAGGACCCTACCGAGTGTTAGAAGTTATCAGAGACGGCCTAGTGTATATTGTGGAGGACCCTTATTCGGGAAAACAAGTGCAACGAGCCGCAGAAAAGGTTAAGCCGTATGTGAGTTGGACTGAGATTATTCCCGAGTTGGAAGAGACACAAATGGGAGAACTTGAGGAGGAGGAGGAGGATGCTTACCTCCCTCCTTGCCGTCGTAAACCTCCCAGACGACTTATTGAAGAATGTTAGCCAGTGATATGAAGAAATGGTTGAGATATGTGTGTACAGCAGTGGACAGTCATGAGTTTAGTATTGGGAAGTTTTACCACTAGCATTGATCGAAGGTCAACTGTGCTCTTGTCTCATTTTCTCATGTTCTATTCTTAAGTATTCTCAGGTATATCAGTAATCTTTTCCAGAGTTGTGTAGTTCAATCATGTGTCTTAATTCAAGTGAACCTAGGATAATTCTGTTCTCAATTCACAGTCATCACCTCATGCGTGGTCCTAAGTTTCACTTAACCCCTCCGGGACGGGCCAAGAATGGAAATACGTACTGTGGTTCCGGGTTCAATACTAATTTTTTACCCTGCCTGTCCGGGTATTTCCCGGAAAATCACTCTACTTCTCTTACTCCCTACGTCTAAACTACAATACTGAACAACTTAAATTTGATTGTGTACTCACCATCAACTCCTCCTCTTTCCATTAAAACCAACCCCAGCTCTCTAGGACACTCCATTGCCGAGAAATCAAGTGAGGAATGGAGGTCACTTTTCCCGTGAGAGCGAGGCTGCGTTCGCTTTGTGAGCGTGGCTGTGACTCAATCTAGCTGGTTGCACCCGCGGAGTGGAGGTTACAGGAGCGGGTGCGCCCGGCAGCGCGGTAGGATGCACCGAATCGAACGAGCCCGTATTTTCTTCACTACGCCCAGCCATTGTCACGGTCAAGCACACACTGATTGAATGTGGGGATGAAAAGGTCTGGTGGTGAAGTATAGCCAGATCAAAAAAAATCCCGACAAATTTGGCGTTTTTCCCCATAAATTACCAAAAGCGGGATTTCCCGCTGCCCGGACTCTGTCGACAGAGCGGGATTTCCCGCTGCCCGGCCTCTGTCGACCGAGCGGGAAATCCCGCTGCCCGGACTCTGGGGGTTAAGGATATATTGCCTATGCCTAAATGAGGTTAAGGAAGTGATTTAGGTGAGTGCAGCTGAATGTGTTGAATGTGATGAATGTAAAAGATTATTTTCTTGCCTTAGGCTAGGATAATATGAGAGTGACGGAGACGTCAGTGGACAACTCCATAGATTACTCGTAGAGTGAAGGTGACTGGGGTACATGACACAGCGCGAAGAGTGTTCAGGGCCGGTATTCACAAAGCATCTTTGAGTATAGATTTGTTCTTATGTTTGCATTTCTGACCTCATCATAGTGTTTCAGGTTCATTTCGAAACAGTGAATGGTTTTGCTATTCTATTTGTATGAGCTGTTGTTATGCTTTCGAAGCAGTGTCGGGTACTATAGTCTATTTCATTTCATCTGACCACGATAATCTGTAAAATGACAACATTGCATTGTCAACTCGTGATTGGCTGAACAAACATTGTCCTTAACCCTTGACTCGTTGATATAAACATTTAAATTAACCCTTCCTTAACTTGATTATATGATCCTGGGATGCTTAGAAAATTCTCATTTGTTATTTCATATATGCAAATCATGTCCATCTGTTGCATTAACCATATAAACAGACACAAGAAAGAAAAATTCAAATCCAAGTCGACGATCTTCAAACGTAAACGAACACAATTTTATTTCTCCCCATTTTACTTAGATAAATAGATATCTGTCTTCATAGGCACTCTTAAAAGGTATTCTAATATTTATTGAATGAAAATGACATGAGTATTGTTATAATATAGCCAGAAATACAAGGGGAGCTAAAAACAGTTGTGAAACAAGGGGCGGTAAATGGAACAGCCACTCTGGCTGCTTTGGGCGGGGTGGCGGTGTAGCAGTAGGAAGTGGGATGCGACTGGAACGTATCAACTGCGCATGCGTGGGGGTTGAAGGTGCCAGGCGCACGAGTCACGATGGCAAGAGAGCAGGGTTGCCAATTTAGCAAAAATGTACTCTTCTTTGAAGAAGATAACGACAGAATCATTGGAAAAGCTTTGTTTGAGCTAGACATCCAAGAAGAGACAGAAAAAGACAAAATAAATATTGCATAATATGTGGATAATGAGAGAAAACAAAGAGAAAAACTAGAATCAGGCAACACAAAGAAGAAAAAGAGGACGAGAGAGTGGCCGTTGAAAAGGCTATTCCCCCCAAAACAGTGATTGTAACACTGATATACACTCACTCGACGCTCGGACTCGCCAAAGCCGAGAAGAGTGTACTGTATAAGGAGGCGTTCATCATCTTTTGAGTTGAATGAAGCAGGCAAGTTATATTATAATATATTATACATTAGGTACCTGTTTGGGGAGCAACCTATCAGTAGTTTTTATATGAAATTGACAAACATCTAAGGTTAAACCCAATCAGTGTTTGTACTGTTGCTTTAGTCTCTTATTTATTTATTTACTTAATTAAAGATCTACTTATCACATGGAAAGCTGAATTTTATACTATTTTGTAGGAGCTGCCCTCTCTGACATCTCTCTAGATTGTGGTGTTGAAACTAGACAGTCAAGGTATAGAGAAATGACTCTCCCATCTCCTTGTTTTTTTTGGTCTGACCCTCGTGGGTGGTATATACAGTAAGTATAAATGGTACACAGATAATGGACTTCTTCACCCACATGGATAGTTGAGATAAGTTTATACCTATGGAAATATAACTCTTAATGTTTATGAGAAAATTAAATGTTACAAACTTCTTTGATTCTGATAATGTATTAAATCCTGTTTCTTAAGTGGTAGGGAACTGTATTTATTAAATTGGTATGTTTATAAAAAGCAAGTGAGGCGAATCATGTGTGTGTACTTATTAGTGTGATATGGATTTTACATGGAATTTCTTAACTCACATATGTTTTACTTTCATTATTGTACTTCCAGACAAGATGCTGTATTTCAAACAAGCTGCAGATAGAAGGAAGGTCCTGAGGAATTATGATGACCTGTACCACAGCAGTCCTGTTGGAGGACACAGTGGCTGGAATGTAACATAAGAGAACATCTCCAAGGTGTACTATTGCCTATTGGAGAAGTATGACACAGGACATCCAGCATTATGTATGTGTGTGTGTTTCTTGTGTAGACCATAACATGACACAAATACATTGATAAGTGTATATGAAATGAGTGGGATTCTAGTAAAGTGTTCATTCAATATTGAATGCATTACTCTCTAATCCCACTGCTGTATTGCTCTCCAGTAATTTTACCATTTTTTCCAGATTGCTACTTCAGTCAGTGCCAGATGTTTACAACACTGAAGATTCAGGTCCCAGAAATGTGTCCCATTAATGTCAAGGAACCCTTTGAGTTACTTGGAGTAGACCTGATTGGTGAGTAATGTATTAACATTGTTTCATCTTTGTTGGTTCAGGAGCTTCTTTGCTGTTGGTCATAATTACCCAGTTATGCATTCTTAAGCAAACAATTCCTGTTAGTCCATCCAACCTAACCCCTGCAAATAATAACTTTTATGATATTCTTTTATGCTGTAAATGTAGCATGCCAAAGTTTTTTGGAAATCGTTTAATTCAATGTTTGTTCTGTAACCGGCTGTTTTATTCAAACTGTGATAGGACTCCTTACCTTGTTACCTTTTCATTTGTAGTGACTGTACACAAGAAGTAGAGTTCCTTTAAATGCACAGTACAGTAGTTTCCTATCAGCCCATTCATCTGAGGCCAGTTCGGAAGAATATTGCTAACATAATCTTTACATCTTTAAGGGCAGCTGAGAGAGACGAGAGCTGGGAATATTCTCATCTGTGTTCTCCCATGATGAGACAAGGTGCAACAGCAAGTGAAAGATGAAGTGATAAACTCTGGTAGGTGCCTTGTTTTGGTAAAAACTTATATCACTGAGTATTGTCTTTTAATATTATCAGCTTTCTAAAAAGTACTTGTAAAAAAGTACTGTATTGCCAATCCTTTGACATTATTTGTAAAAAAAAAAATGAATTTTATTTCTAAACATCAATAGTTTTAAGGCAAAAACAATAATCAGGGGTTCTTAACCTGGGGTTCATGAGGATTAGATATTAATTAGTTAACATATGTATCCACTATACAACCAATGGGCTGTATAAGTGATGAAGACCTTGCCAAAGATGACCTCGGTGACTCTAAAACGTTTAAGAACCACTGCTATAAATATTGGAGTACCTCAGTGATGAATTTTAGGACCAATTCATTTTGCTTGTTTACAGATACACTGCCGTGGACCACCACATCACCGTCGTGCAGTGGCCAAAGTACCCTGACAGAGTGAGTTGTGGTGGTGGAAGGTAGAAGGTAGTGGGTAGTTAGGATGTATACACATCATCTCTACCACTACTTCACACCACCACACAAAATGGTAGGGGGAAAACAGAGTGTGATCCAAAACAGATGGCCAAACTAGGACAGGAGTCCTACTCCCAGCCACACACCTCCTTTAGAACAGTCTCCAATTACCTCTTATAGTCCCCCCAGCGGTGGCCGAGCACATAAGGCTCTGTGTGCTTAATGTCTTAGCACAGCGGTTCGAATCCGTCTGGAGACACATACTGGTGTGGTTATGTCCAGTTTCTGTGGTGTGTAGGATTTGTTATATGTATATGTATAGGCCTATTAATGTAGTTAATATATAATGTATAACAAAAAAATACATAATTATTTTGTTTAAAACATAGGTCGGAATTTAGCTAACCATCATCTAGCGCATTGACGACATTGTGCTTCGGTTTGGCCAAATAATTGATTTTTAATAATCTTAAACTTATAAGATGCACACATCATTCAGGTAAATTTGCCTTGCTTCTGCATTGTCACACTTGACTTTGACAGATATTTGTTGTTAATTTAACAAATATATCAACAAGAGATGGAATGCTATATTTGATAAAAAAAAAAATTATAGTAATACTAAGAATTATAATGTTGATTAATTTTGTCCATATTTTCTAAAATCTCTCTATCTATCTGTAGCTCTGACGCCTCGTACCCTCCGGGAACTCCCACCAAAGGGGTGGCCACGGCAGGAGACTCTTCTGACCTGTTTCAACACTCCCTCCTCACTTGCTCCATCCCCCCTCCCCCCCTCACACTTCTCTCTCTCACATACTCTTCCACTCTGTTCTGCCATCTAACCGGAGGTCTGCCTCTCACACCAGGTGCCACAACTTCACTATCGTACACCTTCTTTACAAACTCCTCACCTTGCATTCTCTCCACATGTCCAAACTATCTCAGTATATTACGCTTCACTCTCTCAACCACTCCACACTCAATACCAATTGCCTTCTCACTCATACCACACCTCTCATACACACTCCCATTACTTTCTCCATCCCACCTAGTAAGTCCACATGCTCCTCTCAGATAACTCATTTCCACTGGACCTATTCTAGACTGATGAGCCCTACTCCATGTCCATGTCTCCGACGCATATGTTAGTGTTGGCAGGATTATACTATTTCTCAGTCCCTTTTTCACTTCCATACTCACACTCCTACCCTTCATTATCCTCCCCAGTGATCCTATGACCTGCCTACCCCTCACTGCTCTCTTCCTGATTTCTCCTTCCATGTTTACACAAAACTGTTCCCAGATACTTGAATTCCCTCACCTCCTCCATCCTCTCACCCTCTAAAGTTATCTCGCATTCCATCCCAGTTGGCACAGCCACTCTGTAGGGTGTAGCAAAGTCAATTACTTCTGTTTTAGTCCTCTCAAATACCATCACCTTACTCTTACCAGCATTTACCTTCAGTTTTCTTCCCTTACACACGGACTAAAACTCATCCACCACCCTCTGTAACTCCCTTTCACTCTCGGCCAGCAGCACAGTGTCATCCGCAAATAAGCTTGCAACCAAGGACCAATTGCTTCATTCAACCTCAGTTTTGCACCCAGGCCCTCCACCTTTGCCTTCATCTCTCTCAGGCAACCATCCATAAAGATATTTAACAGCTATGATGACATGACACACCCCTGCCTCAATCCTACACTGATATCAAAGGTCTCACTCAAATCACCCTCGACCCTCACGCAAGCTTTTGCCTCTCTGTATAAGGCCTCAATCCCCTCCAGCAAGCGCCCACCAACTCCGTAAATCCTTAATACATCTGTCATAGCTCTCCTATCAACCCTATCGTATGCCTCCTCCAAATCCATGAAGGCAGCATACAACTTCCTACCCTTCCCAATATATTTCTTCACTATTGATTTTATTGCAAAGATCTGGCCCACACATCCTCTACCCTTTCTGAACCCTCCTTGCTCCTCACTAACTTTATTCCCTGTTACTTCTATCAGTCTCTCAGTAAAAACCTTCCCATACACCTTCCCCGGTACACTAAGATTTAACCCACAATTATATACTGTACCAGCTGTTATAAAAGTATGTCTTTTGAGTCATGTACAATATTAACATTTTATTATAGGAAATAAAGTTCTTTATACTGTACTTGATGTTTTGCAAGACCCTACCTTATTGTATTTATACTGTATGTGATATTTTGTCACTAATATAGTTTTATAATCCTATCTTAGGGTCTCGGCCCTTCTCTGTCTGAACTCTGCGAATTCCCTACATTCTCTGTCACACTACTTAAGAGTATTCTGTTTGAAACTAATTTATTGCCAAGCATTTAACTTCATACGGCTCAGATATATCCCCTATCACCCATAGATTTCATACACTGCTGGAGTGACATAAGACCCATTAGGGCCTGCTGATGCTAATCTTGATACTGTATACAAGAAAGAGTATAGTATTATGTAATGTCATCATAAGCCAAGTTTGCCCAATAATTCAGCTACCTACTTAGTGTACAGTATTCATTTACTTGTGGCAAAAGAACATAGGCCTAAATAGTCAAGGTTGATCAATTTAAAAATATTACAGTAATGGTTATTTGTACATAATTATAGTACAGGCACAATCATCTCATCCTTAAGAATTGAAATATTGTCAATCTCTACTTCTAGTCAAAGTTTAGGGAAAATTAAAATATGCCTCATTATAGGGTGATACTGGAGAGAACCTCTTGTTTCTTCACTTCTTCAATGAGTCACGCTTCTTCAACAGAGGTGAAATGAGATTCCCTATACAGTTGGTGTAAGGGTGAGGTGACTCCACTTCACACTTGCATTTTTCACTGGAGGGAAGAAAATTATGATGCAGGGAAGAATATTATGATTGCATAACCAGTCATACTGAGGCTATATTTCTGTACAAACAGCATACACACTATGATTAAAGTGTTCTAGCTGTGGAGATGTGCTTAACTATAATAGTATCTTATTTAAGGACTTAGATTTCGATTTGGAAGGTAAAGACAGTGATAGAAGAGAAAGCTCTTCGCTTCATAGGTGGCTATATACTAAAAAAAAATTGCAGGAACATATCCATATTTAGGAAATAAGGCTATCAATTGTGCCACTGTTTGCTTAATTAATTAAGCAAATCATGGACTGAAACGATTAATAGAGGTAAGCTATGCACTATCTCCATTCAGATAAATTTGTTCTCGGTTAAAATGAGATAAATGTTTAAAGCAGTTCATGGTGAAAGCCTTGAAGGCTCACTTAATTGCTTCTCTAATAGAACGTGTGGGAATTGATTTACCCAAAGATGTAGTGTTCTGATGTATAATATCTGTGTACTTGAGAATGAAATTAAACATCTAAACAAAATCATTGACAATTAAAGAGAAGAAGGAAGAAAAATAGTCATGTAATGTTGTAAATTATACCGTAATTTAATATACTGTATGCACTGTATATACAACAAAGTTTGTATTGATATATTCTATTAGAACATGAGAGGGTTAAGATATGTAAGCTTGTCTAGAATATCGGTAACATATATTAAGTCATATACAGCGATGATGTGATGGAGGGAGACATATATATTTATTGAGCTTGGTATGTTACAAGTACGAATGATAATTGAATGCTTATTGTAGTGAAACGTGAATTATGCGAGGGAAAATAATGATTTAGCTTGTCACTGCACATTCTCGCGATCAAGGTATGTGGTACGCAGAGCGGTATAGGGTGTGGTGGTACGGAGCAGTGCTCATCATGCCCTCCTCGTACAGCGACTACTTATTTATGACATTCATTCCTTACTCGGGATATTCCATGCGCTGTTTTTTGTGCCAATCGCTTGCAAATCATATCGAATTTGCTATTTCATACATAAATATTGACATAGTAAACGAAATGCGAAATTGGAAAATAAATTACTGCCGGAGCATTTTCCCATAATAAAATACATAGGGAGAGACGTCTTATCATAACAAAGGTCGTGTGTTTTGTGTACTGTGGCGCGGTATGACATGTTGGGCCCACACGCATGCGCAGTTGATACGTTCCAGTCGCATTCCACTTCCTACTGCTACAATAGCATCTATGTTTAGGCCTACATAACAATAGTGGAGTGGTAATTCACAATGACGTGAAGAGCAGCATGCTAAGAAAAACCCACTTTTTATAGACAAAAAGTATTTAATATGGACGTTTCGGAGGCAACTACCTCCCTCTTCAGCAGTACAGAGTTGAATGAAACATGAAAGGAAAATAAGTAGCTGACAGGGGGAGGGAGGGACAAGGTGTGTTCTGATGACAGACATACCACACCTCACCTCACCTCACCCAACCGACCTGACCTGGCCATTCCTCAGGGATCCGACCCCACATCTGGGAGGGATTTGACCACTAGTGTTGCAACTGGGTTTTTCTTTTGCTCTAAAACCTGGTAGAGATATTGCCCTAGATTTTGTTGCGTCTGTATTTAATGGAAGACATAATTTCCCGTGCCTTAATGGTTTTATAATCAATGACTTTTTGGATCATTTTAACTTCTATGATTCCATTCCTAGGCGGTTTCGCTTGGCCCTGGAGAATTTAAGAAAAAACAACTCCATTTTCATAACTAAAGCTGACAAGAGCAACTCAGTTGTGATACTTGATAAAGTTAACTACGAAGAAAAGATGTTAAATCTATTAAATGACGTCACCACTTATGAAAAGTTGAGATCTTCTCCCTTAAAGCGTCTGTCCACCCAGTCCAACCGTACTGTGAAAGAACTACTCAATAATGTGCCCAACATCGATGCCAAATGGTTCATGCAAGTCAACCCTAAACTTCCACACATAATTATATGGTCTACCCAAAACACATAAGAATGGTGTTCCTCTTCGCCCCATTGTTTCGTATTGTGGATCATTTAGCTACAAATTATCAAAATTCTTAGCCAAAAAATTATCACCATTAGTGGGATGCATCTCAAGTTCACATATTAAAAATTCCTCACATTTTATTGATAAAATTAAGTCTCTAAACCTAACTAATGGAAAAATGGTAAGTTTTGATGTAGATTCACTCTTCACTAAAGTGCCACTTAACGATGTATTAGAATTTCTAAGTAGGAAAATGCCAGACTATGATTTAGATTTGGGTATGCCAATATCTTCCTTCCTTGAATTAATGGGGAATTTCTGGAACTAATCCGCTAGATGTCACTGCTGTGCAGTCAGTTCATGCGACACGAGCTAAAATATTGTTTTTTAAAATCCCATCAGCATACAAATGCATAGAACCTTGATCATTATGATACTTTCGAAATCCTGCATCGACTTTTTAATACCCTGTATGGATAATTTTGAGATAAGTTGGTTAAATTAGATATTTTTGTTTCGTGATTATCGACCTTCTGCTGTCGATATTTAAAGTAAGGCATATGCCAAGGCTAAAATCTATTTATTTGGACAATACAAATAAATATGATTAAGACTGTACTACATATTATGACGTAACATACCCAGTAACATGGTAATATATAGATATAGTTATTTTTGTGGAGATATTAGCATCTCCTTCACCAAGTGAGCGACAAGGCAAAAGTAACCGAGCGAGACTCAGCGAGTTGGAACCAAAACAAACATCCGAGAGGGAGAGTCCTCACTCCTCGAGACCTCAACCATCAACTTTATCAACCATGCCATCATCGTGTTGTGTCCCTCAATGTGTTAATAGACATGGGGGCCACAAATTCCCCAAAGAAGCTGGACAAAGGAAACGGTACTTCGCCAGCACATTCGAGTTGCCTATTCTCAATTGAAATATGTATTTCAATAAACCAGGAAGTTAATCTATGTAATTCGGAGTTTTAACTATGACCTGCATGTTCTTTTTATGTTTATTGTATTTTCATTTACTTTGTTTTCAATCAATGGTGTACCTGTTTGGTAATCCCGAGATGGCCAAATAATCTGAATGCCAATTTCACCAGAAAATCAACTTAACTCCTTTTGATCACGAATAGTACTATTTTACCTGTGTTTTACTACTTAGAAAGAATTGTGTAGAAATATGTATCATTTAAGCTCGATGCATTTTTTTTGTGTATAGAATGACTCTGAAGGAATATTTTATTTTGCTTGTGTGCGCGATGAACCGCCGATTGTGATGCCACCTGGTGGCAACCACGAGTTTAGAAAATTCCCCATTAAACTTTGTGTTTCATCCAATGCTTTTTCTTTTAATGATAAATTCTTCATTCAGCGATTTGGCAATGCAATGGGGTCGCCATTATCCCCCATCCTTAGTAATTTGTATATGGAATTTTTTGAAACTGAGTTATTATCCAACATTGCACCCCCAAATCTAATATGGCATAGGTATGTAGATGACATTTTCTCCTTTTGGCCCAACAGTCTCAATAATCTTGAAGATTTCTTTTGCAAATTAAATGACTTGGTTCCATCTATCAATTTCAAAATTGAATGGGAAATTGATGGGTCCCTACCCTTCTTTGATGTTTTGGTTACTAAAATTAATGACTTCCCTACCTTCACTGTCTATAGGAAACCCACTCATTGTGATATGTACATTCATTTTTTCTCTTATCATAATAATTCTATCAAAATGTCTGTCATATCTACCTTGTTTCTCAGAGCATTAAGAATTTGTAACCCCAAAAATTTAGAGGTAGAAAACAACAAAATTTGGATTATATTCCGTAACTTGAAATATCCTGATTGGTTTATCAGAAAAGCTTATTATAAGGCTAGGAAAACCTTCTATGTTCCTAAATGTCAGTCAGAAAAGAAACCTTATTTATGTCTTCCTTATGTAAAAAGTCTGGAAAAAATTCAGTCAGTTAGCAGAGAACTTGATGTAAACATAGCCTTCAAATATACTTCTAGTATCAAAACTACTCTTGTAAGAAATAATGCCACTGTTCAGCCCCAAGCAGGAGTATACAAAATTCCTTGCAAAGACTGTGACTTAGTTTATATAGGTGAAACTGGGAGATCTTTAGATGTTAGAATGAAAGAACATAAACGAGATATGACGAATTGTAACACAAATAATGCTAACTTTGTCCATGCATATGACAACAACCACTGTATTGATTGGAAGTCTGGTAAAATGATAATTAAGTGCAACAATTTCAAGAAACGTAGAATATTAGAATCAGTATGTATACAGCACTATAAAAACTTTAACTTAAATGAAGGTATGTTCAAACTAGATCCATTAATGAGAGCACTAGTGGTCAAATCCCTCCCAGATGTGGGGTCGGATCCCTGAGGAATGGCCAGGTCAGGTCGGTTGGGTGAGGTGAGGTGTGGTGTGGTCTGTCTGTCATCAGAACACACCTTGTCCCTCCCTCCCCCTGTCAGCTACTTATTTTCCTTTCATGTTTCATTCAACTCTGTACTGCTGAAGAGGGAGGTAGTTGCCTCCGAAACGTCCATATTAAATACTTTTTGTCTATAAAAAGTGGGTTTTTCTTAGCATAACAATAGTTTTACGATGATCTCTTCAGAATACTTTTTGAGAATAAAAGTCACCTAAATTATATGGACAACTATAACTTTCTCTGGGGGGTATTAAAGGCTTTTATTAATTAAGATACTTTGCCAGGCATTCACCGTGCACGTGCATCACCAAACAAAGATAGCCTAAACTACACAATATATATATATATATATATATATATATATATATATATATATATATATATATATATATATATATATATATATATATAAAATGAAGTGTGGTAACCATGTAGCCTAACGTACCCTGCTGCTGAAAACTTCAACTCTTCATATTTTTCCCATGACTAAATACAGGAATAAAGGAAAGTCCCAATATAAAAAGGTTCTTTCTTAATCTTTATTTTGCCAGTGTAAGGTATGCATGCTAAATTAAAGAATTAGTACCCTCTCTTTCTTTCACTATAGGCTATACATTACTGTAGGCTATGTAGCCTATTGAGAAAAAGAAAAATACTATCACATAATAATTATTATATAGGCTATAACCAATACATATTTACATAGGGCTGCCTTTTCAACAATAGGTATCCTCACTTTCTTCCTCACTACTTTCGTCTGAGAGAATATTAATTTTAAATGATTCAAATAGGTGATTAACTGCTATGTCATTTTTTCTATAATTCTCCTCAATTTTAATTGTGTGACTGATGCATTTCTTCCAATTTTCTAAAGTTACATGGTCAATTGCCGCTTTTGTGATTTTTTCAACACCTTTTATACTTTGATTTGCATTTGAGTTATTCTTTTTCACTTCTGATTTTACTTGAGCCCATATAAGCTCAATAGGATTTAACATGCAGTGATAAGGTGGTAGTCGAAGCACTTTGTGTCCATGACGGCAGGCTGTTGTAGCTGTTTATTTGGGGAACACATTTGGAATATACTGTACGAGTTTTGAATAGGGTGAATAGGACTGTGGGTTTTAAAGTAATCTGTGAAAACTTAGCAAAATATCAAAAGTAGCCTAACTTTATGTTACTAATAAGCAATGAAGTTTATGGGGACTTCACTTGGACACACTACTGACGACTGTGGGGTAAAGTAGCAAAGTTAACTTGCTTCAGTTGAATATATATATACTGAGATTTTAAGAGACACCTTGGGATTTTGTTGAAAATTGAGATTTGGCTGATATTACCTTATAGTTGAGAGCAAACCAGAAATGCCATAATAGGGTCGATTCCACAGCTGTTCGTAGTGGTTTGTAAGCACGCAAACGAAAGAATCATAGGTCCCCGTACCTAATACGAGATATCTACAAGTCCTGTTGGAAGTCCTATAGATAATGACGAGAGGTGCCAACAACTGGGTCTCCAGACACTACAGGAGAGGCGTGTCAGGGGGGATGTAATTCAAGTGTATAAGCTGATGCACGGGTTCGATGACATTCCCTACTCGAAGAGTTTTAAGTTGAGCACTACTAACCTCAGAGGACATTCCTTGAAACTGGCGAAACCTGACCACTGGCGAACGACTCTGTAGAAAGGCAACTGGTTCAATGTCAGAAATTCAGAATTATTAATAAATGGATTCAATGGAACGCACTCCCGAAGGGTGTTGTGACAGCCCCCTCGATAGCCCAGTTTAAATCCCAGTATGAAAGACATATAGGACTGACATAGTAACTGGCATGGTCTTGGAGGTGGGGATCACACAAGAGAAGCGCACTTCTTATTTCCCCACTATCTCTCGATTAGGTAATTAAGCACAGAGCTAAAAACATAGAGCGCTTAACCCTGTGTTATTAGATAGGGAAGGAGTGTCACAACAGGCGAGCGCTCTATTGTATAGATACTTGCCCATTGAACTCCCGTACGTACTTGTATAGTATGTTTCTATCCACAGTTATTGACATTTCCCTGATTTGTAAAGCATTGTATCTTGTTATCTAATTATAAAGGTTTTGTTAAATCAATTAACAAGGCTCAGATAAAGTCCGTAGGGAAAATTATGCAAAGAAATTAAACTTAAACTGGTTTATTAAACAAGACAAATATATATAACTGTAATCTGTCTCCCTCTCCCTCCACTTACCTTACATACATACATACATATTACTCTAGTGTGACATTCATACATACATACATATTACTCTAGTGTGACATACATATATATTACTCTAGTGTGACATACATATATATTACTCTAGTGTGACATACATACATACAGTCGTGGTCAATAATAATCATCCACATATAGGTAACTTTAACAATTTACTGTGTAATGTTTTCATGTTCACATACTATTTTATTGTTTTAAGTAGTGTGTAGCCGTTTGTATTAAATTAAACGATGGCACTATACCTATTTATTGGCATGTTTGTCAGCTAAGGAACAGAGGGAAGCTGTCAAAATCTTACGTGAGTTACTCCTATATGGATGATTATTTTTGACCACGGCTGTACATTCATACATACATATTACTCTAGTGTGACATACATACATACATATTATTCTAGTGTGACATATACATGCATACATATTACTCTAGTATGACATACATACATACACACATTCTAGTGTGACATGCATATATACACACATATTACTCTAGTGTGACATACATACATTCATACTGAACAATGTGAACATAAAATACTGATCATAATAGAGATTAAGTACGTTGTATATATATATTATAAGAAGGTGACTGTGGATGAGAGCCAACGATAGTTTTGTTTATCTAACTCATTTCACCTATTAACCGAAATGTATTTATATTTAATCAGCCATTCACTGATATATCGGTTAAAGAAATACTTATTCATATATTGTGAGTCACTATAATGTAGTTAATATACCATATCATCAATAAAAGACCGAATAAATGAAATAATATCTTACCCTGGCATAAGCTAACAGGCTGGCGGGTTGAGGGGAAGGGCAGGTATCATGGCCGCCAACCCACTTCCGGTGGCGACACGCCAGGGGGGGGGGTGGGGGTGGCGAGCTCTATGTTTTTAGCTCTGTGTAATTAAGCCGCGCGATTATGTAAGCCCGTGTTAATGACTTATGGCTGAATTATTTACTGAATTTGGTGAATAAACTATGCAGTGATCATAATTATCTAACTGTTTTAATAGATTTTGTGAATACGGATGCTCAGCTTTTTAGAAAATAATGAAGCCTTACAAGTGTGGTAGGAAGCTATAGAAATACCACTGTGGAATCAACCCTATAAAGGCTATGATAGAATACACACTAATTAATGTCGCGTATAATAATAATTTTGATGCCAAGCTATATGCTTTTTTTTTTTCGGATATTTAATTGTGTTCCCATTCTCCCTCTGTCAAAGTGAAGGAGAATGGGAAGGTTTTGGACGAGAGAATAGGAAGTACGTTGAACGGAGAATGGGAAGTTTTGGTGAACTTGGGGGAAGGTTTGAACTTTGAAGGATAGAATGAGATGGTTAGAAGAAAAATGGGAAGGTTGAAACTTGAAAGGAGAATGGGAACTGGGAAGGTTGAGACTTGAGAGAAATATGGAAAGGGATGAAAAGTAGAATGAAGCAATGAGAAATTATATGGCAAACTTGAATATTTACGACTTTTACTTAGAAATACTATAATCCAAACACCACAGAGATAAATTATAACGTGATTCTGCTTCGTGTCTTAATGCTGAATCAGCCTGTATAAATGTGAATGCTTATTGGAGAATGGAGATGGTGTCACCGTGCCAGAGAGTTATTATAAGAGCAGGGGAGTGAGGGATATAATAATAGTAGTCGACTTGATAGTAGAGACCATACCGAGGAAAACCAGCAGATGTAACCCGGTTCTGTTGAGATCACAAACATCACGTAACTTCACGTTTACTCGTGTTTGTGGTGGGTAACTGGGAGTCTTTTCACTTTAACATCTTTGTTTTTGCAATATCTGTCAATATACATGCATTGACGGATAGATAGATATTGACAACGTCTTGCTTTCCGTGGTTAAAGTGCCCATTGCTAGCTAGGCTAGAGCGCTAAAATTTAATAATTTTTTGCATTGGTAGCAGCGATATCCCCGAATTACACATGTACGAGATATCTAATTTTGGTAAATATTGAAATAATTACCGTTATTGCGTACGGTTTTTCTACCTTCATTACCCACTTATTTAGACCATTCTAAGACTATTTTCTTCTATGGTATTTCCTCCGCAAATGCCCTATTTCCAAATGGGGCATTTTGAAATTAGCCTGACCTTACCTAACCTGACCTAACCTAACCTAGACCACATCAGACTACCAGGACCTAACCTGGGCAAACTACCGGGAAATAACCGTGGTAAAGTACAGGAAATGACCGGGGCAAAATACTGGGACCTAGCCGGATCTGGCACCACTGCTACAAAACCGTAATTATTTCAATAAATACTCTAATTTTCACTGTGATATACGTTCTTATGGTCAAATTTCCATAAGTTTGATATAGGTCTTACCTTGCATAACTCCTGGTAGTCTGTTAAGGTTAGGTTCCGGTAGTCTGCCACAGTCCAGGTTAGGTTAGGTTAGGTTAGGTCACGTCAGGTCAGGTCTGCCTAATTCTAAATCAAACTAATACTATTTGTGCTCTCCAAAAATTGGAAAACCTCAAGCCAACTTTTGCCAAAAGCTGGGTGATGGAGTATGGCTAAAACGGGATATTTGCACATTAAATGAATGTTAAAATCGTACGAATCACATGAAAAACTATAGGAAAATCTATGTTTTGTCTGAAATTCTTGCACATGTGTAACTCGGAAAAAATATACCTATCCTTCCTATAGCAAAAATAAATAAATAAAGAGTACACACATCTGCCTACTGACATCCTTCAGTTTAATACCATACAACAAGGATGGGAATACATGCCCGCAGCCGTCATCGTGAACTGAACACCTTGACTTGTTTGGTGATGAAATTGGAAGGGTGAAAAACTACGGTGTAGCTGCAAAATGATGCTTACGTCTCTGGCCTTGTTATAGAAGTTGACGCGTAAGTAACTACTGTGAAGGCTACATGTTTCTGATATTACTTTTCATTTCTCGTAGTTAGCCTACACGATCTTCAGCAGACAAACAAGTTATGATAACTCCAGGATGCTTTTTTTTTATGGACTTACAGATAATTGTTTTCTTGTTTGTTTATGTTAACACTGCCAGAGCAGTTTTGAAGAAAAAACATTTAAAATAAAGCATTGCTACTCAGTAGAAGGAGAGGACTGTACTGTACTGTACATGATTTATAATAATGAGGCATAGGTTAAAAATATAAGTGAAGGATTTAAAACCTACTTTAGCAAGTAATGTGAGAGTCTCTTCCACAGTCACCTATCTGGATGGGCAGAATTAGGTGGCTTATAAAGGTCAATAATGGTTTTGTCATGACAGGAAGATGAACATGCAGATGAAAGATGCCTGGTATACCGATGGAAATGGCAGGACCATTCATCTTGATTTGTTCCATATGAGGGGCAGGAAGATCCGCTATGTCCACATTCCTGACAAGGTAGGTAACAGTTAAAGTGCTTTTGGTTATCAAAATGTTTAAGAAAGTGAGGTAGGCGTGGTTCTTATATGGAAAGTTGAGGAATTGTGGAAATGGCAACTGTTCTCCATTACAAAGAAACATCATCACTATCCCCAAACCCAACACCGTCCCATCACCCTCCTTTGTACCCCCTCTAAAGTTACTGAGTGCCTCATCATTAGACTAATCACACCACACATCCCCCTTGCATCTTCACAACATGGCTTCAGACCACTACACTCAACAAACACCCTTCTTACAGACCTCACACAAAGAATTTATGATGGCATCAACTCAGATAGACCCCCACACAGAACACTCCTAGTCACACTGGACATTAGTAAAGCATTTGATGCCATCCCCCGCCACAACCTCACAAACAAAATATACAACACAAACATGCACAATAATACAAAAAGATGGCTGGCCAGCTTCTTGGGAGGAAGAGTAGCCCATGTTACACATGCTGGTCAATCATCTAACATTAAAAACTTCACCAACGGCGTCCCCCAAGGCTCAGTACTCTCACCCAGCCTTTTTAACTTATACATGCACGACCTACCAACACCCCAGACACCACAAATACAAGTAGCCTCCTACGCAGACGACATAACACTCACATGTACATACAGAAATGCAGACACAGCCACTCACATCCTCCAACCCTACCTCAACACACTTAATGCCTGGTTCACCACAAACAGACTTAAAATAGCACCCACCAAGTCAACTGTCACCCTTCTCACCAACTGGAACGCAAAACATCACTACACACCACACCTCACCATAAACAACACACCTATACCACACACACACACACCCAAAATACTTGGCATAACATACAATACATCCATGACATTCAAACAACACATCACAACCATCAAAAACAAATGCATGCAAAGACTTAAGGAGCGGTCACACAAGCAATTTTTTCGGCAATTATTCACCGGCTGGATTCGTCGAGATTTTGTCAATTTTCGGCGACACGATCTTGCTTGTCTTGTGTTGCCTATGTCGAGAACAAATATGGCCGCTGATGATCCATTTATAATTTTTAATTATTAAGCCTAGAAAATTATATTAAAATACATGTGTGCTGTTGAAATGACAAAAATCAACCAAAAGGATGCAGCAGAAAGTGGCTGTGGAAGTCCTGTTTGTCGGGAAAACAAATAAAGTTCATCAACGACGACGATATATTTACCCCCTCAGATCCTGCTGCTGTATTCTTCCCGTCGTCACTGTTATAACAAAAAACAACAAAGTACTGTGGACCCAGACCTCTTTGTTTCAACACGGTGACACGCCTACAAATACAGTAACTTACCTGAAGCGACTGGCCGACGGGAGAGAGAGGTAGTGTTTGTCTATGACTAGGTCGTTATCTTTAATTTTTTTAGTTACTTTGTGAGGCTATTACAGGCTTTATATTTTCAATTGTATTGAATCTTGTTAAAAAATAATCAAATTACAAAAAATAACATATTTTAACCTTGCTTTCATTTATATTTACGGTGTATCTTGACCTAAAATGAATGGATTCAAATGATACGGTACCTCCGTAGCCTAATGAACAAACCAGCCGTATTTTCACTACTATACACAGTTTTCGCATGTCATTTGGCAATTATATAATATTTATTATATTAAAAACATAATAATGTGTCAGATACTTTATTTAAGGCATAATAGATCAAAACATCTGAGATATGAGAAGTTTGGACAGCCAATCACAAGTCGCTTTAGGAGCCCTTGAACGAGCATTATCATCAAATCAACCAATCACGGACACAGAAACAAAAAACTTGCTAGGAACCAGATACACCGATCGTTGGAATAGATTTTTATATATATATATAGTCAGAAAAGAAATATTTTTAGGGTGCAAGAGATGAGCTGTACCACAAAACCAAGCTACGAATTGCCGAAATACGCTTCAAAACTTGGCTAGCTTGTGTGACCAGACACTGTTAAAATTGCCGGTGAATATTAAAATTGCAGGTGAATAATTGCCGAAAAAAAGGCTTGTGTGACCGTGCCTTTTAAGCCCTCAGATCACTTACCAGCACGACATTTGGACACAACAAAGAATCCACAATCACAGTATACAAACAATATATTCGATCAGTGATGGATTATGTAAGCCCTGCCTGGGCCTCAAACCTCACTGAGACTCATCACAACACCCTTCAAACCATACAGAACAGAGCCCTAAAGACAATCACAGGCTGCACAGCTACCACACCTACAGACCACGTACACCATGAAACCAAAGTCCTCAAAATCAAGAAGGATCATCTTGACATGAGAGACACACAAACACTTGCTGCAGCCTCCACAAACCCACACCACCCACTACACTACATGGCAAAACACCCACACATGCCAAGGAACATCAAAACAACACCCAGTAAACGATACCATAATCAAATACTATCATCTCTTACACCCTGCTCACCCCAAACCAATCTCCAGAAACATATCCATACTCAAATCACTCTTCAGTCCATCCAAACACTCAAAAACAACACCCAGCTGCATGCACGACCTCCTGACATCCACCCATCTGAATCATCCCTTCCCCATGAGGACAGAGTCCACCTGGCCAGGCTGCGGTGTGGACAGTGGCCACCACCCTGCCCTTCTGACATATCAGAAGAAGCTGGATGGAGCCATTGTGGATGCCTGTCTGGGATGCAACACAGCACCCCATTCTATTAAACACATTATTGAAGACTGCAATGCACACAACCACACTCGCCAACAACACAACATACACTCTCTGAGGGCATAGTGGGAAAGCCCAGTTCAGGCCATGACCTTCCTCAGGAGCTCGGGCAGACAGCTTGAGGAACTTCAACAACAACAACATCTTTTTTTATTCAATTATTTTGTATTTCACATATTATATTTATTAACAGATGGATATGATGGAAGCAATCCGCGAGAGGGTTGCACCTCTGGTTCGTCACAGAAAGGTTGGTAAGAAGAGTCATATTGCACTCAAGCGAACAGAGCAGACAGTACGCAGATTCTATAGGCAACAGGAGGGAGAACATCATCAACAGCCACAGCAGGGAGAAGCAGGAACATCAGGCCATCAAACTCTATTACATTAGATCAACATAAAATTATAACCCTTTAGAAGTTATAATAACTGGTAACTGGATACGGTACCTTGAAAACAGGAACCCTCAAGATGACAAGTAATGATTACTTGTACTTATATTCACATGTCTGTGGCAGGAAAAAAACATACAGTATATAAACTATTTATTTTTTTCTAAGTTTTTGTACAACAAAGTTTTCACATGCCTTAACATAAAAATTGCATATCATTGTAGCACCAAATTGTCATTTCATTGGTTATGAAACCACTATAATAAATCTACCAAAAACTATTCTGTACCCCTCGATGTTTATGTGTGTGTATATATGTGCCCTATTCCCATCATTGTATGTCTTGCCCTTTTTCTGTTCGGTGATCACCTTCAGCCAAAAAAAAAATTCAGAGCAAACTATATGTTAGACTGTGATAAAGATTATTGTCTACAAACCGAAAGTTTGTAGTTTGGGATGGTATTTTCTCTAATAGGAATAAAATGACAAATTTTTAACATTTGGCAATATTCACACATATTACTGACCAGATAAGGTGAACATGTGAGGATTAAGAAATATTATTACACTGTATTTACAATACATTTCCTAAGGGAAGTAACCTCGATAAAAAAAAGTATCGGCACCATTTCAGTTTGAGACATTATAAAATGCTGACTATGTTTATCAGGAAATGATATGGATATGTTGGCAAACCAACACTACCGACTGAACCAGAGATAAATGTTTCACAGCTTACCAGACCCCAGGGTGATGATAATATTTTTATCGAGGGTATCTATGAGGGAAGACAGTATCAAAAGCTATAAACTGATATCTTCAAAATGTAAGCACTTGCATTGAATAGTGAGCCTCTAACGAGAGTATTTGATGCAAGTGGCTAAGGAAAGCAATGAAGCTTATAGGCATTTGGTCAGAAAAGATACTCTAGTCATCCCTTTTATGTAACTATTTACAAAGTATTAAAAACTAATAACACACATTTGTCAGTATCTCAAAAAGTCTTTTATCTGCATTGTATACTCCTGCCAGAGACCATACAGCAATGCTGTTTACTGACAGATATATTCTGTATACATAGAAAATGTAGATCTATTCTGTATTCATAGAAAATTTATCTTTGTCTATTCTTCAGTATAAAATTGTACCCAAAAGCCATTTCATGGTTAGACAATGTTTATCCTAGATTCTGATTCATATCATGCAGGTTGGATAAAGTAAAATATTTGCAGTCGATTAGCCTAAACCTACAGGTATATTGTAAAATATGCCACATTTAAGAAGTTATTACAAAAAAAAAAAAAAAAAAATCTCCTTTGTATAACATAACACTCATAAATAAGCATGATAAAGTACTTTACTTTAATGCTGAGAGAATTATTAACATTGGTACGGTATAAACAAATTAATGATAAAAGACAATGTTTCCATGTTACATACTGTAAAGTCGGGATGAACTAACAATTTCAATAGGCCACACCCCCTTTCCCGTCAGCGCCGTGGATAACGAAACATGTTCTCGTACCAGTCTCAATGCCGCCATATGACATCCCACCGCGTCACTGACAACATCTAGTATTTAATCCATTGAACAATAAAAGAATGTTTTAATACCTGTAGTTTTGCATTTATTTTGTACAATTTCTCTCTTATCGAAGTACACCTCGGTCTCGTATAGAACGTCCAATAGGTCGATAGAAGACGTCGTTTTATGTGAAATCGTTCTATGTGATACACGTAACCTATGGGGAAAATTACAATTGGTCGATCAATCACCAAAATTGTCCTTGAAATTAACATAAAATACTTTTCAAGGCTTTTCTTGCCTTAATCCTACTGTACACACTGTACAGGGATGTATGTAAAATGCATTTTACACTTCGTATTAAGGTTTTCGCAGGCGACTCATGTGACTGAGATGAGTCGGCGGCATCCGTGGTGGTGGAGGTGGGAGATAGCGCGTGATCATTTGTTTTCTTTTATTAACCATACGCTGGTGTTTCCTTCTCCTTTCTCTTTCCGAGAAAAAACTTCTTTATATCGAAGGATATGGCCTTCCGTTTTGTAAATGCACGACCTGACATGACTGAGTGTTGAAGCTGGTGGTTAACTCGTAATCACTAAAAACGAGCGAGTCACACACGAAATTTCCCTAACTTCAACTTTAGAATTTCCCTTTATGCCTCAATAATTCCCTGTTTACTCTTGAACATTGACGGTCTTTTTGGTATTTCTTCTGGTAAGACTTTCCCTGTTTACTTTTGAACAATCTTTATATAATTTCCCTGTGTGGATTTCAAAATTCCCTAAAACAGAGAAATTTCCTTGCACCTGGCAACACTGGGTAGGGGGAAGGAGCGGGAGAAGTGGTGGCAACACACTCACCCACACTGTACAGACGCCAGTAATATCATTTCCCGACACATTCATTATGATTTCGCTCGTTTTGTATAAGAACTCCTCGGATTTGCTTCACTTATTTTCGCCACCCATTCTATATGGATGCAATCGTTTTATAAAATAATTTTAAGCTAATATTTTGGTCGTTCGTTCTATACGAGAATCGTTCTATGTGAACACGTTCTATATGAGACCGAGGTGTACTTGAACACGTTAAGAACAATATTTCTAGCCTGACAGGCAAAATGTTGCTGTACAGGCTGGTCTACCATGGGTTGGGGTATGGGTGGACAGTGGAGTAACCTTCCCCCTCCAGTAGCCAGTAAGGCACTGATTACGCGTGTCGTTGACTGCCCTTACATAAGCCTGGCAGAATCAGGCAGATTGCTCCCGCTGTGAACCGTTAAACATAATTTCAAACATAATTAAAGATCCGACTAAAATGTAAAGTTTCCGAACTCTGATGTCGTTATCAGTGTAATGAATGACACATGAGAAACTGAAATATGAGTTGCTGAAAACTGTAAACTTGTGACGAAGCGAAAATTAGTAATTAGTGTACTCAAATATAGTTATTAATTATCGTTGGTGCTACAGATACCGCTGCCAGCCGTATGAGTACAGTCTAAACGGGGTGTGGCCTATTGAGATTGTAACTTCGTCCCAATTTTAGTTACCTCCTCATCCATCCATCCATCGACAGTGTTGCTACCTTGCTCTTGAGTGTGTTCCAGCATGGGATTGGCCCTGTATCCTTAAGTGACAACTTGCAACACTGAGCTGTCCACCAGTGAATTATTTGAATTTCTTACTGAAAGATGTGTTCTTGAGTAAGTACTGTACTGCTTTATAAACTTCATCTAAAAAATATATACTGTACACACAGAAAGGCTGCCTTCAGTGGTCTCCTGCTTGGTCCTACTGGGTGAGTAAATATTAGAAGATATCATTCCCCATGAAATACTGTCCTTGAGATACTGCTATGTTACCCCTATGAGTTGGTGTTGACTGTTGAGACAAAGTGAGGGTAAGATGGTGGGGGCATGTACAGTGGAGTGATGAGGGGTATGTTGGGAAGAGGATGCTTTGGATGGAGATCCCAGGCAGGAGAGAAAGGCCAAAGAAGAGTTTTATGGATATGGTAATGGATGATATGCAGGTGGTTGGTGTGACAAAAGAGGATGTATGAGATAGGAAGAGATGAAGATTCACTGTGGCTACCTCAAGGGAGCAGCTGAACGAAGAAGAAAAAGGAAATTAATTTTCATGTCCTGGAAATGTTACAAAGCAGACTGGATGGTGGCTTACAAGAGGAATCTTTAAGTGTACACAGAAAGAAGACTGGAGAATAAAACTCATTTCAAAGTGAAGGTCTTGGAGGCAGCTGTGGGCAGAACAATGGAGGCATCATCATCTTTGGTGCCCAGTGCTGTGAGGAGGGGCATCATGTTTCCAGGTGAGGACTGAGGTGGATCCTGCCTCACCCCGATATTATGTGTGGTGCTGGCTGCCAGGCTCGAGTCTGAGTCAATGTAGTTACTGCTCTCAGAACTGTAAGAGGTGTCATTCATATTCAAGGTGGCAAAATCTGGTACCAATGCTGAACCAACAGCAGGGAGTCTCATCCTAGGCATCATCCCAGGTCTTCCCACTGCTCCTGCTCCAGCCATCATTCCTGCCACAACTCCAGGTCCCTGGGACATGGTCTCACTGTAGGTGGGAGGGTCATGTCCAGCTAGTGATACTTGTAGATGAGGCATGAAACGAGGAGGGTAGTGTGCACCAGGGGATATTTGACCACCTTGTCTTAGCACAGCACCAGGTGGGTAATGGGATGTGTGGTGTGGACAGAACTGGAGTGTGGGACGGCCAGGGTACTGTGGGGTGAAGTGTGGAGCTGGGTGGGGAAAGTGAGATGGGGGTGCTGGGGAGTGGGCAGGGGAGACAGGGGAAGGGGATGGTGGCAGGGGTGAGATAGCAGATGGGGAAGATGGATGGAAGTTAGGGAACGAAGGAGGCTGCAATGAAGGTGAAGGAGTAGGTGAATGGCCATGGATAGATCCGGCAGTGTCATAACAAACCTGCAGATGGTGTGGTGTGGAACATCCAGAGCTGCTGTCGCCCTGGGAAATCCCTGTAAAACAACAATAATTAATGCTGCTATTGCAGGTAAAGAGATCAAGGACAAATAACAAAAGGGAAATGTATCCAGCGACCACAACCCATTGCTAAGGTAGAGCATCACCCCAAATGGTTGTAAAATTTTATAGGGAGCTCAATAATATTTCACCCTCATTATTATATGGAGAGCACCACCATTGATTCACCCTCATTCTTAATCTATCTATTTATCTATCTATAGCTCTGACGCCTCGTTCCCTCCAGGAACTCCCTCCAAGGGGGTGGCCATGTCAGAAGTGTCTCCAGTTATCCCTGTTCCAACACTCCCTCCTTACTTGTTCAAGCCCTACTCTGCCCCTCACGTTTCTCTCCTTTACATACTCTTCCACTCTGTTCTGCCACCTAACCGGCAGTCTGCCTCTCACACCAGGTCCCACAACTTCACTTCCATACACCTTCTTTACAAATTCCTCGCCTTGCATTCTCTCTACATGTCCAAACCATCTCAATGTATTACGCTTCACTCTCTCAACCACTCCACACTCAATACCAATTGCCTTCTCACTCATACCACATCTCTCGTACACACTTTCATTTCTTTCTCCATCCCACCTAGACACCCCACATGCTCTTCTCAAGTAACTCATTTCCACAGCACCTATTCTAGACTGATGAGCCCCACTCCGTGTCCATGTTTCTGATGCATATGTCAGTGTCGGCAGGATTATACTATTCTCAGTCCCCTTTTCACCTCCATACTCACACTTCTACCCTTCATAATCCTTCCCAATGATCCTATGATCTGTCTACCCTTCACTGCTCTCTCCCTAATTTCTCCTTCCATACTTCCATGTTTACACAGAACTGTGCCCAGGTACTTAAACTCCTTCACTTCCTCCATCCTCTCACCCCTCAAAGTTATCTCACACTTAGTCCCAGTTGGTACTCCCACTCTGTAAGGTGTAGCAAAGTCAATCACTTCAGTTTCTGCTCTCTCAAACACCATCACTTTACTTTTACCAACATTCACCTTCAGTTTCCTTCGTTTACACACAGACTGAAATTCGTCTACCACTCTCTGTAACTCCCTTTCACTCTCAGCCATCAACACAGTGTCATCCGCAAATAAACTTGCCAACAAGGACTAATTTGCTTCATTCAGCCTCAATTTCACTCCTAGTCCATTCACTTTGGCTTTCACCTCTCTCATACAACCATCCATATATATATATATATTGAACAGGGTGACATAACACATCCCTGTCTGAGCCCTACACTAATATTAAAATTCTCACTTAGATCACCCTCTACCCGCACACATGCTGTTGTCTCTGCATAAAAGGCCTCAATGCCTTTCAGCAAAGACACCCCAACACCATAAATTCTCAACACCTCTGACATAGCTTTCCTATCAACCCTATCGTATGCCTTCTCCAAGTCCATGAAGGCAGCATACAACTTTCTACCCTTCCCAATATATTTCTCCACTATTGATTTTAATGCAGATATTTGGTCCACACATCCTCTACCCTTTCTGAACCCTCCCTGCTCTTCACTAACTTTATTCCCTGTTACTTCAATCAGTCTCTCAGTAAGAACCTTCCCATACACCTTCCCCGGTACACTAAGAAGGCTTATTCCTCTATAGCTACCACACTCCTCCTTACTACCCTTTCCCTTATACAAAGGTACAATTATGGCTCTTCTCCAATCCTCTGGCACCTCTCCCTGCCTCCAAGCCAATGTGCATATAAGCAACATCCACTCCACCACTACCTCCCCCCCAAACTTTAACATTTCAGCAGTTATCCCATCCACCCCCGGTGCCTTCCCCATCTTCAACTTTCCTATTGCTTTCCTAACCTCTTCCCTTCCTAGTTCTCCCTGTACACCCTGTCGTCTACCACCTGCCTCCATCCCCATGCATGTCACCACCGCCTCCCCTCCCGTCCCCCCATTCATCAGACCATCAAAATGCCTCTTCCACACTTCTTCACTTCTACTCACAGTAACTCCATCCTCTCTCTTCATTCTCATGCTCCCAGACTTTCTTTCTCCTCTTTCTCTTTTAACCTCCTTCCAGAATAATTTCTTGTTCTCTTTAAACTTTTCACTCAGTTTCCTGCCAAATTCCTCATCCACTCTCCTTTTACTCTCACTCACCATCCTTTTCACTTGTCTCTTACATACATTATATTCTCTCTTCCATCTCTGTCTCACTTCTTCCGACACATTCCTCTGTAATGTTCTCCTATATGCCTTCCTTTTCTCCTCTACGGCATCTTTCACTTCTTCTGACCATCAAGCACTCCCTTTCTTGCCCTTCTTCTGTGTCTTATATCACACTACCTCTACTGCTGTCCTCAGTACTATTGTCTTATACATTTCATACATATCATTCACTCCCACTCCCTCCCCCATACTCAGCCTTGCATCCTCCAGCACCTCACCCACCCTCCTCTTATATACCTCTCTGTACTCAGTGTCATTCAATCTTCCACTTGCCACCTGCCTCTTGTTCTCCCCTTCATCCCTCCTACAGTACTCCCATGTAACCCTGACCTTCATCCTTACTAAGACAGCAAAATGGTCAATGGTTAACAAAGTTATAAAACAAGGCATGAATCTAGATGCTGAGGATTTCTTCCAAAATCTAATCACTTGCTGCCTGTCATGTGGCCCACCTTTGGTAAAATTTTCCTTTATGTTATCTCAACATTTTGCATAATCCTGCTAACAGAGAAATTTACCAAACCAAACGTATAACTCTTGCCATAGGTAATAAAATGTATAACTCCAGCAATAGGTAATAAAGAGTACAGCTTAATACTTGGAAATATAACAAGAAAGAAAATTAGTGGAAATCAACATGAGGACATAATACCCTAGCACTATGGTAGTACAGTACAATACAAGCTGCTAATATACAATAAGATATTTCCTGGGTAATGTACTCACCCTTATTAATTGTCATTACAAGTACTTGATGGAAAATGCATTTACACAAATACTTATGTGACAGGTGGATCTGATAACTTGTAGTAAATTCTACAATTACAACTGAATTAAAGTGAATGAATATGAGCCAGGATGGACCAAGTTAAACTATAGCAAACTACCAGTACTATAACACATTATGAGGATATAACTCACTGCGAGCCTGAGCCCTCCCTTCCAGTAACATGGCAAACTTCCCCAGCTCCTCTAACACGGCCTTCATGTCTGGTCTCTTTGTGGACAGGGTATGTACACATTTCTGTTGACAGCCACAATATTACAATATAACTTTACATCATCAATCCAACCTAAACGTACACAATCCTGTAAACTGCATAGTATTACACCAAAATTACATTCCCAATCCAAATTAAATCGTCATACTTTTGTAGACAGCCAAAACACTAGACACACAAATGATATGAGTACATTAACTTCTCAATTCACACTAATGGCAAACACTTGTACTGTTCAATAAACCTGAGCTGCACTTCTGTACCATGTGCTGGCATAAAGGGGGCATAAAGTGGGAGGGAGCTTAGACTGTTGCATGCAAATGGATAATGCACCCCCATGTGCTGGCGGTCCACACAGCAGTGAAAAAAAAAGAGCCTCCGGTTGCAGTACACCTCGGGCAGATCTCGTCAAATCCACTAGAAAGTGACCAGATCCTACAACAATCTTTATTCTAGTCCTGTGGGGGATGGCTAGTATTCACAGTCAGCCCCCTTGGGCAATGTAGCACTGTAATTCAGTCACAGTATTACAGTAAGTTATATTGAAATTGGATCTTACCACGACACTAGATCAGTGGTTCTCAATCTTTTTTCAGTGATGGCACCCTGAATTTATATAATCCTTTCTGAGGCACCCCTTTTTCACCATCACCACTCCTCACATGAATTAACTTTTAAGATACAATTGTACCTGTTTAAATAACTTATATTATTATTATTATTATTATTAAAAGTTTGTAAAAGGAAATATCTACCTATATTTTAGAAAAAATATTAGAGCGAGTACCTTCCTACACCGACAATTAATTATAGGCAGACTGCTACAAACACTGTTTTACAAATGTACCTTGAGATGTTCTAGCCAAGACAAAATTCATGACAATCTTGTGGCACCCCTAGGCGTTGTCCGTGGCACCCCAGGGTGCCGCGGCACCCAGTTTGAGAACCACTGCACTAGATAGTGGTGTACTAAGCCATGTATGCTGTGTCAGTTTGAGGGTAGTAGAGAAAGAGCGAAAAAAAAGAAAAAAAAAAAGACATGACATATTGTAGGCTACTGACTCCTCAAAACTGTCACAATACAGCAGTTACTACAGGAAGGTATTTTATACCATTATTTGGAGTAATCAGTAGCTTGCAATTTTTCAACAATCTATTTCCCCTTGTGACCTTAAAAATTAAAAACAACCTTGGGTATATAACCAGGGCTGGCACAAAAACTGTCCAATTTCTGATCCGATGCAGATTACGGTTGCAGGTTTTGGGTACTGGAAACTATGCTAGCTGCAACATGGCCCTATATTTTAAAATGGTATTCAAAATGTTAATAAGAACATTAAAATAAGATGAAGGAGAACAACAAGTGATAGAAAGACTAATTAACAACCTTGCCCAATTTGTAGAGGAAGTGAAAGATGCCATCATCAGGTCTGCCCCCTAGGCTGCTGTCTCTCAGGGTCTCAGCCTCAGCTGTCTCCTCTACTAGGTCTCTCTGTCATAAACATCATCATCAGTTATTTGAGATACAGTGGTTTCTCTTAAACTAAAGTGCTAGTTTTCTTGTCTACAGAGCTATATTTTCTACAGTAAGTTTGCTCATTGCACGCCTATTTGGGCGGCAGAGGTGCTCACGTACAGAAAAATCGCACATTATGAATACATCTTTATATGGGGAAAATTACTTATGGGTGGCCACTGCCTCACACTGACAATAACAGAGATCTTATAACCAATATGCAGGGTACAGTCCAGTTTTTGTAATTGTGATATGATAATGAGTCACAGTAGCAATGAATATAAGTTCTTACCAAAGAAATAGAAGTATAGAAGCACACTAGAAGTGAGAGATGGGGTTCCGAGGCTGGCCGTGACACTATATCGGCCTCCCCGCTGCTCCTCCCAAGGTTGCGCTACTACCCTCACCAGCTACCACACAACCACTCCCTCTAGCACTGCGTTCTTTTTCCTTACGCATAATGAAGGTAGCGAAATACCACTCCATTAAAACGATTGCTGAGTTATTGGCATGACTTCACCCTTCGAGAGTAGAAGCACCAAGACTCCTCAGTCTGCATAATGGCCTCCCTGTTCTTCAATATTGTACGTACGATAGACATTGCCAGCCCAAATTCTTTGCCAATTGACGTGTTTCCTCTTCCCTCCTCCTTCTTCTTAATCACCTTAAGCTTCAGTGTACTACAGGAATTTATTCTTATGCTCGTCCTTTGGTATGGTGAAGGCAGGTGTTGGTTGGTAGGGTGTAGGGTTGTGAGCAACAAGTCGGGGACAATGGAGAGGGGGGTATACAGGACACAAGGGAGTGGGAGACTGACTGAGTTGAGTGAGAGAGAGAAGCCGGCTGGGGGGAGCGGCCTGTTGTAGTGTGGGTTTGGGGGAGCGGCTAGTTTCACGTGGAAACCAAATATAGACGCGATTCTTGGAACCACTGCGGATTTGGGCCACTCTTAGCCACAAAAAAGCGTGCTGTGGAAGCATCGAGCATAATTATATAAAATGGTGCTGATTTAGGGTTTGTCGTGTAATAAGTGAATCGCGCATTGAGAACGCGCGCAATGAGCGAACCTACTGTATATAGCCTACCTTAATAAGTGGAATAAACTTTCTCTGCACAATAAAGTGGTTTGGGAATTGATCATTTCTGCCTATGAGGTTGTTCTGTGACTTTACACTGGCACTGATTTCTATTAGTTTACTGTCTGAAATTTACACAGAAAATACCAGATGTGTGTGTTGTTCTATTGCAACATATTAATTAAATAAATAAATCTGACTTTAACTTCCAAAATACTGATGAAAAAATAATTCATGGCAGAGGTATGTTTCACTTACAAGAAGTTTAGTGCCACCCTTGCGCTTCTCGTCGTAAGCCCTGAGTCCTGTGCAAAGTTCAAAGAGCACAACGCCATAGCTGTAGGTGTCCACCTTCACAGAGAGCTTCTTATGCCTTAGGTAGTCATCGGGCAGGTAAGGCTTTGTGCCATGAACACGTGATACCTAACAGTGCAGAAAAGATTGACTGATTGGCATACTAATATTTTCAGAACACAAGAGGAAATATGAAAAGTTAATTATAAATAATTTGTTCTCTTCCCTCAAGGTATCTAGTCAGCCAAAAAAATAATTACATCTTGTACTATTAATTTTTTATTAAAATTGAAATATTCTGACCAGGGTAGTAACATACCTTATTTTGAGTGAAAATTACTGAAATATTAAATATGTAGACATGACTCAGGGAGCTGATGGTAACCATTTTATGTTTAGCAACTGTGCAGTCGTACCTTAATGCTGGTGGATTGGCTTTTGCCCTCTCTGGCCAATCCAAAATCGCCCAGCTTGGGTTCATAATTTTGGTCCAACAGGATATTGGCACTGGAAGTTCACAAACAGATAAAGAGGGGTAAAATTATGCTACAAAATGGAGGGTCTTGACTCCTTCATGCTGTGACATAAAACAGAGGTATAATGAGATACAAAAATTTGCTTGGAATATGCAAGTTTCAGTCTCACATACCAAATATTTTCTTCAGTTTGGAGGAATTGGCAACCTTCGATTAACTAACAACATCCAATCCCCATTTATAAGGCCTCACCTTTTGACATCACCATGTATAAGAGGCTTATCCTTGACTGTGTGCAGAAATTGTAGTGCCTTTGCAGTGCCCCAAGCCACCCGGTATCTCTGTATCCAGGTTAGTCCCTGCTGGCTCCAACTCCCACAGCTGCTGCTCCACCCACTCACTCCGCTTACTCCAAGAGCCTCAATCTTCTATTGGTAGGAGAGGTCATTTTACAGTACAAATTTTAATGCACATTAATTATAAAGAATAGACGAGTTGCTGGTTCTGGGGAAGCATTGCCTGTGCACAACTGCCATATAATTGGAAGTTTCTGGTATACGTCATTAAATTTAACATACAAATTGCATTGATAGAGATATGATAACATTGATTTTCCCGACTGGAAGAAATCAGCCGCCATATTGCGATGACGGCATCCTACTCATAGCAGAAGACGCTCCACTCTCCAGACCATTAGTGTACAGCAATATTTATCAAGAAAATGACCATTATAGCCACTGTGGATGCACCAGCAATTTTTCTTCTAGCCAAAAGACATATCTGGAGCTCAAGAATAAACACTGGAGTGTCGAGTTATGTAGCTTCCATTAGCAGTAAAATGTAAACAAACTTAATCCATGTGAAAAGTTATGTCACAATTCACCAGAGGCCATTTCGTGGTGGTCACGTGATTTTTCACCAACATTTTCTCTTATTTTTTCCTTTATCTTTGTAATAGAATGGTTGCCACAGTAGATTTTGGTGTATTTTTAACCTATATAAGTACCCCACTTAAATTCTTTTGTGACGCAACTCGTCTATTGAATCCATACCCTTCAGTACAGAGCTCCAAGCATTACCATTCTGTTATCAAGAAAGGTACAGTATTAGTTAAACAAACACTTTTTCATCGATATGACATATGATATGTTGATATGGGCTTGAAAGATGGAGTGAATATGTGTGTGACCCACTTTACTGGATATTTCTGTCCCTTCCTGTTATACTGATTTCATTTTTCCCTTTCTAGCTCTGGAGCCTCCCATTCCCCCAAAATAAGATATAAGGTGCTGATGATTATAATAATGATATGTAATACTGCAGCCACTCTTACCATGATAACACGCCATGATACGGTTTTAAAACATGGGTCAAGAACTGAACTCCTCTGTAACTTACCCGACCCTGCAGTCTGTCCTCCACTGAACCATTTGGCATGAACTGGTACACAAGACACGGGTACTGCTCATGGTCCATTGAGTAACCATATACCTGTGGTCAAGAGTCATAAAATGAAATTACAGTATTGTACTGTATTAAGAAATTCAGTACAGTATTGTCCAGGACTATGAAAGATTTCATCTGATCAAATAGCTCTGAACTACTGTATGCACAAAATAAATTACTCATTCCTTCATGAATCATACCTGGAGGATGTTGTCATGTCGGTAAGACTGGAGCAGCTTCAGCTCCTCAAGGCTCTGACTGATATGAAGGCGAGTGTCATCATGGGAAGCGTTGCCATGCTGATGGTAATAACAATGATTTCAAAATAATATACCGTCAGACAGGTTATCAAGTTGCCAACCACCACAACTGTTGACTGCTAAACATTCAAACTTCAAGAAAATTTGTAACAAAATGGTCATCAGATGGAATGAGGTGTATGGTCTACATACAGCATTTTCATGTACCAGTACTGTATATACAAACTTATCTCTGTTGGACCATTTGTAAAGACATTCAAGACAGGGTTGAACAAAAAGTTACTTTTACCAAAATTTTTATTAAATAGTTAAACATTGTAAATTATGGTACTGGAACATTAAACCTTTACACATGAATAACTGTAACATAAAAAAGTAAATCACTGATAAAAACTACTGGTACCAGGGCCCAGTGGGGCTGACTTTATTCTCTGTGAATATTAGTTATCCCCCACAGGGCTAGAATAAAGATTGTTGTAGGATCTGGTCACTTTCTAGTGGATTTGACGAGATCTGCCCACATGGATTAAAAATCCACGTGAGGTGTACTAATTTTTTTTTTTTCCCACTGCTGTGTGGACCGCCAGCACACGGGGGTGCATTTCCCTTTGCATGCAGCAGTGTAAACTCCCTCCCCCTTATGGTCCCTTCAGGGCTGGTCTCATGGAAGGTACGGCCCCACTTGTAGCTCTTGTGGTAACGTGGACTTGGGCCCACAGCACTGGCTGTGGGATCAAAGTCTTCCCCCCAATCTCCCTGGCGGTCGGAGGCCCCCAGACTCCCGGGTCCAGTAAGCTCTGGTCCCATTTCCTTGGGATGTGCTTCGGTAGCCCAGGCATATAGGGCCAGCCCCTCCTTTATTTTAATTTGTTTTTCACTGCGACCAGAGTGTACCAGGGGTCTGTGGGGCAGGAGGCCATTCTGCCCCGGGAGAACATCAACAACAACAACTACTGGTACCAAAATACTGCAAGTCACCAGCTATGACAGAGCCTACATGTATACAAATTTACCGGGTTAAAGTACTATAGCTATCAAGATAGAAAATTGTAACCAAAATCAGCTACATTCTATAGTACTATGAGTACTAAGCTTTCACACAAGAAACACAAAATTAATATACAACCAGACCATGGAAAAATAATCAAAGGTTTAGGTAGTCAACCTGGTTGGTTGCTTTGGTGAGCAAACAATTTACCATATTTATTAGAAAGTGGTTGAATGCAGGAGATGAAGGTGGATTACTCATGCAACTTACCTCAGTCTTCACCACATCCTGCTCGGCCCCATGAGAAGCTAACAGAATATAAGCATTAGCCATGAGATATAGTAGCATTATTAAGTTTCTAGCCTAGAAAGGATGAATGTGGTCATTGAAGTAGTCCTTTTGTTTCCTGTGTTATTGATGGACTAATGAATTATGAAGATTACAGAATGTCAACAACATATAGCCAATCTAAGAAAATGACAACTTGCATGAACTCTACAACTGTCCTGAACAAACTGAAAAATGCAGAGTGAAGTAAGTAATTTTATTGCAGACATGAAATGTGATTAACTTCCTGTTTTTCAGCAACTAATAATTACAGTATTGATATTAAAAACTTGTAGTTGGGTTAAACCTTTTATCCCTGACTTTAAAACTGAATTTACCCACATAGTGTATGTAAATCTCATCCGGGTGTGAACCATCAAATAGCAGCAATTGTGAAGCTGGTTCTTCATAATCAGGTCACCATGAGTACAGAGTCAGGTGGCATGGGATAAACTGGAAATATTGGCCAGAAAGGATTTATAGCAGTGTACCAGCCAGGGTCATACTCACAGGTTCAATGCGTTTGACTGCCACCTCTGTATTCTTCCAAATACCCTTGAAGACGGCCCCAAAGCCTCCACGTCCAAGCAGGTTGTGTTGGTTCCAGGAATTAGTGGCCTCCTCCAGCTCTTTGTAGGGTATGACAGGGACACTGCTGCTACACCCACCTGGACCGCCATCTGTGCTGCTGCTGCATGATGAAGCTGTACCAAGAAAAAAATATATCACACTGAATGTAGTCATACACTCTATTCCCTAGATACTTCTAGAGATACACTGTAACTGGAATTCTTACCTTATCCATTTATTGTATATTGACAAGAAAGTATGTACGAGTTAAACGTATACAGTACTGCACCAGTAACTCAACTTTTAACTATACTAATATATGTTATATCTAATCAGGGTAAATAGAGGGAGAACAATGGACTCATTTTTCTCCCCTCATGATGCATATAATGCACTTTACACTTGACAGTGCTAAGGAAACTTCATGGTTCCTTACACTCCTTAAACAGTACGTTATGTCCCTTTCTCCCGTAGCACCCCAAAATTTTCCAGCCCTGATCTTCCCGTCTCTAACTTACATGAGACCTTGCGGGAAGGAGGAGCAGCAGCAGCAGCTGCATTCTTGGGGTACATGTCAGAAGTTGGCTGGGGACTGGGAGTGGGTGGTGAGGCTGGAGCTGGGTGGTGGAAGTTGTTTGGAGCACTGCTCTGGGTGAGTGTGAGGGAGACAGGATTGGTGCTGTGATTGAGACCAGCCTCCTCTGCCTGCCTTGCTGCTTCCTTGGCTTCTTTCTCTTTCAACTGGATTCATGTTGGAAAGAGGTGATGGTGAGCACATTGTTCAGTCTGTCTGTATGTACCAGTATGTCTCTATTCCATTTTTGGATGATGGAAAGTTTTGTTTATATGTAAACCAGTACAGGTATATTAAAAGTTGACACTATTTGAGAAGGAGACTTTACTAATGCTAATACCTAGGTCAGTGGTTCTCAAACTGGGTGCCACGGACAGTGCCTAGGGGTGCCACAAGATTGACATGAATTTTGTCTTAGCTAGATCGTCTCAAGGAATTTAACAGTGTTTGTAGCAGTCTGCCTATAATTAATTGTCGGTGTAGGAAGGTACTCGCTCTAATATTTTTCTAAAATATAGGTAGATATTTCCTTTGGCACACTAGTAATAATAATAATAATAAAAGTAATTTAAGCAGGTACAATTGTATATCAAAAGTTAATTCATGTGAGGAGGGGTGATGGTGAAAAAGGGGTGCCACAGAAAGGATTATATAAATTCAGGGTGCCATCACTGAAAAAAGATTGAGAACCACTGACCTAGGTGATGAGCTTCAGCCATTTATGCTTTACTTGTACAGTACTAATATCATTTGTTGACATCAACGATGAACTTAAGAAAAACAAGCTACTATACAGTCAATCATTGTTGAAACTGACCCTGTTCATGTAATCCTGGCTGGGGTCATAGCGTTCCTTCTCTGTATTGTTGTATCCAGCCCCTGTGTTGTCCTCACATGATACAAAGCCATTACCTCTAGAAAAATTGTTACCGGTACTAGCTATTCTGCCATATGGTAAATGCATTTGGCAGTATATGTGTACTGTGAATACTGTACTGTATGTATAAATGAGTTTGGATAGGTGTATGCACTTTTGCTGCCAGTTTAACACAACACTCAATAACTAATCTTGTGTACAGGCCTTAGCCTTCCTCAAGAGCTCGGGGCTGCTCGGACAGACAGCTTGAGGAACTTCAACAACAACAACAACTAATCTTGTGTGCTATTCCTAATGATGTAATGATATGGGCCAATACATCATTATAAAAGTAGCTAAAACCTAATTCAATAATGCCTGTTTATGAGTTTTACAACCATGGTTTTTTTTTACATTGGCTAATGTTTCTGTACACTTGCAGCCTGCAGAAGCCATACTCTAAGCATCAAAATACTGAACTATACTGTATTTGTACCCAGGATGCACTGAAATAAATTTTTGAGATTAGTTTAGCTACACTCTTTCATATTAAAGAAAAAATAAAGGCAGTCTATTTAAAAATTACTGAATAAAATAGTATCATAGCTCACCCAATATCCTCATAGTTGTTTATCTTGCGACTTGGCTCTTGGACTAGTGGAGAGGTAGGCTGAGGGTGCTGGCTGGAACTAACAGTATGCCTCACATCCCCAATCCCGGTTACACTGGCTCTTAAGTCTCCTGGCCCTGCCATGCCCTGTTTCATTCCTCCAGTCCCAGCTACAGTTTGGTTCATTCCTCCAAGACCTGTCATACTGTGCTTCATTCCTCCTGTTCCAGTCATATTCTGGTCCATTCTTCCTGCTACACTGTACTTCATGCCGCCTGTCCCTGCAATACCCTGTTTCATTCCTACTGTCCCTGTCATTACCCCTGCTGCCCCTGATACACTGTGTTGCATGCCACCTGCAACTGTCGCTCCTTGCTGGGTGGTTATAACAGACTGGAATGAGTAGAGTAAGGCAGCTGGGACTTTGGGTGAAGCGGTGTAACTGGGTGGGTAAGGCGATCCCTGATTGAAGTTGTGTGCATCATGATGAGACGCAGGGATGTGCGTTGGACTCAAGGCATATGCTCTCTCTAGTATTATAGCTTGGTAAAGTTTGACATAGTTATAATAAATGGGCTGCATAATTGTCTGAGTGTACCATGAAGTGTGAATAGGAGATTAGTCTTACCTGCAGGTGAGAGTTGCCAGGGGTAGGGTGCATTGCTTTGCTAAAAGAAGGTGAAACTGTATGTTGGTTTATGACTATCCCATGATTGACTGTGGTGTTGGGCTTGGGGTGTGGAGGGGTTGAATATTGATTGGGCATATTGTGTGGGACATCCATTCGGTAGCTGAGATAGGGGGGGGGTTCCATATGGGTTGGGGTGAACCAAGTCCTGCCTATCTGATTCCCCCAAACCGGGATTTTTTACTATGATGCCTCCTGGCCGCTTGACACGGATGGGTTCAGTTATGTTGCGTTCATCATTCAGGAACAGAGTGTGGTACTTTTCATCAACTGTAAAGATAGGAGATAAAGTCATAACCTAATGTAACACTGTGATACACACCCTGTAAAAAAAATTTAATCTAGCAAGTCACTCTTTAACACAGAGACAAAGTGTCCAACAAATGACTGAAATCTTGCTTTGCCCTATGGAGGATATCATGGGTTTTACGGTTTACTTTGAATTTTATTAGACCCTTTCATACCACTGTATTTGGTATGACTATACCAACTACATGTCAATTACAGTTATATCAATTCGTTATGAAATAGGAGCAGTTCACTAGGTGCTGCTACAACTCACATGCTGTTTACAAACAGCTGCAATTACACACCTGAAGCAAGCTGTACTTTTCCAGTCAATAATCACGAATATCTTATAAGACTACATTACTGATCATTATTTATGTGCCAATAAACTACAAGAAAATGTGATTGATAACTAACTACAAGGCTGGAGAGCTCTGAGGGCTTGGAAATGCTCCATCTTCCATAGGCATTTGAAGAGCTGCATCAATGTGTGGTTCTGTTGACCCCATAACTGTAGCAGCCGATTGGTGGGAGATTCACCACACTTCTCCACCAGACGAATCTCATCCAGCTTTGGCACAGTAAAATCCATATATTTTCCACCTGTAGGAAAAATATCTCTGTAAGTTTCAAATAACGTACTGCTAGCCAGCCTCTGTCCTTTAGTTAATTATTTAAAACATATTTTTTTCCCTGGTAGGTACAGTCGGCAAAAAAAGTTTCGTTACCACCCCTACGTTAATTTTAACATCGATAAGCGCGGCAGGGTTGGTACTCCGCCGTCTGAGAAGCTGTGCCTCGCAGGCCTCGGCAATGACAACTTAACACAAGGCATTCCCTTTCTTTTTTATCAAAAGTTTAACTGATTTTAAATTAAATTTTGAGTGTTCAAGAACTATTACTATTTAACTATTCATCATTAAACATAAAGAAATACGTTTGAGTATTTTAGAACAAGAATAACCTTGAAATACCCAGAAAAAGTAGCACTGGGTAAAAGTACGTCATTCCTACTTGCCTATCCATTAGACACTGAGGGGTCCGGGAGTGTGACGGAGGTATATATGACACTCGCGCCCATGGAGGTAGTATAGGTGGAGGCGCCAGTAGGACCTGATTTGTGAAGCCACCAATCTGTCATTTCCGGCGCCTTCAAGATGGCGCATACCTTTGGATGTCAGGACAGAAGTCCACTTTTACTGAAACATATCTTGGTGTCCGCCATATTGAAGGCGCCGAAAATGACAGTTCGGCGGCTTCACTTTACTCCCCTGGATTAGTGAGCCATGGCGACTCCACCTATACTATCTCCATGCTCGTGCCACACCTGACTCACCAGTCAAGCCTACCAACTTTACATCACACTGTTAAAAGGATGGTAACGAAACTTTTTTGCCGACTGTACATTCCATCCACAGATTTTTCCCCTCCTTTTCTTTACTGCACAGTAATATGAATTATATTCACTTGTACTGTACAGTATTTGAAAATGTTTTTCTCCCTACTCAAAACCCCACATTCTCACGAGTCTCAGATGCTGACAGGGCGTGGGGGGAAGAGCAAAACAAAATATTTCCATATGAAATATACCGTATGTCAATACTGTATCACTAAAAGTATCGTAAACATAATTAAGAAAAACACATAAGTCTATACGGAGAAAAATACTAGCACAATCTATAAATGTATACATACATACAGTACATATACCAGGCCTTCAATACCAGCATAAGAGTCCAACTCATGAAGGAGTTTTTCAACTTCCCTTGACCTATAGGCAAATGAGGAGAGACCAGGGCAGGGGTGACATGTGGAGGGTAACTCTACAAACTCCCTACACTGCTTGCTATCAAAGTGAGCTGCAAGCAATGCAGCCTTACCACCGGGCTCATACACCAGTCTACTACCGTCACCAACTAAGGGGGGCCTCAAACACTCACCTGCCTGTGGTCCAGACAACATCAGTAACATTCACCTCAAACACCTCGGACCACAAGGCATACAAGCACTCACTAAGATAGCAAACTACAGCTACTCACATAACACAATACCCAACATCTGGAAACACGGAAACATCATCACTATCCCCAAACCGAACAAAGACCCCACACTACCCTCATCACACCGTCCCATTACCCTCCTCTGCACCCCCTCCAAGGTTATTGAACGCCTCATCATCAGCCAAATCACACCACACATCCCCTTTGCATCTTCACAACATGGCTTCAGACCGCTACACTCAACAAACACCCTTCTTACAGATCTCACACAAAGAATTTATGATGGCATCAACTCAGATAGACCCCCACACAGAACACTCCTAGTCACACTGGACATTAGTAAAGCATTTGATGCCATCCCCCGCCACAACCTCACAAACAAAATATACAGCACAAACATGCACAACAATACAAAAAGATGGCTGGCCAGCTTCTTGGGAGGAAGAATAGCCCATGTTACACATGCTGGTCAATCATCTAACATTAAAAACTTCACCAACGGCATCCCCCAAGGCTCAGTACTCTCACCCAGCCTTTTCAACTTATACATGCACGACCTACCAACACCCCAGACACCACAAATACAAGTAGCCTCCTACGCAGACGACATAACACTCACATGTACATACAGAAATGCAGACACAGCCACTCACATCCTCCAACCCCACCTCAACACACTTAATGCCTGGTTCACCACAATCAGACTTAAAATAGCACCCACCAAGTCAACTGTCACCCTTCTCACCAACTGGAACGCAGAACATCACTACACACCACACCTCACCATAAACAACACACTTATACCACACACACACACACACACAAAATACTTGGCATAACATACAACACATCTATGACATTCAAACAACACATCACAACCATCAAAAACAAATGCATGCAAAGACTTAAGGCCCTCAGATCACTTACCAGCACAACATTTGGACACACCAAAGAAACCACAACCACAGTGTACAAACAATATATCCGATCAGTGATGGATTATGCAAGCCCCGCCTGGGCCTCAAACCTTACTGAGACTCATCTCAACACCCTACAGACCATACAAAACAGAGCCCTAAGAACAATCACAGGCTGCACAGCTACCACACCTACAGACCACTTACACCACGAAACCAAAATCCTCAAGATTAAGGACCACCTTGACATGAGAGGCACACAAACACTTGCTGCAGCCTCCAGAAATCTACGCCACCCACTACACTACATGGCAAAACACCCAGAGATGCCAAGAAACATCAAAACAACCCCAATACACGATACCATACACATATACTATCATCTCTTACACCCTGCCCACCCCAAACCAATCTCCAAAAACACATCCACACTCAAATCACCCACCAATCCATCAAGAAACTTAAAAACAACACCCTGATACATGCACGACCCCCTGACATCCACCCATCAGAATCCTCCCTTCCCCGCGAAGACAGAGTCCACCTGGCCAGGTTGACAACGCAAGGTAACCTTATACATCCGCCCTGAACCAAGCCATACGACGACTTCAAACTCCTGTCTCCCTTCTACACGAAGAACAGATTTTACACCCCACCCTCCAAGCCACGTGGTATCCCGAGACTACTCCCCAGGCTACAATACAACGCTTCTACGCTACTGTACACCCCATACGACACCGTCACCAGTCCCCTATATACGCATACGTTGCCCTCCTTTTCTTGCTTGTTGGGTATAGTATAAATCAGTGTTAAATCTCCAGTGCTCTTACCCCTCCACATTTGAATTAACGTAACATAATTCTTGTGTTTCCCACCTATATTGCCCCCTCTCGCCATTTCCTTCCCATGGTGCCTACCTCGCACTAAAATATCGTCCTCCATAACCCCATGAGTTGCCTTAACCCCTCAAAACAATCTCACACTCCACTCGAGGGTCGCGCTCACAGAGCTATAAACATAGAGCTCGCCACCCGCCCCCTGGCGTGTCGCCACCGGAAGTGGGTTGGCGGCCATGATGCCTGCCCATCCCCTCAACCCGCCAGCCTGTTAGCTTATGCCAGGGTAAGATATTATTTAATTTATTCGGTCTTTTATTGATGATATGGTATATTAACTACATTATAGTGACTCACAATATATGAATAAGTATTTCTTTAACCGATATATTAGTGAATGGCTGATTAAATATAAATACATTTCGGTTAATAGGTGAAATTAGTTAGATAAACAAAACTATCGTTGGCTCTCATCCACTGTCACCTTCTTATAATATATATATACAACGTACTTAATCTCTATTATGGTAAGTATTTTATGTTCAGTATGTATGTATGTATGTATGTATGTCACACTAGAGTAATATGTGTGTATGTATGTATGTCACACTAGAATATGTGTGTATGTATGTATGTCACACTAGAGTAATATGTATCTATGTATGTCACACTAGAGTAATACTGTATGTATGTATGTATGTCACACTAGAGTAATATGTATGTATGTATTTCACACTAGAGTAATATGTATGTATGTATGTATGTTACACTAGAATAATTAATATGTATGTATATATGTCATACTAGAATAATATGTATGTATGTCACACTAGAGTAATATGTATGTTTGTCACACTAGAGTAATATGTATGTATGTATGTATGTAAGGTAAGTGGAGGGAGAGGGAGACAGATTACAGTTTTATATATTTGTCTTGTTTAATAAACCAGTTTAAGTTTAATTTCTTTGCATAATTTTCCGTATGGACATTATCTCAGCCTTGTTAATTGATTTAACAAAACCTTTATAATTAGATAACAAGATACAATGCATTACAAATCAGGGAAATGTCAATAACTGTGGAAAGAAACATACTATACAAGTACGTACGGGAGTTCAATGGGCAACTATCTATACAATAGAGCGCTCGCCTGTGGTGACACTCCTCCCCTATCTAATAACACAGGGTTAAGCGCTCTATGTTTATAGCTCTGTGGTCGCGCTTGAGGAACCACGTGTTGCGCCCTTCGCCACCAACCGACGCTCTACACAAAAGGATTAAGTACTAGATATCAACAATTATTTTCCAATCTTTCTCTCAGTGAACCCTCCCCAGTGATTCTTCTCCCCAATTTTTTTCCATATCTATAGTATTATTGTACCGGCACATTGCCGCATATCCCCAATGTTATATGTATTTTCTATTTATATGTAGTGCGTGATAGGAAAGCAATCCATTCTTCACCTACCCACGGTCTAGTTAGTAAGGTCTGTCGGCCAGCTGTATACCCAGTGCGCATACCGTCAGCTGAGCCCACATACATAGGTCTCGGTAGACGCGCTGCCTCAGTCTCTCACAGACAGGGTTCAGGATAGGGATAGCTCCTCACTTCCTGACTACCGCTCCATCTCTCTCTCTCTCTCTCTCTGGACAAACACCCATGCCTGTCATTTTCATTCTTCAACTGCTCTCTCCAACCACATAGCTTACAAAATAATAATAATAATAGTAATAAATAAACTCATGTTTATTCACATCGCCCTACAGGAGCTCCTTTCACCTTTTTTATCCCTTGTTTATGCTTATAGCTCTAATTATTCCCACTTCTGCTGTCGTGAATATATATGGAAAATAAAACACTTTATTCATAATTTTATGTACATAAATATTTACTTAAGCAAATTAGTAAAAAGAAGGCATGTATATAAAAAATAATAGTGCTTATAGCTCTAATTATTTTCACTTCTGCTGTCGCGAATATATATCGAAAATAAAACACTTTATTCATAAATATTTACTTAAGCAAATTAGTAAAAAGAAGGCATGTATCGCGCACTCCCTGGACTGTGTTAGCGCGGGACTGGGTATACAGTAGGTCTGGACGAAACCAAAATCCTCAAGATTAAGGACCACCTTGACATGAGAGGCACACAAACACTTGCTGCAGCCTCCAGAAATCTACGCCACCCACTACACTACATGGCAAAACACCCAGAGATGCCAAGAAACATCAAAACAACCCCCAATACACGATACCATACACATATACTATCATCTCTTACACCCTGCCCACCCCAAACCAATCTCCAAAAACACATCCACACTCAAATCACCCACCAATCCATCAAGAAACTTAAAAACAACACCCTGCTACATGCACGACCCCCTGACATCCACCCATCAGAATCCTCCCTTCCTCGCGAAGACAGAGTCCACCCGGCCAGGTTGAGAAGCGGCCACCATCCGGCTCTTCTGACATATCAAAAGAAACTAGATGGAACCATCACAGATACCTGCCCAGGATGCAACACAGCACCCCATTCTATTAAACACATTATGGAAGACTGCAACGAACACAACGACACTCGCCAACAACACAAGATACACTCACTGAGGGCACTGTGGGAAAGCCAGGTTCAAGCCATAGCCTTCCTCAAGAGCTCGGGGCTGTTCGGCCAGACAGCCTGAGGAACTTCAACAACAACTAAGGGGGGGAGTGAAGAATCAGACCCAAATACACCATTCTTCAAGGTAGACCACCACTTATTTGGGCTCCGAGCATTCAGCAACACATCCCTGGCTCCAATATTGAACTGCTGCTCTGCCTCCGCATAGACACCATTAGCCATTCTTTGGCACTCAATAAACTCATCACACTTTGCTCTGCAATGATCATGCGTCCACCTACGATAGGCACCCTGCTTAAGATCAAATTTGGCCCTACACTCATCAGTAAACCAAGGTTTATCACTATTGCACACATGAATGATCTTCTTAGACACATATTGCTCAATTACCTTAGACAAATGCTGATTCAGCAACTCCACCGGATTATCAGCAACATACATTAGATGCCATGGAAACCCATGCACAGCACAACAAACTGCATCCCAATTAACACGATTCTTCAGAAGCACTTCCCTCCTCACACACAGGTTCGGAACTGATTGGGCAGTGGAAACCTTCACAGAGAGAGAAGAATGATCTGAACGTCCAATTGGTGCGACCACAGCTACTTCCATCAGTCATCACCAGGTCAAGGGATCCACCATGCAACACCATGACGAGTCGTTATTGAGGACCCTAGCCATTCCTCATGGTGCACATTGAGATCACCCATAAAGACAAATGACGCACGACTGTCCTCCGCTTGTACCCTAGCCATTGATGTTAACAAACAGTCATATATACCATCCTCCAGATCTGGGTTCCAATACAAGCTGTAAAGATAAAAGTTTAACTGTCTCCCACATACTCTCAAAACCCTCATCTCACAGCATCCACATTCAAACTTTTTCTGTCTAAAACAACCAAAACCATCTCTAACCCACGAGACCGCAGTAACTCCCCACGGTACAGCAGAACAGGTCAACCAAAACCAGGAATCCGTAATTCTGACTGATGACGCCTGTCAGAGACTAGAGTTTCTGAGCATAACAGCACATCATAATGGGGGGCTGCCACAGTCAAATCAGCAGAATTCCCAGATAAACCACGCACATTCGAGTAAAGTACTCTGCAGCACCGAGGAGGAGGACGTCTCGGACCCGGGTTCAACTCCACATCAGGAAACCTAAGTTTCAGGCAAACAAAAAAAAGCAGATAGAGAAAACCCATAAAACTAGATCTTTGGATGCATAACACAGAGTCAAATTATACTAGAGGGGCAGTAACGATGGTAAAGAAGCTGCCACCACCTACTAGTCCCGTAGCCCTGCCCAGACAACATAGGATTGGCGGGAAAATTATGAAGAAAAAATAGAAAGAGGAAAAGAAGTATACGCCAAGCCCCGTATGGAAGGGAGAGGAGAGAGTTGAAGGAAGATCGGGCTTGCAACTATGGCTTCAACTCTAAACTTCCTCTCAGGGATGCCGTTGGTCCACCAAAAAGGTGGACTCATCCGCCTTCGGAACAGCATTTCCTCTGAACCAGGACAACCCAGTGCCCCTAACATTCCCAACTCATACGCCTCACCCAAAATACAAGAAAGACATTGCACATAGGTGAACCGGTGGTACAGGAATGTTAAGATGAGATATACCGCCCACTATACTATACTAAAAGAATTACCAGCAATCCAGCAACATACCTACAACGACTTCCAGACATAAGTATGATGATGACTGTTAATTTAAGACATTTTTTCCTTTTCTTATTCTAAAGAACTGAATAGCTACCAAAGGATACCAGATTATGTCCCATGGTTTGGTCCTGCTATATTAGGTATGGTATATAGTCCTTTTTGGTTTGGTTAGCCCAGTATGCAACTTAGTCAAATTAGCCAAAATTACCACCTCATTTGGGAATTATTACCGAATTATACATGTGCGAGATATCTAATTTTCACTGTAATATATGTTCTCATGGTCAAACTTCCGTATGTTTGATATAGAGCAAACTACTGGGAACTAACCGTGGTAAAGTACCAGGACCTGACCGGGGCAAAATACTGGGACCTAGCCGGATCTGGCAACACTGCTACAAAACTGCAATAGTCTAGAATCTTAGATAAATACCATTTGGACCTAGAAAGAATGAAAAATATAAACAGGACAAACTCATCACACACACAGACACTAACGTTCCCTAAATTCACCTAACTAAACCACTTGAAACTATTTAACTCCAATTGCCGAAAGCAGTATATGTGTACCCATATTATTACACCAACACTGAAATTGGATTATTTTTACAAGTTGCCACAACGCGATTTTAAAATTTTTACTATTACCAGTGTTTATATTTCAGTATTACAAACAACTTTTCTCTATACCATTTGCTTAGCAAATGCGTTATAACACTATTTACCTCTTGTAAGTGTAGTGAGTGTCGTATTTTTCAGAGTCCAAAAATTTCGTTACATCCCCCATTTCACGCTTTTCTTATTACATTATGCTTTATTTCATCTTGTAATACAATATTTCTTAGTAACATTTCCGTCATAAATGCGTTATAACACTAATTACCTCTTATAAGTGTAGTGAGTGTCGTATTTTTCAGAGTCCAAAAATTTCGTAAAATTGGCTTTTTCACACATTTCTTATTACAATAAGCTCTATTTCATCTTGTACTACAATATTTCTTAGTAGCATTTCCGTTATAAATGCGTTATAAGGCCACTCTCACGATTTCTAAGCAATGTGTTTGCAAGTGAAAACAAATATGGCTGCCATTGGGCATTGAATTCAAAACATAGGTCAGCTGATCTATGAGCCCCACAGTGCGACCTGGTGGCACATATTTTAACTCCAAGCCAAATCTAACCAATCAGTTTTTCACACAATTCTATCATCTCCTTATTGACCAATCATAGACCTACAACACGTGACTACTTCACTGAAACTTCAGTCTCTCCATTTATCTTGCCAGTATAACATTACTGTCTGTCTGTGGAGGAGGTATATCCTTGGCTCACCTGGTTAACTCACCTGGCTGCTTGGTTTTACGAAAATTTACTGGAGAAACACAGAAATTATACAAGAAAACACTTGTGCCTCTTATTGAAAAATAAATTAGTCCATGATCAGTTATAATAACTGGTTTAAAGTGCTTTGAATATAAGGTCATCCAGTCCACCTGCCACCAATACAACTTGCCAGAATACAACACTACCACCTACTCTTCAACTCCACAAGAACCAGTACCTTCCACATCATTTGCTTCCAATTAAGGTAAATTGGTGTATGAAACAAGGGGTCTGATTTGGTCTTCCTAATTCTATAACAAATTGATGTTCTGGTTAAGACCGAAGGATGCCAAGGTTAGGTCCCGAAGGATGCCATGATTTGGTCTCGAAGAATGCCAAGGTTAGGTCCCGAAGGATACCAAGGTTAGGTCCCGAAGTATGCCATGGTTAGGTTCCGAAGTATGCCATGGTTAGGTTCCGAAGGATGACAGGGTTAGGTTCTGAAGGATGCCCCCTTCTAGGTTAGGTTAGGTCAGGTCAGGTAAGGTCTTTTTAATTCTGTAATATCTCGATGCTATGGTTAAGACCGAAGGATGCCCGATCCAGGTTGGGTCAGAAAAAAGTTGGCTCGGGTTTTTAATTTTTCAATATTTATGCTCGTTGAAAACTGGAAAACCCGAGCCAAGTTTGGCAAAACTTGGCTCGGGTTTTCCAGTTTTCCAGATTTATGCTTGTAGAAAATTGGAAAACCCGAGCCAACTTTTGCCAAAACTTGGCTCGGGTTTTCCAATTTTCCAGATTTATGCTTGTTGAAAATTGGAAAACCCGAGCCAACTTTTGCCGAAACTTGGCTCGGGTTTTCCACTTTTTGACATTTATGGCATGTCATGAGTGCAATCTAGAAAGGCAAATATACTATATTATGAGTTTTCCCCCCACCCAAAACCCCCGATTTCCCAGGCTCTCCCCCAAGATTGTTGGATGGGGGGGGAGGGGGGCTATCTCCAAAACGAAGCATTTCCTAAAGAAACGAAGGTCAACATCACTCAAATCACACTAAAACCTTCTACGAATTATATATTTTTCCTATGAAATCCTGTTGTGGCAACTTGTAAAAATTTACCCTGAAATTACACGCTAACAACAAAATACAATGACATGTGTTATGACAGGATGATGGTGAAACAAGTGTGGTCCCTCAAGGTCATTCAGTAACTACTTTATTAACGTACCCAATTTCTCCCAGCAATTGTTTATGTCCAGAATTTTGCACAGTTTTTCCCTCTCGGTGTAAGGCAGGTCATACACGTACTTGACCTGCCGTGGCCTGTCGTGGTTACGTGACATGGTATAGTACACTTGTCAACACACACACACAGATTGACGCTACTGTTTACATCTCACAGCTGCTCTCCAGGCGTGCCAACCTCAGTCTGTGGGCACCATTTTTTATAGTTTTCACACATACATGTCAGATTTATGTGCTTATTTAATTTCCCCACGGATTGGACCCTTCTAAGACACTTTTGTTCAATGGCATTTCCCTCAATAAAGTCCTCGTTCACAACTTAACTCTTCCCTTATTATTATCCCTTATTAAGGAATCCCTAAACATATATAGTGTAGCCTGTCCGGCGGGCGGCGGCCTTGCAGCTCAGGGTTGCCAGGTGGTGGATCGCGAGCCAGCCCGAACCCATCCCAAAAACCGCCAAAAAACCGCGACCCTTGTCTCCAAAAGCAGCCAAAAACAGCCCAAGCCTAGAATCATCAGTATAGTGTACATAAATCATAGGATACATGGGATTATTTAAAAAAAAAAAAAAAAACAGTAATATAACAAGGAAGTATTGTATTTAACTTAAGCATGCATTCAATTAATAATATGAGCAATATAATGTATTACACTACATTTATTTTCAACCAATTTTATTTTTATACACACACACACACACAGTACATACCGTATCTATCAGCTGTTAATCCCTTTACTGACCCCTCCTCACTATCCCTCCCCTACCTCACCTCACCTCACACACACACACACTATAAAAAAAAAAAAAAAAAAAAAAAACACACACACACACACATCATCTATGCAGTTAGTTTTGATAGCATTTATGTATCACACGGTATGTCTATATGTTCATAGGTCAAGGTGAGTGACCAGACACTGGTGAACAGACATCTATACAGGAAAACCGAAAAAAAAAAAAAATATTTTGGCGGTATGGGTCTGTAGTGAATCAAGCAAGCTGTACAGGTACTCAGACTGCGCTTCTCTATTCTCACTTGACCCAGCCGCTTTCCCACTCCCGCCTTGAAACCTTCTCATACAGTTGACTCCTGGCTCCAGACACGCGAACACCTCTCCACTCTCCCCACTCGCTACTCTGAGCCAAACACACTCACACACCACGCTACTTGATTCACCACAACCTGTTACCCAAGTGTTACCTACCAATAAACTACCTTGTACTGCACAGCGAGTCTTCAATCATCCTGGGTGATAACGTCCCATATCGTTATAACTGGTGACCCCGGGAAAGATTACATCCAGCCTGAAACGACTCTACCTATCTCCACGTGTGCACTGTGCAGCGACAACGCAAGGTAACCTTATACATCCGTCCTGAACCAAGCCATACGACGACTTCAAACTCCTGTCTCCCTTCTACACGAAGAACAGATTTTACACCCCACCCTCCAAGCCACGTGGTATCCCGAGACTACTCCCCAGGCTACAATACAACGCTTCTACGCTACTGTACACCCCATACGACACCGTCACCAGTCCCCTATATACGCATACGTTGCCCTCCTTTTCTTGCTTGTTGGGTATAGTATAAATCAGTGTTAAATCTCCAGTGCTCTTACCCCTCCACATTTGAATTAACGTAACATAATTCTTGTGTTTCCCACCTATATTGCCCCCTCTCGCCATTTCCTTCCCATGGCGCCTACCTCGCACTAAAATATCGTCCTCCATAACCCCATGAGTTGCCTTAACCCCACACCACAATCTCACACTCCACTCGAGGGTCGCGCTCACAGAGCTATAAACATAGAGCTCGCCACCCGCCCCCTGGCGTGTCGCCACCGGAAGTGGGTTGGCGGCCATGATGCCTGCCCATCCCCTCAACCCGCCAGCCTGTTAGTTTATGCCAGAGTAAGATATTATTTCATTTATTCGGTCTTTTATTGATGATATGGTATATTAACAACATTATAGTAACTCACAATATATGAATAAGTATTTCTTTAACCGATATATTAGTGAATGACTGATTAAATATAAATACATTTCGGTTAATAGGTGAAATTAGTTAGATAAACAAAACTATCGTTGGCTCTCATCCACAGTCACCTTCTTATAATATATATATACAACGTACTTAATCTCTATTATGGTAAGTATTTTATGTTCAGTATGTATGTATGTATGTCACACTAGAGTAATATGTGTGTATGTATGTATGTCACACTAGAATATGTGTGTATGTATGTATGTCACACTAGAGTAATATGTATCTATGTATGTCACACTATACTCTGTCCAGCCTAAGGTGGCGGAGAAGCCCTGCCCTACAGGTGCGGTAGGCAGGTCAAGTACTTTTTCGGTTCCCTGATTGGCTAGAGGTGTTCAGCACACCGAGAAAAATAGAAGTGCTTCCTTTTTTCATGAATATTTCTGCTAATTAAGCAATATTCATGTCTATTATTACTCACTCATTATTGTAAATTATATGTGTGAGCCTTACAGTCAAAATTCACAGTGACAATTTACTTGGAGCTCGTAATATCTTGATTTGAACATAGAGTGTGTAGTAAAAAGTGAGCGACTGAGAGGAAAAATGGTCAACTGGAGGACCTCTGAGTAACCCTTGTGACTTCCCGTGTTCGATAGCATACTTCAAGGCTTCTTCATCCATTTAGTACCATTTATTATACATTTAATTTCACCTATCTTTCGGAAGCACAAGGGTGTGTGTTTTTATGCAAGGAAAAAAAAAAAAACGCACTCACAAATTCACTACTTACACAAAAAGTTTAATATATTTCAAAACCATGGCCAAAGAAAGCAGCAGGGCTCTGGGCAAGGAGTGGTGTGTGTGTGTGTGTGTGTGTGAATGGATTAACAAACCGACACAGTAAGTTGACAGGCGCCTATTGGGACCTGAGATTAGAATATGGCCTAAGGCAGTAAGAGAGAGAAACTTAGATGAAGGTAACAAATGAGGAATAAAGTGAAATAACTTATGATAAATGCTACTGTTAATGAAAGAATGAATAAATGGAATTTAAAAAAAAAATATACGGTAATGCCATTAATCTAAATATATCTATGTATATGATATGTGGGATAAAATATCATTAGATTATACTAATATGTGGGATAAAATATCATTAGATTATAGAATATAGAAAAGGAAAGGTTGTGAATGAATCGTGAACACGAGAGAGAGAGAGAGAGAGAGAGAGAGAGAGAGAGAGAGAGAGAGAGAGAGAGAGAGAGAGAGAAGGAAGGTCAGGTCACTGAGATTAATGCACCGCTATGCGACGTATGTGTGTGTGTGTGTATGTGTGTGACCCATGGTGTGACCAAAAGGAATCGAAACATCCCCTTTCCATCATCTACCAATCAGATACATCCAGGAATGTCCCAGAGAGGCAGGGCTTCTCCGCCACCTTAGGCTGGACAGGGTATAGAGTAATACTGTATGTATGTATGTATGTCACACTAGAGTAATATGTATGTATGTATTTCACACTAGAGTAATATGTATGTATGTATGTATGTTACACTAGAATAATTAATATGTATGTATATATGTCATACTAGAGTAATATGTATGTATGTCACACTAGAGTAATATGTATGTTTGTCACACTAGAGTAATATGTATGTATGTATGTATGTAAGGTAAGTGGAGGGAGAGGGAGACAGATTACAGTTATATATATTTGTCTTGTTTAATAAACCAGTTTAAGTTTAATTTCTTTGCATAATTTTCCGTATGGACATTATCTCAGCCTTGTTAATTGATTTAACAAAACCTTTATAATTAGATAACAAGATACAATGCATTACAAATCAGGGAAATGTCAATAACTGTGGAAAGAAACATACTATACAAGTACGTACGGGAGTTCAATGGGCAACTATCTATACAATAGAGCGCTCGCCTGTGGTGACACTCCTCCCCTATCTAATAACACAGGGTTAAGCGCTCTATGTTTATAGCTCTGTGGTCGCGCTTGAGGAACCACGTGTTGCACCCTTCGCCACCAACCGACGCTCTACACAAAAGGATTAAGTACTAGATATCAACAATTATTTTCTAATCTTTCTCTCAGTGAACCCTCCCCAGTGATTCTTCTCCCCAATTTTTTTCCATATCTATAGTATTATTGTACCGGCACATTGCCGCATATCCCCAATGTTATATGTATTTTCTATTTATATGTAGTGCGAGATAGGAAAGCAATCCATTCTTCACCTACACCTACCCACACTCGCCACTCTCACTACCCCCTAGGGAATTCTCCTTCCTCCACCTCAGCCCACTCTGACTCAGTATCCCCCGATTTCCTACCATTTTCTTTACTCCCCCGAGTTCTTACCATTTTTTTCGATTCCTTCTTCCCGGGGGGACTGATATATTTTACCTCCATACCCCATCGTGCTCCCGCTTTCCATCCATCCATCCATCCACTCCACACCGCATTGCATAACTTACGTCAAACCAACAATATGGCGCAAACATCTGAATTAGCCAACCCCACGAATAACACTCATCACACACCCACGTTATCCATTCCATTCACCCCTCCATTCTCATCTGACACACTCGCGTGGTTGCAACACACAGAGGAAATCTGGAGAGGAGATAATAGTTCCGATGAGGCGAAATATCGGGCAATCATCAGGGCCCTCCCAACAGATATATTCGCCTTAATCTCTCCTTCGCTTTGTACACTTACGCCTGGGTCACAGTATGAGGGTCTGAAAGCCGCTATCACGACGGCGTGTGGAAATACCGTCCTACAGAACTATAAGGCCCTGGAAAATGTTCAGTTGGACGGGAGGAGCCCATCTGCACTCCTCAGACATATGCAACGGCTCAACCAAGCGGCAGGTAATCCTTTCCCAGACCTCATACTGAAAACAAGACACACTAATCTGATGCCGCCCCAGTTACGGCTGCACCTCATCGCTCAGCCAAACCTCACACTCCAGGAATATGGAGAGCGGGCCGACTCTCTCATGGACGCCCACATCGAGCAAGAGGGCTCATGGAGTGGCAACAGATTCCCATTAAACACCACAACAACGGCAGTAAATACCACCTCCACACCACCTCAGCATTCCTCCATGCAACCACAACCTACCGAACCATGCGGCAATACGGCAGAGTTAGTACAATTAACGAGGGAGATACATAAAAACCTAGACACTTTACAACAACAACAATTGACACAACCACGTGAACAATCACGACCACTAGCTCTACCACCACCGCCCCAAGTCAGACAACCATGGCGACAGCAACAGATGCAGATATGCGTGTACCATCAACACTACGGGAGGCAAGCAAGGAACTGCCGAGCACCATGTCAATGGCCTAGTCACACACCTAACTCTGACCGCTTCGACAACCAGGGAAACTACTAAGGCGGTGGCGTGAGAGTAGACACGTCACTGCCGCTGACACCAACGATCCCACAACTACCACTCCACTAACGCGTATCACTTCCGCTACCACCGCATTATCTCCACGAGTATCGAGCGACCCCACCACATCACAGGGTACTACCACCCAGAATCCAGCCACATCTCTCCACCGACACACTCCTGCACGGACGACCACACCCAGAGACACCACACATCCGCCTGGGGACCCACAGGCGTACCCCCCTGGTCATACACCACTGAACCTCACAGCCGCACTCTCATGTGGGTGGAGGACCTAGCAACGACGGAGCTGTTCCTGGTGGACTCAGGATCGAAAGTCAGTGTACTTCCTCCCACTTATCGGGAGAAACAGCGACCCTCCAGTATGGCGTAAAATATCCTGGCAGCTAATAAATCACCCATCGCTACATATGGCACAAGAAGTAAAGGCGTCTCCCTCATCACCGAGGAATGGTTTGTGTGGCCGTTTGTGGTGGCAGATGTACAGTACCCAATCCTAGGGCTGGACTTCTTGGCAGCACATGATTTGCTGATTGATATGAAAGGCAGGATGCTGCTACACAAAACAACGGGCCGGCACATACAAACCAAATCATGCCGCCAGTCACAACCCACCATCACCCACATCACCAAGAAAAGCGAGTATCACCAGCTGCTCCAGGAGTTCCCTCAATTACTGTCGGCCACCAACGATTGTCAGCCCAAAGATCCGGGAGTACGCCACAACATCGTCACGACCGGTCCACCATGTTTCGCCAGACCCAGAAGGATGCCACCGGAGAGACTGGAAGCAGCAAAGAAAGAATTCCAAGTCATGCTGCAACAAGGGATAGCTCGTCCATCAGACAATGCATGGGCATCTCCACTCCATATGGTGCCCAAAGCACAGGAAGGCGAATGGAGGGCATGCGGTGACTACCGTGCACTCAACGCCGTAACGACACCAGACCGTTACCCTATACCCCATGTCCTGGATTTCCACTTCAAGCTCCAAGGGTGTACGGTTTTCTCGAAGATCGACCTAGTCCGCGCTTTCCACCAGATTCCCGTAGCAGAGGAAGATATTAAAGAGACTGCCATTACCACACCCTTCGGCTTATTCGAATTCCCTGCCATAAACTTTGGCCTGAGAAATGCTGCCCAAACTTTCCAGCGGTTTATGGATAGGGAGGTCAGGGGCTTGGACCTCGTGGTGGTATACATCGACGACATCCTAGTGGCATCTAGTGACCACGACAATCATGCCCAACACTTTCGACAGCTCTTCACAAAATTACAGGAGTATGGACCGAAGATTCACCCATCAAAGTGTGTGCTGGGGGCTGATAAAGTAGACTTCCTGGGCCATAGGGTGACGTCACAGGGAATCACGCCACTACCACAGAAGGTCGAGGCCATCAGGGACTTTCCCCCACCCAACACCGCCAGGAAGATGAGAGAGTTCCTAGGGATAGTGAAATACTATCATCGGTTTGCCCCTCATGCTGCAGAAGCCCTATCTCCATTACATGACATAATCAAAGGACTAAAGAAGAGTTCGCAGAAGAAGCTGAGTTGGAATGACGAGACAATGGCGGCATTCACCAGCATCAAGAGCAGGCTCGCCAGCACCACCTTGCTAGCCTACCCCACGCCCCACGCACCTACCTCCGTTTACACTGATGCATCAGCGGACGCTATTGGGGCAGTATTGCAACAATATGTCGAGGGGACATTACGCCCTATAGCGTTCTTCAGCAAACGTCTCGACCCACCACAGAAGAAATACAGTGCCTTTGACAGGGAGCTCGTGGCAATGTACGAGGCAGTACGTCACTTAGACCACTTCCTTGAGGGACGGCAATTCCACATCAGAACGGATCATAAGCCACTCACGACTGCCATGAAGCAGCTGGGGACAAACTGGTCACCAAGAGTCACCCGTCACTTGGCATACATATCAGAATACACCACCGATATAAGGCACGTAAAGGGTGAGGACAACGCTGTGGCTGACGCATTATCCCGGGCTACACCTCAGACACAGACGGTCATGGCAGTCCACCTAGGCAATCCCTTTGACATCAGACAAATTGCTGCAGCCCAACAAACAGACGAGGAACTACATCAACTACTGCATGGCAACACAGGTCTGAAGCTGGAGGAAGTGACAGCAGCCGAGCCCAACGTGAGAGTGTGGTGCGACGTCTCATGTGGCCCTCCTAGACCATACATTCCGGCCCCATTCAGGAGAACCACATTCCTCCACTTCCACAACCTCAACCACCCAGGGGTCGCTGGTTCCCAGAGGTTAATCACGCGTCGTGCAGTCTGGCCAAGCATGAGGAGGCAAATCAAGGAGTGGGTGTCAGTGTATGGCATGCCAATGCTCCAAGATTGGTAGACACACACGCCTGCCGATACATGACTTCCCAACACCCACTTCAAGGTTCCACACGGTACATGTAGACATCGTGGGGCCACTCCCTACATCACAGGGATACAGATATCTACTGATGTGCGTCGACCGTACGACAAGATGGTGCACGGCAGTCCCCATGACTGACATCACAGCAGAAGGAACGGCAAGACACTTTCTCCAGGACTGGGTGGCTAACTTCGGCCCTCCGGCGTGCATCGTCACATACCAGGGGACTCAGTTCGAGTCAAGGGCGTGGCAAGAAATGCTTGAGTTCCTGGGTACATGCAGGAACAGGACCACTGCCTATCACCCCTGCAGCAACGGTATGGTCGAGAGGTTCCACCGCCGGCTGAAGGAGGCATTCAGGGCGGTACAGCCTGAACAGTGGGTGGATGCACTGCCTCTCATCCTGCTGACCATCAGGTCGACGGTCAAGGAGGACCTGAACCACTCACCTGCGGAATTGACGTTCGGGGAGGATTTGAGGTTGCCCAACCAAGTGGTAGACCTAACGGCAGACACCTCCAACCTATCTTTTCTCCCAGCTCTGAAGAGGATCATGGCAACACCAACACTTACACCAACAAGACAACAGTCACACCACCCCACCTATAAACACCCACTACTTCGCAGGGCAGAACAACTGTTCCTCAGGACGGACACGCACAGGACCCCCCTGCAGCAGCCGTACACTGGACCACATAGGGTCATCAAGAGGGACGAGGCTACAGTAACGCTGCAGATCGGGGGGAAACCATACAGGACTTCCTGGCAATGCGTGAAACTGGCGGTGACACAGTCTGACCAACATCAACAGCAGCAGCAGGACACACATCCACCACCACCTCACCACGATGTCACGCAGCCAAGGCGCCCTCTGCTGCCAACCCCTACTATGCCTACCCCACTCACGCACACACAGCCTCAAATCACAGTGTACCAACAATGGTATAACACACACAACATTCCACCACCAACCATCACCACCGATTCCCCAACCACTCAGCCAACACCTGCTTCCCCACACACAGGCATACCCTCACCACCACCATTATCATCATACAACCGACCCAACGCACACAATACTACACCAACACCCCCACCTCCACCCCAACCGGCACACACTGGTGCACAACACACACGCACCTCTCCCCCTCCTTCACTATCACGACCCCCCCACACTACTACCCAGGACAACTCCCCACAACCAACACACGTACAACCACAACCATCAACCTCCACTCACACATCACAATCACAACCATCAACCTCCACTCACACACCATCAATCGTAGGGACACCTAAACCCCCCGACCATTATGCAACCGTTATCCATCCTTCGCCACCTACACCCCCTAACGTACCTACCCCTCCTACATTACCTGAACCCGCCTCATTCAACCCATCCCCCTACATGCCCAGTCACACCACCACCACCACAGATATTGCCACGGGAGAACGAGCCAGACATGGTACCTGTAGGGTTTACTACACGCACAGGACGTACCATAAAGCGACCCCATAAAAATATATCCATGCTAGCCAACACAGACATGCACCTACTGGACAACCAGCCTCACACATCTTGCACCTACTATTAATTCACACACTTGCCTTTCTCGACCATACAGCAATCCACACCTCACAAGTACTCTTTTGTGCAACACTACCCAGCAAGCATGGCTCATGAGTATGTTTCCAGGTTGTCCCCATTTTAATATATGTATATATGTGTATTTATTTTTTTATATTGTCTTTAGTGAGGCCATTCCTCACATGTGTACCAATTGTAATTATTTTTATTACCCTCACTTCTCTCAAAATTCTTTTTTTGGGGGGTGGGGGGGTACTGTAGTAAATCAAGCAAGCTGTACAGGTACTCAGACTGCGCTTCTCTATTCTCACTTGACCCAGCCGCTTTCCCGCTCCTGCCTTGAAACCTTCCCACACAGTTGACTCCTGGCTCCAGACACGCGAACACCTCTCCACTCTCCCCACTCGCTACTCTGAGCCAAACACACTCACACACCACGCTACTTGATTCACCACAACCTGTTACCCAAGTGTTACCTACCAATAAACTACCTTGTACTGCACAGCGAGTCTTCAATCATCCTGGGTGATAACGTCGCATATCGTTATAGGTCTATAAGGATATGGGACGTTATCACCCAGGATGATTGAAGACTCACTGTGCAGTACAAGGTAGTTTATTGGTAGGTAACCCTTGGGTAACAGGTTGTGGTGAATCAAGCAGCGTGGTGTGCGAGTGTGTTTGGCTCAGAGTAGCGAGGGGAGTGGAGAGGTGCTCGCGTGTCTGAAGCCAGGAGTAAACTGAACTCTGACCCGTGTGGGAAGGCGTGAAAGAGGGAAAGCGGCTGGGCTAAGTGACGATAGAGAAGCGCAGTCTGGGGTGAATATGTGTACAGCTTGCTTGATTCACTACAGGTTTAATGAGGGGTGCCGGCAGCCCCCATATGATAATCTTCTTGGAAAGAGGGGTGAGGTCACGCCTTGTTTGCACACCAGCCTAGCGATGGTCAGGGTATGTACCCCGAGTGATACTTTGGTGGTAAGGCGAAATTTTCACTTTTTTTTTTCATACAGCCAAAAAACCCGCGGCCACTAGAGAAAACTGCCAACCCGCGACCACCCAATTTTGCCCGCCAACCTCCATGAAAAACCGCCCAATTTGGCGAAAAAAACGCGGACCTGGCAACTCTGGGCCGCCGCCGCCCTTGCTGGCCCGTTCAGGGAAGTGGGGAGGAAACCCACAGAGCTATACACATAGAGGGCTTAACCCCCCCCCCCCTGGCGTGTCACCACCGGAAGTGGGTTGGCGGCCATGATACGTGCCCTTCCCCTCAACCCGCCAGCCTGGTAGCTTATGCCAGGGTAAGATATTATTTCATTTATTCGGTCTTTTATTGATGATATGGTATATTAACTACATTATAGTGACTCACAATATATGAATAAGTATTTCTTTAACCGATATATCAGTGAATGGCTGATTAAATATAAATACATTTCGGTTAATAGGCCTAAGTGAAATGAGTTAGATAAACAAAACTATCGTTGGCTCTCATCCACAGTCACCTTCTTATAATATATATATATACAACGTACTTAATCTCTATTATGATAAGAATTTTATGTTCACATTGTTCAGTATGAATGTATGTCACACTAGAGTAATATGTGTGTATATATGCATGTCACACTAGAGTAATATGTATGTATGTATATATGTTGTCAAATATTAGAGTCACCTTGAGAGAAAAATACATTTACTTTTGTTAGGCTACCAAATGGTCAGCTGACACCGTTTTCTTATTTTTGTTTGAACGTTCCAATATTAATTGAGTATTATCTTTCTTCTTATTGTAACACCTATCGGGTTTGATTTAGTTAGATCTTTTAGAGGATACTACTAATAGAAATTAATGTAATATTTATTCATATGATTTTGGATGCTTATTAGAAATGAAATACTAACTTATGTTTACATGTTTAAGAAACTGTAAGAAGGAGGGAGAATATAATTATATAAGGACCATTCGAAGTCACCGGCTGCGTTTTCTTGGCCTCTGATGATTACTCCTCATATTTCCCAAGAATAGAATGTCCCAAAGTTGACATTTTGGTGCCCAGACCCGGGAATAACTTGTAGTATCCGAGGACTTTGGATAATTAAGTGTATTATCTCCAAACATGGACGGAATGGAGAAGCTACAGAATGCCCAGGCAGCAGCACAAGGTTGGTTGACAAGAGTGTGTACAAAGATGGAAGGACTTTTAGGCAAGAGTCCTCCAGCAACCTCCAGTGAGTTAGTAGAAGTACTGGAGGAGTTTGATAAGAGACTTACAAGATTAGAAGAGGTGCAGTCAGATATTGAGCTGGAATTAAGGCCTGAGGCATTGGATGAGTACTTGGACAAGGCAGATGAAGCTAGACAGCGAGCCAAGCATATGAGGTTGTTGTGTGCTGATAAGCTTAAGGAGCTGACTGTGGGTGATAAGGTAGATTCTGTAAGCACTATAGCATCCCTCCATGCAAGACTTCCCAAGCTAGAATTGCCTAGATTTGATGGTGATCTTAAACAGTGGCAAAGTTTTTGGGAGCAATTCTCATCACACATAGATGACACAGAGCTTCCTACCATTAGCAAACTAACCTATTTACTATCATTACTAGACGGCACAGCTAAGGACGTGGTAGAAGGAGTGCCACACACCAGTACTAGTTACAGAACAGTCATCGACCTGCTGAAGCAACGATTTGGCAAGACAGAGTGCATAATCCACGCACACATCCAAGCTCTTCTTGCTCTGCAAGTTCCAGTCGACCAGGGCAAGACCTACATCACACAGCTGTGGAGACTTCGGGACGAGGTGGTCAAGCACACACGAAGCTTAGAAGCCCAGGGAATTACAGGCAAGCAATGTGAAGTTCTGTTAACACCCATGATTGTGTCTAGGCTGCCAACGGAGTTAAGATTAATGTGGTCAAGAGATTGTAGTGGGCATGAAAGTGATCTTGATTGGTTACTTAACTGGCTTCAAGGGGAAATTGAAGTGCTAGAAAGAAGTGAAATGTATAAAGGAAATGCCAAGAAGGGTAGTAAGGAAATAAGTAAGGAAAAATGGTTCACGGCTTCAGCCTTGTATGCAACTTCCTCATCAAAAGGATCAGGTTGTATGTTCTGTAGTAAGAGAAACCACAATTCTGAGAAATGTTACAAGTTCTTGGCATTGGACGGACAGCAGAGGTTTGATAAGATAAAAGAATTAGGTGTGTGTTTTAAATGCCTAAATAGTGGGCATATATCTAGAAACTGTAAGGCCAAGTGTTCTAAGTGTCAAGGTGACCACAATAGTTCAATGTGTGGCATCAAGCTAAATGTGGTCCCCAAAGCAAATGTGGAGGAAAATATGCAGAATAGCCCTCAAACTGTTGCTATGCTATCAAGCCACTATAGGAATAAGACTGTGTTACAAACAGCTAAAGTAAAGGTACTGAATAGTAAAGGGATTATTGTGACTGCAAGGTTGTTGTTTGATAGTGGTTGTGATCGATCATATGTTAGTAATAAATTTGTTGAGAAATGTAAACCTAAATGGGTCACTAGCTCAGAAGTTCCCTACAGTTCCTTTGGTGGCCATAGTTCAAACAGAGATGTACAAAGCAATGTATACAAATTAAGGGTTTTAGATGATAAGGATAATGTTATTCCCATTGTAGTTACAGGCATTCCAAGTATATGTGACCCCTTAGTAAGACCAATAGTTCCAGCCCATATTTTAAGTGCCTTTACTCATTTAAGATTAGCAGATGACTTTGACCATAGGTCACCTTTAGACTTAGATATTCTTATTGGTCTGGACTACTACTGGAACCTAATAACTCCTAAGGATGCAGTTCAAGTAGGAAGGGTTGTTGCCCTGAAATCTGTGTTTGGATGGATTATGTCAGGAAATATTGGTAATTGCTCTGATCTTACAGGTGTGCCTTCAACATCAACCTATAAGTCTTCATCATCCCAGCTCTTATGCATATCTAAGGTATCTGATGATGATATGTCAAATTTTTGGGATTTGGAGACTATTGGCATTAGTACTAGTAAAGAGTGTAAGGAAGATATTAGAAATAAGGTGGTTCAAGACTATAGTGATAAGATTAAATTTGTGAATGGTAGGTATGAAGTACATTTACCATGGAAAGAAAACACAATTAAGGCTACATTGATGAGTAATGAAGTTCATGCTAAGAAGAGATTAAATAAGCTTATGGTTAAGTTAATTAGGGATGAAGGGTTAAAGGCTGAATACATGAGGGTAATTGATGAGTATGAGCATCTGGGGATCATTGAGGAAGTGCCATTAGAAGAAATTGTATACAATGGGCCTATTTATTACATGCCCCACAGGCCAGTAGTTAGGTCAAGCAGCAGTACCACAAAGGTACGACCTGTTTTCGATGCCTCTGCCAAGGGACCGAACGGGGTTTCTCTTAATGACTGTATGATAACAGGTCCATCTCTCAACCCAGACTTGGTAGAGATATTAATTCGATATAGACGGTGGCCCTATGTGGTAACTGCTGATACTGTTAAAGCTTTTTTACAAATAAGTGTGCATAGCCAGGATAGAAATGTTCATAGATTTTTTATGCCAAGTAGAAATGGAGTTAGACACATGAGATTTACTAGAGTTGTTTTTGGAAACACATCAAGTCCCTTTCTACTCAATGCTACTATTAAAACTCATTTAAGTAAATACACTGAGTGTGAAGTAATTCAGAATTTACAAAGAGATATGTATGTGGATAACTGGTTCAGCGGAAGCTGATAGTGAAGTAGAAGTAGCAATTAAGTACACTACAGCATATAATATTATGTCTGAAGCCAATTTGTCTCTTGAGAAACTTGTATCCAATAGTGTGGTGATAGCATCTAAGTTTAAGGACAAGCTTCTGTTTGTAGATGATGCTGAAATTAATAGTGTATTGGGTTTGAAGTGGTCTAAGGACAGTGATGTTTTTTCATATTGTGGTTTAAACTTGGACTAGTTTTGAACTGGCAAGTACTAAAAGGGCAGTATTAAGTTTGATAGCTAAGGTTTTTGATCCTTGTGGATTCATCAGTCCATTTATCATGTATGCTAAGATATTATTCCAGGACATATGGAAGTCAGGTGTGTCTTGGGATGATAAGTTGCCATATGATTTAGAAGTAAGGTTTGTAAGTTGGATAAATAGTACTAGACACTTAAGTTCATTAGCTATAGATAGACAGTATTTTCCCAATGTACCTTGGAAGAGTATTGAATACCTTGAGATCCATGGGTTTGGGGATGCCTCAGACAAGGGTTATGGTGCCTGCGTGTACCTAAGGTTATGTATTGACAACACATGTAAAATTTCCCTGGCCATGTCCAAAACTAGGGTAGCGCCAATTAAGAAACTGACCCTGCCTAAACTAGAACTGATGGCAGCATTGCTTTGTGCTAGATTGGTGGTATTTGTTAAGAATGCTCTAGATCTAAAGATCAAAACCAATGTGGCATGTTGGACTGATTCCACTATAACATTGACATGGATAAAGAGTGATCCAGGTATAAAAGATGTGTATGTTAATAATAGAGTTAAAGAGATTCAGCAATTAACACCTCCCAGTTGTTGGTATCACTGCAGTGGAATAGAAAATCCAGCTGACCTAATGACCCGAGGGTTACTAGCAAAGAATCTTATTGGAAATGATTTCTGGTTTAGTGGTCCTAAGTGTTTGGCTGATCCCACATTTAGTATTAAGGATAGTAATAGTTTAAGTGCCAGCATTGACCCTGTGAATAATGTCCATGAGGATAACCTAGCATGCTTAGTTATCCAGACTGAAACTCTCACCTTGGATATGGATATGTTTTGAGGTTCATACATCGCTGTAGGATTAAGACATTGGGATGTGATTTGAACCCTAGCGATTTCACTACTGAAGAATTAGAAATTGCTAAGAAAAGGTTAACATATGTAGTTCAAAGGGAAGCCTTCCCATTGGAAATCCAAGCTATATCTAGTAAAAAGTCAATCCCTAAGCATTCCAAATTGAGTAAATTAGATCCATTCATTGATGAAGATGGTATTCTCAGGATCAAGGGTAGACTGCAATTTTCTGACTTGAGCTATGAATCGAAACATCCAATCATTCTTCCGAAAGGCCATTTTTCTAAGCTCCTAGTACAATTTCAACATAAATTTCTAAAGCATGCAGGTGTAAACAGCATTGTTTCATCTTTAAGAACTTGTGTTTGGGTGATTGGTTTAAGAAGAATGGCTAAGACTGTAGTAAGGGAGTGTTTGAGTTGTCGCAGGCATGATAGCCGTCCTTGCTGTCAACCTGTTGCACCTTTACCTGATCTGCGAGTTAACCCTGCCCCTCCCTTTACAGTTACAGGGATAGATTTCACTGGCCCATTATTTAGTGCTGATCATCCTGGAAGAAAGTTGTATGTATTGCTTTTTACATGTGCTATTGTTAGAGCCATACATCTGGAACTCACAGAATCTATGTCATTGGTCGATTGTATGCGGGCTATTAGAAGGTTTGTGGCTCGTAGAGGTTTTCCTAATGTCATTTATTCTGATAATGCTAGAACCTTTGTTGCAGCCTCCACGGAGGTACAGAAGGTGTTTGGTCATCTAGCACCGAAGTGGAAATTCAATGTACCAAGATCCCCATGGGGGGGTGGATGGTTTGAGAGGCTTATTGGTTCAGTCAAGTTAGCTTTAAAAAAGTCTTTGGGAGTCAAGTATGTAAGTCAAACTGAATTAGAAACGATTCTTATTGAGATCGAATCGTGCATAAACTCTCGACCCTTGACCTTTGTGAGTGATGAACCATATTTTGCTCATTATCTAACACCATCTCATTTCATTCTTGGTGGGAACATTCCATCTAAACCCTCTGTTAATGTTGAACTCCATGATGTGACTTCTGAAGACTTATGTAACAGGGAAAGGATAAAGAATCAAAGGTTAGAACACTTTTGGCAAGTGTGGAGAAAGGATTACATAGCCAATTTGCCTCCTGTAGTAAAGGGTTTCCACCATAAATGTAAATTAGATGTTGGTAGTATTGTACTTATTAGGGAAGACAATATGCCTAGACTACAATGGCCCACCGGAGTGATTGTAAAGGTGTATCCCGGTAGAGACGGCTTGATTCGCAGTGTTGATATTAAGACTAAAAAGGGTGTTTTCAACAGATCAATACAAAGACTTCATGATTTAGAGGTGAATCCTCATTTAGATACTAAGGTTAAGAATCTTTCTCAACAAGTTATTCCTGGTGATGTAAACTATGACCATGCTTTAGATGATGATGCAACTAATGATAGAATATCTGTACAAGATTCTGATGTAAAGGGTGAAGAAGATGCATATGGTTATACAAGAAGAGGTCGGCTTATTAAGAGACCACATAAATTAGATTTATAAGTTATACATAGTTCAAGGATGCCTGTTGCTTATGCTGGTATCCATTTCTATGGGTGGTTGTGTTGTGTAAGGTATGTACTACTTAGTGAACAGTTCGTTATATTTTGTGATAAGTTGCTTCGCCCCTTATGATGGGGAGGATGTCAAATATTAGAGTCACCTTGAGAGAAAAATACATTTACTTTAGTTAGGCTACCAAATGGTCAGCTGACACCGTTTTCTTATTTTTGTTTGAACGTTCCAATATTAATTGAGTATTATCTTTCTTCTTATTGTAACACCTATCGGGTTTGATTTAGTTAGATCTTTTAGAGGATACTACTAATAGAAATTAATGTAATATTTATTCATATGATTTTGGATGCTTATTAGAAATGAAATACTAACTTATGTTTACATGTTTAAGAAACTGTAAGAAGGAGGGAGAATATAATTATATAAGGACCATTCGAAGTCACCGGCTGCGTTTTCTTGGCCTCTGATGATTACTCCTCATATTTCCCAAGAATAGAATGTCCCAAAGTTGACATATGTCACACTGGAGTTCAAGTTCAAGTTTTAGGGTCCCGCAGAGGGCCGCTCATGGGCGACATAATATGCGGGGGTTGTGCGGGGGATTTAGGGATCCAGGGCAGGATTAGGATAAGGGTGGATTGGGTCAGGGACTGTGGGTTGAGGATTAGGATTGGGGAGGTAATGATTGGTGATCCTATTTCTAAACGTGTCAAGAGTGGGGCTATTAAATACGTGAGATGGGAGATGATTCCACTCTTGGATGCTGCGGGGAAAGAATGAGTGCCTAAATATATCAGTGCTTGTCTGGTATGTATGGTATTTTAAGTTGTGGCTGCCTCTAGTGGATCGTATACTTGTAGGGTGTAGATATGTGTCTTTGTCTATGTCAACTAACTTGTTTGTGATTTTGTATATCATCTGTTGTCTGTGTATCTGTCTTCGTGTTACTAATGGGTCTAGTTTTGTGTCTTGTTTAAGCAAAGTGACTGATGTAGTGTGTCTGTAATCACGTCTGGCCCATCTTGCAGTCTTGTTTTGTATGGACTCTAATTTATTGATATTATTGTAAGTGTGTGGGCCCCAGACGGTGTCGCAATAATCTAAATGTGGCCGAACGAAAGTGTTATATGCAATAATTTTGGTGTCTGTGTTACACCTGCTGAGGTTCCTGCGCAAGAACCCCAGGACCCTACTAGCTTTGGCCCTGATGCTACCTATGTGTGTGTTCCACCTCATGTCCGCTGAGATGTGGACGCCCAAGTATTTGTGGGAAGTGACTGTGTTGAGGTTGGTGTTGTGTAATTGGTATGTATATGGAATGACATTATGGGCACGGGTAAAACGGATGTGATGGCATTTGTCTGGTCTAAATGTCATCTGCCACTTGACTTCCCAGTCTTCAAGTGCAGTTAGGTCGTCCTGTAATCGAAGGCAGTCATTCCTATCTTTAATTGGTCTGTAAACTAAGCTATCGTCTGCAAAGAGTCTAGTGGTAGAGGAAAGTGAAAGTGGGAGGTCATTAATGTATGAAAGGAAGAGAAGGGGACCCAGGACAGTGCCCTGGGGTACCCCAGAAGTCACAGGAACAGATGGAGACTGACTACCGTCAAGAACTACACGTTGCTTTCTGGTAGTCAAGAACGTTCTAATCCAGTGAAGAAGTTGTCCCTGTATGCCATAGAATTCTAATTTGTGTAGAGGTCTTTGGTGAGGGACTTTGTCGAAGGCTTTGGCAAAGTCTAATACTATGGTGTCAACCTGTCTAATTTTTGTGTCATTGAGGGACTGCAAGATGTCACGAGTAGTTACCAGTAGCTGCGTCTCACACGAGCGTTTAGGCCGAAAACCGTGTTGATTGTCAGTCAGTATATTTTGCCTATCAAAGTGGTCCATTATATGTCTATGAATTATGTGTTCTAAAATTTTGCAGGGGACAGAGGTAAGTGAAATAGGTCTATAATTAATGGGAAGGGTTCTGTCTCCGGATTTAAAAATTGGGGTCACATTTGCCAAAGGCCAGTCTTGAGGGAGTTCACCGGTCTGTAAAGTCTGTGAGAATATAACCTGCAGGACAGGGGCAAGAACGCTAGCGTTAGCCCTCAATATCCTGCAGGGTATATTGTCTGGTCCAGTCGCTTTGTGTATGTCTACCTCAGATAAGAGTTTCTCAATTCCTTGGGTGTTTATATGAATGGGAGGGATAGGTGGGTGTGATGGTGTTGGCATGTCTGGTAAGTGTTCATGTTCATGGGTAAAAACGGACTGGAATTGTGTGTTAAGGGCGTTGGCTTTGTCTTGTGGGTGTATAACCAAGGAATTGTTGTGTAGTAATGTTGTAATACCGGTCGAGTCTTGTTTGCGTGCTTTAAAAAAGCCGAAGAATTTTTGGTGTTTTTTTTGTGTTGTCTGCGAGGAAAGTGGATGTGTATTTAGTTTCTGCTTGTCTAGTTTCTTTCTGTAGTGTTTTCTGTATGTTTTTGTATTCTAACCAGTGTTCTGTATCGTTGTATCGTTTTGCTCTGTTGTATGCCTTTACCTTGTTTCTGTGTAGTCTTTTTAATTGTCTATTGTACCATGGTAATGACCGGTTATGTGTGATGGTTTTTGTGGGTATGTGCTTGTCCATTGTGTCACGTATAAAGTCACGAAGTCTGGTCCAGTTTGTTTCCACAGAGCTGGCAATTGGGTCTGAGTCAAGGAACGAGTCACGAAATTCAACTAAGTCTTGGGTAATATGTATGTATGTATGTAAGGTAAGTGGAGGGAGAGGGAGACAGATTACAGTTATATATTATAACGATATGGGACGTTATCACCCAGGATGATTAAAGACTCAGTGTGCAGTACAAGGTGGTTTATTGGTAGGTAACACTTGGGTAACAGGTTGTGGTGAATCAAGCAAGGTGGTGTGTGAGTTGGTTTGGCTCAGAGTAGCGAGGGGAGTGGAGAGATGCTCGCGTGTCTGAAGCCAGGAGTGAACTGAGATACCTGTGTGGGAAGGTGTGTGGAGGCGGGAAAACTGCTGGGCCAAGTGAGGGTAGAGAAGCGCAGTTTGAGAATATGTGTCCAGCTTGCTTGATTCACTACAGTACCCCCCCTCCCCCCAAAAAACAGAATTTTGAAAGTGAGGGTAATAAAAATAATTACAATTGGTACACATGTGAGGAATGGCCTCACTAAAGACAATATAAAAAAATAAATACACATATATACATATATTAAAATAGGGACAACATGGAAACATATTCATGAGCCATGCTTGATGGGTAGTGTTGCACAAAAGAGTACGTGTGAGGTGTGGATTGTCGTATGGTCGAGAAAGGCAAGTGTGTGACTTAATAGTAGGTCCAAGATGTGTGAGGCTGGTTGTCGAGTAGGTGCATGTCTGTGTTGGCTAGCATGGATATATATTTATGTGGTCGCTTCATGGTACGTCCTGCGCGTGTAGTAAACCCTACAGGTACCATGTCTGGCTCGTTCTCCCGTGGCAATATCTGTGGTGGTGGTGGTGGTGTGACTGGGCGTGTAGGTGTCCGTGGCTGGCAGTGGGGGCTGACCGGACGAGGGGGAGTGGCAGGTATGACATGAATAATAGGAGGCTTGTCCTGAGGGAGATTAAGAGGGATTACACATATAGAGTCATTTGGTAGAGGGTCGGCAGGCGTGGGGGATGGGTTGAGTGAGGCAGGTTCAGGTATGGGATTAAGCGGGAGTGCGGGTGGGGGTGTAGGTGAGTCGGGTTCAGGTAATGTAGGAGGGGTATGTATGTTAGGGGGTGTAGGTGGTGAAGGATGGATAATGGTTGCATAACGGTCGGGGGGTTTAGGTGTCCCTACGATTGATGGTGTGTGAGTGGAGGTTGATGGTTATGATTGTGATGTGTGAGTGGAGGTTGATGGTTGTACGTGTGTTGGTTGTGGGGAGTTGTCCTGGATAGTAGTGTGGGGGGGTCGTGATGGTGGAGGAGGGGGAGAGGTGCGAGTGTGTGGTGCACCAGTGTGTGCCGGTTGGGGTGGAGGTGGGGGTGAAGGTGTAGTATTGTGTGCGTTGGGTCGGTTGTATGATGATAATGGTGGTGGTGAGGGTATGCCTGTGTGTGGGGAAGCAGGTGTTGGCTGAGTGGTTGGGGACTGGGTGGTGATGGTTGGTGGTGGAATGTTGTGTGTGTTATACCATTGTTGGTACTCTGTGATGTGAGGCTGTGTGTGCGTGAGTGGGGTAGGCATAGTAGGGGTTGGCAGCAGAGGGCGCCTTGGCTGCGTGACGTCGTGGTGAGGTGGTGGTGGACTTGTGTCCTGCTGCTGCTGTTGATGTCGGTCAGACTGTGTCACCGCCGGTTTCACGTGTTGCCAGGAGGTCCTGTATGGTTTTCCCCCGATCTGCAGCGTTACTGTAGCCTCGTCCCTCTTGATGACCCTATGTGGTCCAGTGTACGGTTGCTTCAGGGGGGTCCTGTGCGCGTCCGTCCTGAGGAACAGCTGTTCTGCCCTGCGGAGTAGTGGGTGTTCATAGGTGGGGTGGTGTGACTGTTGTCTTGTTGGTGTAAGTGTTGGTGTTGCCATGATCCTCTTTAGAGCTGGGAGAAAAGATAGGTTGGAGGTGTCTGCCGTTAGGTCTACCACTTGGTTGGGCAACCTCAAATCCTCCCCGAACGTCAATTCCGCAGGTGAGTGGTTCAGGTCCTCCTTGACCGTCGACCTGATGGTCAGCAGGATGAGAGGCATTGCATCGACCCACTGTCCAGGCTGTACCGCTCTGAATGCCTCCTTCAGCCGGCGGTGGAACCTCTCGACCATACCGTTGCTGCAGGGGTGATAGGCAGTGGTCCTGTTCCTGCATGTCCCCAGGAACTCAAGCATTTCTTGCCACGCCCTTGACTCGAACTGAGTCCCCTGGTACGTGACGATGCAAGCCTGAGGGCCGAAGTTAGCCACCCAGTCCTGGAGAAAGTGTCTTGCCGTTCCTTCTGCTGTGATGTCAGTCATGGGGGCTGCCGTGCACCATCTTGTCATACGGTCGACGCATGTGAGTAGGTATCTGTATCCCCGTGATGTAGGGAGTGGCCCCACGATGTCTACATGTACCGTGTGGAACCTTGAAGTGGGTGTTGGGAAGTCATGTATCGGTGGGCGTGTGTGTCTACCAATCTTGGAGCATTGGCATGCCGTACACTCTGACACCCACTCCTTGATTTGCCTCCTCATGCTTGGCCAGACTGCACGACGCGTGATTAACCTCTGGGAGCCAGCGACCCCTGGGTGGTTGAGGTTGTGGAAGTGGAGGAATGTGGTTCTCCTGAATGGGGCCGGAATGTATGGTCTAGGAGGGCCACATGAGACGTCGCACCACACTCTCACGTTGGGCTCGGCTGCTGTCACTTCCTACAGCTTCAGACCTGTGTTGCCATGCAGTAGTTGATGTAGATCCTCGTCTGTTTGTTGGGCTTCAGCAATTTGTCTGATGTCAAAGGGATGGCCTGGGTGGACTGCCATGACCGTCTGTGTCTGAGGTGTAGCCCGGGATAATGCGTCAGCCACTGCGTTGTCCTCACCCTATACGTGCCTTACATCGGTGGTGTATTCTGATATATATGCCAAGTGACGGGTGACTCTTGGTGACCAGTTTGTCCCCAGCTGCTTCATGGCAGTCGTGAGTGGCTTATGATCCGTTCTGATGTGGAATTGCTGTCCCTCAAGGAAGTGGCCTAAGTGACATACTGCCTCGTACATTGCCACGAGCTCCCTGTCAAAGGCACTGTATTTCTTCTGTGGTGGGTCGAGACGCTTGCTGAAGAACGCTATTGGGCGTAACGTCCCCTCGACGTCTTGTTGCAATACTGCCCCAATAGCGTTCGCTGATGCATCAGTGTAAATGTAGGTAGGTGCGTGGGGCGTGGGGTAGGCTAGCAAGGTGGTGCTGGCGATCCTGTTCTTGATGCTGGTGAATGCCGCCATTGCCTCGTCATTCCAACTCAGCTTCTTCTGTGAACTCTTCTTTAGTCCTTTGATTAGGTCATGTAGTGGAGATAGTGCTTCTGCAGCGTGAGGGACAAACCGATGATAGTAGTTCACTATCCCTAGGAACTCTCTCATCTTCCTGGCAGTGTTGGGTGGGGGAAAGTCCCTGATGGCCTCGACCTTCTGTGGTAGTGGCGTGATTCCCTGTGACGTCACCCTATGGCCCAGGAAGTCTATTTTATCAGCCCCCAGCACACACTTTGATGGGTGAATCTTCATTCCATATTCCTGTAATTTATTGAAGAGCTGTCGAAGGTGTTGGGCATGATTGTCGTGGTCACTGGATGCCACTAGGATGTCATCGATGTATACCACCACGAAGTCCAAGCCCCTGACTACCCTATCCATGAACCACTGGAAAGTTTGGGCAGCATTTCTCAGGCCAAAGTTCATGGCAGGGAATTCGAATAAGCCGAAGGGTGTGGTAATGGCAGTCTTTTTAATATCTTCCTCTGCTACGGGAATCTGGTGGAAGGCGCGGACTAGGTCGATCTTCGAGAAAACAGTACACCCCTGGAGCTTGGAGTGGAAATCCAGGACATGGGGTATAGGGTAACGGTCTGGTGTCGTTACGGCGTTGAGTGCACGGTAGTCACTGCATGCCCTCCATTCGCCTTCCTGTGCTTTGGGCACCATATGGAGTGGAGATGCCCATGCATTGTCTGATGGACGAGCTATCCCTTGTTGCAGCATGACTTGGAATTCTTTCTTTGCTGCTTCCAGTCTCTCCGGTGGCATCCATCTGGGTCTGGCGAAACATGGTGGACCGGTCGTGACGATGTTGTGGCGTACTCCCGGATCTTTGGGCTGACAATCGTTGGTGGCCGACAGTAATTGAGGGAACTCCTGGAGCAGCTGGTGATACTTGCTTGTCTTGGTGATGTGGGTGATGGTGGGTTGTGACTGGCGGCATGATTTGGTTTGTATGTGCCGGCCCGTTGTTTTGTGTAGCAGCTTCCTGCCTTTCATATCAATCAGCAAATCATGTGCTGCCAAGAAGTCCAGCCCTAGGATTGGGTACTGTACATCTGCCACCACAAACGGCCACACAAACCATTCCTCGGTGATGAGGGAGACGCCTTTACTTCTTGTGCCATATGTAGCAATGGGTGATTTATTAGCTGCCAGGATATTTTACGCCATACTGGAGGGTCGCTGTTTCTCCCGATAAGTGGGAGGAAGTACACTGACTTTCGATCCTGAGTCCACCAGGAACAGCTCCGTCGTTGCTAGGTCCTCCACCCTCAGGAGAGTGCGGCTGTGAGGTTCAGTGGTGTATGACCTGGGGGGGTACGCCTGTGGGTCCCCAGGCGGATGTGTGGTGTCTCCGGGTGTGGTCGTCCGTGCAGGAGTGTGTCGGTGGAGAGATGTGGCTGGATTCTGGGTGGTAGTACCCTGTGATGTGGTGGGGTCGCTCGATACTCATGGAGATAATGCGGTGGTAGCGGAAGTGATACGCGGTAGTGGAGTGGTAGTTGTGGGATCGTTGGTGTCGGCGGTAGTGACGTGTCTACTCTCACGTCACCGCCTTAGTAGTTTCCCTGGTTGTCGAAGCGGTCAGAGTTAGGTGTGTGACTAGGCCACTGACATTGTGCTCAGCAGTTCCTTGCTTGCCTCCCGTAGTGTTGATGGTACACGCATATCTGCATCTGTTGCTGTCGCCATGGTTGTCTGACTTGGGGCGGTGGTTGATGTTGAGGCGGTGGTGGTAGAGTTAGTGGTCGTGATTGTTCACGTGGTTGTGTCAATTGTTGTTGTTGTAAAGTGTCTAGGTTTTTATGTATCTCCCTCGTTAGTTGTACTAACTCTGCTGTATTGCCGCATGGTTCTGTAGGTTGTGGTTGCATGGAGGAATGCTGAGGTAGTGTGGAGGTGGTATTTACTGCCGTTGTTGTGGTGTTTAATGGGAATCTGTTGCCACTCCATGAGCCCTCTTGCTCGATGTGGGCGTCCATGAGAGAGTCGGCCCGCTCTCCATATTCCTGGAGTGTGAGGTTTGGCTGAGCGATGAGGTGCAGCCGTAACTGGGGCGGCATCAGATTAGTGTGTCTTGTTTTCAGTATGAGGTCTGGGAAAGGATTACCTGCCGCTTGGTTGAGCCGTTGCATATGTCTGAGGAGTGCAGATGGGCTCCTCCCGTCCAACTGAACATTTTCCAGGGCCTTATAGTTCTGTAGGACGGTATTTCCACACGCCGTCGTGATAGCGGCTTTCAGACCCTCATACTGTGACCCAGGCGTAAGTGTACAAAGCGAAGGAGAGATTAAGGCGAATATATCTGTTGGGAGGGCCCTGATGATTGCCCGATATTTCGCCTCATCGGAACTATTATCTCCTCTCCAGATTTCCTCTGTGTGTTGCAACCACGCGAGTGTGTCAGATGAGAATGGAGGGGTGAATGGAATGGATAACGTGGGTGTGTGATGAGTGTTATTCGTGGGGTTGGCTAATTCAGATGTTTGCGCCATATTGTTGGTTTGACGTAAGTTATGCAATGCGGTGTGGAGTGGATGGATGGATGGATGGAAAGCGGGAGCACGATGGGGTATGGAGGTAAAATATATCAGTCCCCCCGGGAAGAAGGAATCGAAAAAAATGGTAGGAACTCGGGGGAGTAAAGAAAATGGTAGGATATTGGGGGAGACTGAGTCAGAGTGGGCCGTGATAGAGAATTGTGGTAATGCTGAGGTTAGAGGTGAGAGCGGCGAATGTGGGTGGAATATATTAACTAAGGTAGAATGGCGGGGAATTCGAATGAGACCAGGAATGATATTTTAGAGAGCGTGGAGGTGGAGGTTAGGGATGAGTGATGAGTGGGTAGGTTGGGGTGTACGTGCGGCCAGAGAATTCTCTAAGGGGTAGAGTGAGAGCGGCGAGTGTGGGTAGGTGAAGAATGGATTGCTTTCCTATCACGCACTACATATACATAGAAAATACATATAAATTGGGGATATGCGGCAATGTGCCGGTACAATAATACTATAGATATCGAAAAAAATTGGGGAGAAGAATCACTGGGGAGGGTTAACTGAGAGAAAGATTGGAAAATAAATGTTGATGTCGAGTACTTAATCCCTTTGTGTAGAACGTCGGTCGCTGGCGAAGGGTGCAACACGTGGTTCCTCAAGCGCGACCCTCGAGTGGAGTGTGAGATTGTGGTGAGGGGTTAAGGCAACACATGGGGTTATGAAGGACGATATTTTAGTGCGAGGTAGGCGCCATGGGAAGGAAATGGCGAGAGGGGGCAATATAGGTGGGAAACACAAGAATTATGTTACGTTAATTCAAATGTGGAGGGGTAAGAGCACTGGGGATTTAACACTGATTTATACTATACGCAACAAACAAGGAAAGGAGGGCAACTTATGCGTATATAGGGGAATGGTGACGGTGTCGTATGGGGTGTCGAGTAGCGTAGAAGCGTTGTATTGTAGTCTGGAGAGTAGTCTCGGGATACCACGTGGCTTGGAGGGAGGGGTGTAGAATCTCTTCTTCGTGCAGGAAAGGACACAAGAGTTTGAAGTCGTCGTATGGCTTGGTTCAGGGTGGATGTATAAGGTTACCTGAGTTGTCGCTGCACACGTGGAGAGTCGTTTCAGGCTGGATGTAATTTTTCCCGGGCTCACCAGTTATAAAGATATGGGACGTTATCACACAGGATGATTGAAGACTCGGTGTGCAGTACAAGGTGGTTTATTGGTAGGTAACACTTAGGTAAGTTGTGGTTGTGGTGAATCAAGCAGAGAGGTGTGTGAATGTGTTTGGCTCGTAGTGAGAGGAGCGTTGTACCCTCGAGCCCCGCTTGTAGGAAACTGACCGTGACCCCTGTGTGGGAAGGCGGGAAAACGGCTGGGCCAAGTGAGGGTAGAGAAGCGCAGTGTGAGAATATGTGTCCAGCTTGCTTGATTCACTACACGTCCTTCACTATAGGCCTACGTGGGAAGTCTTCCACCAAGCCCTCCAGTTGATGCTAGTAGTGATGATCGTAGTGGTAATATTGTAGTATTGTAGTGGTGCACTTGCACTTGGAAACTGAGGTTGAAAGTTGAACGTAAACACTGTTAATGAGTTTCTTGCCTTCTTCTCTCTGCTTTTCACCACTGTCTCTTCTCTCCTGTCTTCTGTTGCTCGTACATTACTTGGTTTTCACTTTGTGGTTGTTTGTTTGCCTTGCTTCGTATCCACCGCTGTTCACCAAATGTTCAGGTTGTAGATGCCCAGGATACGATGATGTGGTAGCATTGATAGAGTTGAGTTATAGTGGCAGCTTAGATCTTTCTTTTTTTGGAGATAAGGTGCAAAGTGATAAACTTTTGAGTTTTAACAGGGGTTTATTGAAGAACCAAGCCTCTTGTACAGCGAGTTGGACTAGGAGCTAGTGTTAGCTGTATGATAGCTAGTATTAGAATGATCTTGTACTTAGTGAACAAGACTCTGTGGGGATCTATAACCCAAATTGTCATATAACCCAGCCTTTGAAAAGTTTGCTGATTCATATTAGGTTCTCATGAAGAACAGTTTACCAAACTGTGTACATTTGTGTACATTAACCTTTGATACAGTCTCTCACGCCCGATGAGGTTCCTAGGGCAGAATTGTGCTTAATAAGTGTTATGTCAGACATTATGCTTACATTATGATACATGTGAGTACATTGTAGGATTACATGTGATATAGATATGTAGATAGATATGAATATATATGTAGATTAACAGGTACAGTTGAGCAAGTAGAAAGTGCAAGAAAAATATGGTTGTTTATTGCAACATCTGGCAGTTCTTTGTAGTAAACCCTCGTATCTTTATGAATGAATCACTGAGAACCCAGAGCCAATGTAAGGTGGAACGTGATTGGCTGAACTTTGAGTGGTGGTGAAGTAAATCTTATCATCCCATTTTACGTAAAGTAATATGTGGTAGAACAAATTGTAGGAAGTAATACTACAACAGTTATGTATTGAACAATGTTAGAGTAACAATGGCGTAATTTGCATTATTGATATGTAAAACGTTAATAGCAACACAGCACAGGAAAGCAGCATTGGTTTGTTGGTTGTTTCGTGTTTTCACGATATTCGAATATGAATCAGATTCGAAGGGAGAGAAACGACATTGCTCCTGTAATAAATCGGATGCTGAGCATATATTTTGTCAATTTCTGTGGCCATTTGCTCTGGCACACAATGACTGTTACAATGATTTGGCAATAAATTAACAATTAACTTTTTCTAGCTGCTAGGAACACAGGGAGTTAGTATTTGTTATTATTACATTAAAACACGTTAATAATGATACTGAACCAACGACTTGAAGTTCATTCATTGTGCTTCATCAGTAAACGAAGGTGAAGAGGGAACCTCATATCGCAGCATACAAACAGAAGCACAGGAAGTTCTGACAGTGTAAGATGGACCGTCGTAACGTGCAGAAAGTTGCTCAGCGAGCGAGAATGGTGGGGATGCACGAGGCTGGTTTATCACCACACCAGATAGCTGCCGACCTTGGTGTTCACTAAACCACTGTTTATCGCTGGCTTAAGAGGTGGGAGGAGGAAGGTGACTTAACAGACCACCGTCGACCTGGACCAGCAAGAAAAACCACAGCAGAGGAAGATCGGCGTTTACAAGAGTATATTGAAGCACAACCCTTTTCCAATGCTGTGGCAGCTAGGCGAGATCTTCAGCTTCCTGTGACGTCAGAGACTGTAAGGAAGAGATTGGTGGAATTCGGTTACCACCACCGAACACCGGCAAAAAAACAAAAGTTAACCGAGAGACACCGGGAGGCACGCCTACATTTTGCTCAAAGATACTTGGACCATGACCTGGACTACTGGGGGAGAGTCATCTTCTCCGATGAAAAGACATTTAGTTCTACCAACCATGGGAAACTTCATTGTTACAGGATGAACAATACCAGGTAAGTTATAGTGGTTTTAAAACCACTTAGCGTTTTGACTGCACTGTATTTAGCAATTAAAACAAATGAAGGCATAAACAAATTTCCATACTTTCAGAGTTATTGCACGTTGTATAATTTTATCACTGTGTAAGGATTATGTCGACACTAATGACTGTAAAGGATAATTCATGTAGGAGACTCATAACCAATACCTTCAAAACTATACAGTTATGAAACGTTGACTTCAAGCTTCATGACTATGAAAGCCAGTATTTAATTAGTAAGCTTGTTATTCTACAATGCCGCTCAGCGGCAGGCATTTCTGCCTAATTTTATACAGGTTTGTATCCCTTGCTTGGCAGATTTTCTTGGGGAGAGTCCTTTCATTCTTTGGCAATGATATCCAAAGTTTCCTATAAGTCCGAAGACAAAATATTAGTGAATAACTCTCACACCTCGCTAAGCATTGAGTTGTCATATCTGAAAAATTCTTCTTTGCCAACCTAAGTTATAACTATTTATCTGAAGCTTCTTATCAGACACACACACAAGGTGTCGAGCGTTGTTACCAGATACCATAATATATTTCTTCATAACCTGAGGCAGAGAGTTTTGGAGAATGGAGGATTATTTATTCCCACGACTGTTTATTTTTTACCTTTTTGTTATATTACAAAACTAACAGGATTTTATTTAACAGGTATGTTCAGGAGCATGTATACGCAGAGGCACGCAGTGGTCACGTAACCTGTAATGTGTGGGGCTGGATTGGACTTCATGGTGTTGGTGAGGTCACTGAGATCGAAGGGAGGTTCACGGCTGAGCAGTATTTAGAGATATTAGAAGAGGTGATGCTGCCGACTGTCCGCGCCTACACCCTGCCTTATCCGGAGACCATCATCTACATGCATGATAACTGTCCCGTGCACACAGCAAACATCGTGAGAAGATGGATTGAGGATCAGCCCCAACTGGAAGTTTTGCCATGGCCTAGTTACAGCCCTGACTTAAATCCTATCGAGAACGTCTGGGCTAATATTGTTAATGTCTGGGAACCCGAAGAGGAAAGGACACGACAGCAACTGCTAAATCATATGATGAGGGAGTGGTAAGTCCTCAGGAGGAAGCCACAAATCATTCACAACCATGTGACTTCTCTATCTGACCGCCTTCGTGATGTGATTGCCAACAACGGTCTGTGGACAAAATACTGAATGGAAGTGTCATTTTTGCATTAAATGGTTTCAGGTCCCTATTGAATGACTGTTTTCATATGATATATTATTTTTTCGGTGACTGTAATAAAACTGGTGAATATTTATTTTACTTGTATTGTCTATTGTCCTATTGTCTTATGCTGTCATGAGAAGGTGGAATTTTGTCTGAGGAAAAGCCATGGTCTTAATATACTGAGAGATGTTGAAAGAATTAATGGTTGAAACATATAAATGACTGCTAAGAAGGAATTTTCTTGGAAAATATCGCAGTAGTTAAAACCTAGTTGTTGGAATCGGCACTCCGCAGTCTTTGCAACTATATGGCACATGACAGACATTCTGACAGTCGTCGGTGCATGACTGTAGGAATAAATATATATATATATCAGTGCATGACAGAAAGTGAAATATGAGGAAACATTTATGCATAAAAGAAACAATATCTTCCATTATCTTATCAAATTCAGTAGGGCTAAGGGATAGCATGAATCATTAAACTTTAAAAAGGCCCTGTCCAAACTAGAGGGCAGAACAGACTGTCACACAAGTGTTTCTAAATCACGGTGTGGACAACACAAGCGTGCTTGGTGTTATTACCTGATCGATCAGGTAACAGTGGTAAAGAACGAGGGATCTTTCACACAAAAAGTAATCCCCGTCGGGCATGCCCGATACAGTGAGGACGGGGCCTTAGTAATTACATAATTAATTTAGATAACTATTACCATGCCAGCAAAATTGATATCTGCCGCTGTTTACGAATTTGCTAACCACCTCATTCCACTGTTTTCGACGCAGGCTCAAACCACCTTCTCCATACGAGTGGAAAAGAAAGAGGTCTGGGTTAGGTATTGAAAAATGAAACTATGATATTGGTTTACTAGTCCTTGTTTAATAATAAGATAAATTCACAGTGCCGTGAATGTCAGAATAAAAAAAATAAAAAAAATACAGAGAAAGCAGTAGTTTATTGAGACGACAACAGTTTCGTCTACATCGCTTAACCCTCTTCAGATATGAACCTAATATTGTAGGAGGACAGATTATATACCGCCTATAGAATGGGAGATATGGAAGGGGAGAGGCGGACGGGTCACATGAGAGTTTGTCCTCTTACCCCACTTTCCCCAACTCCCCCCTTCCCCTAACTCCCCCCTTCATGCCCTGCTAAGCCTCTCCTTCCTCCTACGTGACCCCTCTTGTCCCTTTCTCCCACCTCTCACGTAACCCTTCCGCCTCTTCCCTTTCCCTTTCTATTTCTCCCCCTCTTTTGAGCGGTACGGTATATAATCTGTCCTACGAGATTTAGTTCATATCAGATGAGGGCTACGCGATGTAGCCGGCCCTGTTTTAATTTCAATAAACTACGGCTTTCTCCGTGGGATTTTGCTTAACTCCCTGTTTGGTATTACAAAAATATATGTTATACATCAGTGAATGTGAACTCACATAACTTACAGGAGTCTTGTCTTACAATTATGCAGATTATATCAGTAAGAGTTTGTAATTTTAATACATTACATCTATAAAGAGAAGAATTTTAAAAGCTAAGGCATGAAATAGTTAATAGTTAATTTATTGCCAAATCATTGTAACAGTCATTGTGTGCCAGAGCAAATGGCCACAGAAATTGACAAAATATATGCTCAGCATCCGATTTATTACAGGAGCAATGTCGTTTCTCTCCCTTCGAATCTGATTCATATTCGAATATCGTGAAAACACGAAACAACCAACAAACCAATGCTGCTTTCCTGTGCTGTGTTGCTATTAACGTTTTACATATCAATAATGCAAATTACGCCATTGTTACTCTAACATTGTTCAATACATAACTGTTGTAGTATTACTTCCTACAATTTGTTCTACCACATATTACTTTACGTAAAATGGGATGATAAGATTTACTTCACCACCACTCAAAGTTCAGCCAATCACGTTCCACCTTACATTGGCTCTGGGTTCTCAGTGATTCATTCATAAAGATACGAGGGTTTACTACAAAGAACTGCCAGATGTTGCCATAAACAACCATATTTTTCTTGCACTTTCTACTTGCTCAACTGTACATACTTACTTGTTTGGAAGATATTATAGGCCCGCTCCACCAGCAGATGGTGCTCCACAGGGCCTCCCTCAATATTATTAAATACTATAATTACCTTTAATACTCACATCGTCCATGTCGTAATACTCAGCGAACAGATGTGTTTTCAATATTTTCTTAAAAATCGTGCAATTTTCAACACTTTCGACATTTAACGGCAATCCATGAAAGAGCCTTGGTGCACACCTCTCAAATGCTCGGAATTCCATTATCAGATTGCTCCTCGGCTCATTTACCCTGTATTGTTCGTCACTATGCCTGATTTCCATAGAGGTATTTACTTTAAAACTTCTTAAAAGATTCTTCAAATATTCTGATTTTCCAATTTTCAAGGCTTGAAATGTTAGTAGACATATCTTGTACACAATCCTCGCCTTTTTTGGTAGCCAATGTAAGTCAATGAGTGCTGGAGTTATCCTCTCACGATATGGAAGACCTTCAATTAATCTTGCAGCTCTGTTCATTATATTTTGCGATTTTCATAACCGACAGTCTGGCAAACCATAATGGAGGGAATTGCAATAATCCAGTCTGCTTATGACATAGTTGTGAAGAAGCATCTTCTCGGTATCCTTATCTAAATATTTTCTAACAAATGCAATGTTCCTCAAATGGTAACCAGAAATCTTCACCATTTGATAATTTGAGCTTCGAAAGAAAGATTTTCGTCTAGTAGCACTCCTAAATCTTTACCTTAATTTCTTACATCCAGCATACTACAATGTACTCGTAAACTTGAGATATCTAATCTTCTAAGATTAGTCATTTTTCCAACGATCAAACTCTCAGTTTTACTGGATTTAGCTTTAGTTGTTTCAATGAAGTCCATCCAATCCTTAAAATCAGACATAACAGCACCCACTTCTCCTCAGCATCCGCTACATTATTTATTGACTTATAAAACTGGGTTTCATCAGCAAATAATTTAAAGTTCACACCATGTTTCACTAATATATTTGATAATTCAATAGTGTAGATACAGAAGAGAATAGGACCCAATACACTCCCCTGAGGGACTCCTCTTCGCAGGGGTTTCTTCCTCGGAAAAGATTTTCCAATCTGTACACAATATGTTCTATCTCTTAAATAACTTTCCAGGTAGGCCAATACATTAAGCCATCTAAAAGTATACTATGCACTACCGTATCAAATGCAGCACTCAAATCAAGCATAATAAGAACACTACACTTTTCTTCATCCATCAACACTAGTACCGGTAGGTCATTAACTATGGTGTATAGTGAAGTCTTAGTCGAATGTAACTGCCTATAAGCAGACTGACTATCAGGTAGGCCTATAGCCTTCACCTCATTCAAGTGATGCCATAACTGATCTAAAATTACATTTTCAATCACTTTCAATAAAAAGGTCAAATTCGATACTGGTCTAGATGGACTCAGACTCTGAGGGTCAGGGTTACCTTTAACAATAAGTTTAACAATAGCTAATTTCTCTCTCTCTGGAAATACAATATCAAAACTTTGATTAATAACATTTTGCAAGAACACTTGAACAATATCATCGACATTTCTACTTATTATAACAGGCGAAATAGGTAATGGATCATTATCACAATGAGTTATTTTTACTCTCTGTACAATTTCCTTCACTTTCGCCATATCAATATTTTGAAAGCAAAGTAGTTTACTCTCAGGCACTCTGCCCAGCGGGGCTAACTACTAGGCATCCCCCACAGGGCTAGAATTTTTTTTTTTTTTTTGTAGGATCTGGTCACTTTCTAGTGGATTTGACGAGATCTGCCCACATGGATTAAAAATCCATTTGAGGTGTACTGCAAACGGAGGCTCATTTTTTTGTTTTTTTACATTGTACTGTGAACCACCAGCACATGGGGGTGCATTATCCTTTAGCATGCAGCAGTCTAAACTCCCTCCCCCTTTATGGTCCCTTCAGGACTGGTCTTATGGAAGGTGCGGCCCCACTTGTAGCTCTTGTGGTAACGTGGACTTGGGCCCACAGCACTGGCAGTGGGATCAAAAACTTTCTCCCCAATCTCCCTGGTGGTCGGAGGCCCCCAGACTCAATGGTCCAGTAAGCTCTGGTCCCATCTTCCTGGGATGTGCTTCAGTAGCACAGGCATGTAGGGCCAGCCCCTTCTTTTTTTTAATTTGTTTTTTCGCTGCGACCAGAGCATACTGGAGGTCTGTGGGGCAGGAGAACAGCAACAACAACAACTGTGTAACACAGACACCAAAATTATTGCATATAACACTTTCGTTCGGCCACATTTAGATTATTGCGACACCGTCTGGGACCCACACACTTACAATAATATCAATAAATTAGAGTCCATACAAAACAAGACTGCAAGATGGGCCAGACGTGATTACAGACACACTTCATCAGTCACTTTGCTTAAACAAGACACAAAACTAGACCCATTAGTAACACGAAGACAGATACACAGACAACAGATGATATACAAAATCACAAACAAGTTAGTTGGCATAGACAAAGACACATATCTACACCCTACAAGTATACGATCCACTAGAGGCAGCCACAACTTAAAATACCATACATACCAGACAAGCACTGATATATTTAGGCACTCATTCTTTCCCCGCAGCATCCAAGAGTGGAATCATCTCCCATCTCACGTAGTTAATAGCCCCACTCTTGACACGTTTAGAAATAGGATCACCAATCATTACCTCCCCAATCCTAATCCTCAATCCACAGTCCCTGACCCAATCCACCCTTATCCTAACCCTCTTCCAAATCCTGCCCTGGATCCCTAAATCCCCCGCACAACCCCCTCATATTATGCCGCCCATGAGCGGCCCTCTGCGGGACCCTAAAACTTGAACTCTCTTGCACTTGAGTATACCGACGTATTACATTCAAACCACTTTCTGAAAAACTTTCCACTATATACTTGTGTAATGCTCTATACTTTCCTGAACTCACAAGTTACCAAAAAAAAAATATATATATATAAGGGAGCTCAATGCTATGATGTTCCCTGAGGTGCAAGACAGCATAGCATTATCACAAAAAAAAAAAAAAAAAAAAATAGGGATTCGTTACGTGTTCCTCGTCAATCAACAGGGGAGCCGAGTATATAGTACAGAGGAACTGAAGAAACTAGAGTTCTATAAATAATTTATTGATATTTTCACAATTGAACGAAATAAATATTTATTTACCCCGAATCAAATTATGAGTAAACCCCACTCTAATTTATTCCCTTATTGATAATAAAAATTACAAAACAACCATGATTATAGAATGATTATTAAACTTATGGTTTAAATTTTCCTAATCGTAAATTATGATATTATATAATTCTCCAAAAATTAAAGAAAAACTAATAATTACCCACCATTAACATTATGTTAACTTTTCTTCGGTAATACTATACAAAAAGAATGAACGAGAGAGAATGTTGTCACACGTGTTTATACTAAAAACTGTCCTACGCACTGACTCACTTGAACACCATTTTTCACCATAATTACTATAAATCGAACTTATCAGGCTAGTTTAACCTCTACAACACATCTACCTGTGAGCGACAGAAAAATTTACATCGTGCCCTCACACGGATGGCTGAGATAACATGGGATTAATCCGACTATCTTCCTACCGGCCGTACGTACTATTGCGGACAGAAGTTCACCACCCTCCTCTGGTCAACCCTATGATGTGGCAATGTCGCATTCTTGGATATATGAGTTGCCTACTAGATCATTATTAATCATAATAGTATTACCGAGATTAATCGTTCATCAATAATCCTAATGGTTATGCTCGTTCTGAAGGTTTGACTAATGTATCAGAGGAAATGTAAATGATGTAGGAAGCCACTTCCTTTATACTACATGACATTTAAGCATGCAATACAGGAAATCTGCAGACTATTATTTTCATCTTTTTTCTGAGGAGTGAACCCTGAAACATAGTGCATGACTTTAATCGATTGATCCGCAAGGTAACAAATACAAAGAGAATTTGCCAGATAAATACTATCTTCAATAATGGAATGGACATTCGTAAAACTATATTTGGTTGTAATAGCAATATGAATTTTGTTTATTCACATGATTCATGGAATCAAATACATAAAAAATATGAAGTTGTGCCACACCTGTTGTATAAGCTATCTAGCCTCAAAAAGTGACCACCATCCGATCAATCCAATAAAAGTAAAGTCTTTAATACTCGTGATATCTACTAATATGTTTAATCAACTCACGGTGTGACATTATCACCCACTCGTGAAACCGTGTGTGTGTGAGTGTGTGTTCTAATAACAGATTCGTTCGTTATCGAAGAGGAAAACCCTGAGGCCTAATACGAGCTTATGATACGGTTCAAGCACTGCCTACAACTCCACACCTTGGCAAGTCGAGTAAATTTCCTGATTCCTCCCACCTCTGCAACTTCACTGTTCTGACTGCACTTATTATTTTTTGTAACATGTTTTATGTGCATAATATTTATGCATCATTCAAAAATATTGGTTTCTGCTGAAATGCTTTATTCTTGTATTTCCTTGTGGTGCATACCATAGGATACAAGACCCTGCTCTTGACTGCACTGTGACTTCTGTGGTTCACTACTTTCAGTGGTTCACAACTTTCAGACACCAATGAATAACATAAGGTTTACTAGGCAAACTTTGCTTTTTTGCGGGCAAAGCTTGTCGTACGCATTTATGTTGCTGTCGAAACGGTCGTTTAGGTAGTCAGAGCCTGGCAGTGACTAAAATAGAATTGAGTGGTGTTTCACAAAATGGGTCGCATGACACACAAGAAAAGAAACATTGCGCTGTGTATTATTAAAGCAATGTGGATTACTCGACAGTCAATGGTTGTGAAACATTGAAACATGAAAATATTAATTAATCTTTTTATTTTCCTGATATTTTGTGTAATCACGAAATTACCAAGCGGAAAAACTATCAAAACGAATACTTAATGTTTCCAACATCACAATATAACTACTAAATTATGTTTCCTAGCTGGTAATGGATGGATCCGAATCATACTCAAACCACTCGTTAGTAACACGTGCACACACTCTCACTCTCCCACACACGCTGTCCTCATCACGCCCACAGTCTGATAATATTTTGAATGAAAGAGGAAGAAGGATTCCTGTGTTTTGCCAAAATGACTGTTTCAAGGACTGTCGGCTTGATAGCATTAGGTAGGAAGCAAAGAAGCGGGACAGACATCACGAGAAATATAAAAGCAGATTAAGAGAGAAAGAAAGTGACTCAGGTCTGAAGGGATGCCAAAGCCCTTATTACTTGGCATATATTATTGCATGATAAATGCCAGAGAGAGAGGGGGGGGGAGAAGTGTTGGTTCATCCGAATGATATAGATTTATTGAGACACAGAACTGCTTACACAGTGTGTATTATAATTACTCGAGATGTTTGACTTTTGGAGAATGCAATACATATAAAGCTGAGGGACTATGGCAATAGTGACAAGGGGAGGAGAAAGCAACCACGAGGGAAAGGTGTTATCATGTCTCATAAAATTGCATCTGTTTTCACGTAATTCTAGAACTATAGTATAGTAAAGGAACAGTACGGTAAGTATGAAGACAGTATGAGTGAGGTATTGTATATGCTTCTGTAATTAGATTTATGATAAAACGTTTGGTCAGCATATAATAGACATAAACATTACGAGGTAGCATCACAATGAGGAGTCGTGATTATTGTAGAGCTGACTGCCTTCCTATTTTCAGTGTTACTAGACCAACCTTCCCCAAGTAGTAAAATTCATGTAAACGAATTTGTGGAGGCAACTGTACTTGTGAAGGCTAAATGAACATCTGTAGCAAGGCCAAGAGATATAGCAGGTCAGGACACTTGCGCTCCTCACCTCCCACCTGGGGGGTGAGTGAATCTGTGACGTCAGCAAAAGGGCAAACTCACGGTCAAGAAGGGGCTATGCTGTCAGTCGACCTTTGGCTGTCCATCAGTGTTGGTCTCCCGCTCTGTTTTCAAATGGATGTAGGGCGGTATATCAAAATCATTAATAGGAATTAATGCCATGTGACTCTGTTCTCATGGGATAATTATCAGATTTTCCTTTACTATCTTCTCTCTACACACACACATTCAATCTCTCTGCACACCGACACACACATACTTTCTCTCTCTCTCTACCTATATATACACACCCATACACATACACACTCTCTCTCTCTACACACACCCACACACATACTCTCTCTCTCTCTCTCTCTCTCTACACATACACAGTTTCTGTCTCTCTCTCTCTCTACACATACACAATTTCTGTCTCTCTCTCTCTCTCTCTCTCTCTCTCTCTCTCTCTCTCTCTCTCTACACACATACACATTTTTTTTTATCTCTCTCTCTCTCGTGTCATTCTGCCTGTTTAATTCTCTTCTATCACTATTCTTACTTTTATTATTATTATTATTATTAACAGACATTTGTTAATATGCATATGACTTATATTGTTATAGTGTATCTGTATGAATTGTTTATATAATGTTTATGTGTCACTTTCTTCTAATGTCTCTCTCTCTCTCTCTCTCTCTCTCTCTCTCTCTCTCTCTCTCTCTCTCCGAATTCCAGATATAAAATATAATTCTCTCAACAGACTTCCTGGCAAATCTTTTTGTTCGCCTTCCAATGTCTCCTTCAATCTCTCGTTTTCTTTGGATGGCCAGTGACGCGATGCAAAGGGCAGTAAACTCCTCCCCCTGAAATTGATACCTGTAGTGGGGGGGTTATTGTCCTGACCTGGTATATCTCCTGGCCTTGATCTGTAGGATGGGTAGCCAGCTCAAAATGACCGCAACTCAATATTTACTTTTACAAACTCCTTGCATATCTAAGTACGTTTTCATGCTCAGATTTCATCATAAAACGTGTCAAAATCACATTATTGAACACAATATTTTGAAATATAACGTCTCTGTCGTTTTTACGAAGGTACCGGTACATATATGGTAATTATCACAAAAGCGGAGCTCTGAAAATACATCCTCACATGCTCACTTCTCTTCCCACACTAACTGCTACTGGCTGGCTTGACTCGGGGAAGTCCCTTGGTACACACACCCTCTGTTGGCAGCAGAAACAAGCATGTCAGGAGGCGCGCAAATTTAAAAAGTGCGCTGTCGACTTGTCGTCACCTGCGGTTACCCTCACGTGTTGGTGGTGTCAACATATGTCGTCACCCGCGGTTAAGAAGTTAAAACATTTGATTAATGTAAAAAAAAAAATCAAATTTCAGAGAATAATATTGTGCTATAAATATTTTAAATTACAACCAAATAAACATTTAAGTACAAAAAATACGATGTCGATATTATACTGTTTACAATACAAGCGTGGGGTTGTTCTCTGAGGGTGTTCATGCACATCTCGTCGTCTACATTCTGAAAAATCTTCAGTCTTCACCTTGATAACAATCAGCCAGTGGAACATCTTGATCAGTGGTGTCATCAAGGGAGGTAAAAGCCTCACACTTAGAAGGGAATGGGGGCTAGTTGTACGACGATGAGACTCTCCAGGAACCTTTTGACTTGGTACACAGTGAAGAATTTTAGTTTATTATTGTTGGGGAGTAAGGAGGGGATTTTTTGTTTAATACATTTGCCTCTCCATCAAAATGGATTGAGATCTCATATTAAACTTGTTGTACTGTGTTATCATGGGAGGAAAAGGCAGTAGTGCCAACTCTGGATGATGATCTGGAATCAGGCACTGATAGGCTATGTTACTTTAAAAGTTTAGATGATGTAATATAATCTGATACCACTCTATTATTAGTTGTGGAGCGAGGGTGAAAGGATGCTAATTGATTAACAAAACTCGTGAATAAGTTGAGGAAGAGTTTTTGTTAGCTCATAATAATTTCTTTGTAGCTGTTCCTATGCTAATGTATTAATTGCGAGCTGATTCTAATACTGCCTGTTCAAATTTGTAAAATTGTCAGTCTCAGTATGAGGGAGATTGTGACACTTTGTAATGGAAGAAAAAAGGGTGAATTCTGGCAGGGTACTTCTAAACGATGTTAACCTGAACCTGTGCGGTACTTGGAGTCATTCTCACAGTACTTCTCAACATGACCTTAAACATAACATTTGAAGCATTGTTTACAGTGTTTAAGACGCTGCCGGTAAGGTTTCACTGTAATGCATAAATGGTAAGATATTTGGAGTTCATATGGAATACGGGTTGTTGAAAAAGATAGGATGATAGTGTTGTTATTACCTATTATCTTAACGTCATATACTGTTGGTGGACATAAACGCAGGATTACTTTTTCCGAAAATTCATACAAATCCCTAGAATGGATGACTCCTTTTGATATGTATAATGACTGGTGAGCTGTAATTTTATATATATTGCCTTTATTCAGAAGCACCGCTTGTGTTTAATTATCGCCTTTAACCGCGGGCCTTTTAGAGTGTGGCCACCCTATCGCCCTGGCCTTTTTCCCACCTCGCGCTCATGATGTACACATGACGGCAAATAGCGAGTAAACTACTTACACTACATGAATAAATTATACATGGGATCGAAGTACAAATCTTTAGCTGTCTTCTGATGTACAGTACTTGTGAAGATTAAATGGACATCTGTAGGATGGGTAGCCAGCTCAGAATGACCACAACTCGAAATTCACTTTTACACTCTATTTACATATCTAAATAAGTTTTCACGTTCTGATTTCGTCATAAGATGTGTCAGAATCACATTTTCAACACACCAATATGAAATATAACATCATTGTCATTTTTACTTACATAAATGGTATATATCACAAAAGTGGAGTGCTGAAAATACATCCTCACATGCTTACAACTCTTCCCACACTGACTGCCAGTGGCTGGTGTGACAAGGGGGAGTCCCTAGGCACACACCCTATCAGTTGTGAACCTAAACAAGCATGTCAGGGGGCGAGCAAATTTAAAAACTGCGCTGTCGACATATGTCCTGACCCGCAGTTAAAGGGTTAACTAAAATGCTTTTACCATATCTCTTCCCTGTGGAACGCTACCTATTTTTTTCTATATTGAGTTATTTCACTCCAAGAATGAAATTCTTACAATCCACCTTGTATGATGCAATAAACCATATATTATTTGACTTGTCGCAGACTACTTTGGATGTTTTTTTTTTGGTTCATCAATCCTCAGGATGAAGTCGTACTCTTCATCCACCAATTTTTGTATGTTATAAAGGAATAGTTGCCTAAAGGTCCTTCTTTACCCCCTGCAGTGGCTTTGGGGTACTATTAGCCACAAGTATTCTTACCCATCTCAGAGTTGCCTCACACAGATTTTATCTGGTAACACTGAACCCCATCCCTCAGGTCCAGCAGATGTATGATATCTTCTATCTCCTACCTCACTTTCCTTTTACATTTTCTTAGTTATTTACTGTATATACCTTGAAGCAGTAATCTAGGAATATTGTGGTTTATCCTTCTATTCAGTCAAACTGTATAGCCTACCGTATACTAGGAAATTAGAATTATTTATTGATGACTATCCCCCTCCTTCTCTCCCTCTTTCTCCCCTACTCCCCACCTCCCTCCCTCACTCTCTCTCTCCCTCCTTAGTTTCTGTCCTTTGTTGTAATTCCCATTCTAAGCACAAATTTCAGTGTTATCACACTAGCACCGCGTACAAGGTTTTCGTGAGACTGGCGGAACAAGGTACCAGAACGGATGGGGCAGTAGCTATCACACTACTGCAGGCTAATTCTTTGTATGTAGAACACTGAACGCGGCATAGCAGATGAGTCACACGATGACGACGACAAAACGTAAACAAAAACATGGATCTTGTGGATGATGATGACCAGTTTGTGGCTGCATTGGTCCTTGCAACTAATATTTTTGAAGAAGAGAAGAGGAAAGACTACCGTAGGATTGATTTGTTGTCCATGTTTGTATGCAATGAAGACTACACGTGTACATGTCTCTACGGGATATAAAAACAGTAAATTATTGGTAAAGTGGAACCAGCACAGCTGGGCTAGAAGGGTCTATTCCGTAAAGATCATCAGAAGTAAATATAAATTCAAATCTGGCGCTGTACTGATATGGGAGCCACCTGGTGGCGGCCTCTAGAGGTAGTGACTCGCTTGGGCCAGCGGGGGCAGCCGCTCGGTCACTCGTTCGCGGAACACGTCCAGGGTAACATCAACGCTCCTCTCCGCTTCGCTATGGTAATGTGTTGTCCATGTTCCTGCTAGTGTTTCCTTTGTGTTGTGTCTAGTGGCTTGCCTGCTTTGCAGATGTGTGTGTGTGTGTTTGTGTGCGTCGGGGTTTTCTTGTGGGGGCAGTTTTTCTCTCTTTTCCCTCGGGCTGGGGTCTGTTTTTCCCTCCTTCCCTGGGGCTGAATTTTTGGGGTCCCTTTTGGGTCTTTTCCCCCTTCCTGCCTTTCTTTTTCCCTCCGCTCTGCCACTAGTTCACTACTGTTGTGTTGTTCGGGGCTGATTAGCCTTCTGCGTGAGTGTTCTTCCCCACGTGGTGCTCCTAGTGGCGCCCCTGCTGGGCCTCCCTTGTGCTTCTTCCCCGAGTGTTGCTAGTGTTTGCAGGCAGCAAGGATTGTGCGTTGTCCTTGCCCCTGCCCCTTCGGTGTTTTTGGAGTTTTTGCTCCCCAGTGTGTGTTTTTTCCCTGGGGTTTGCCTCTCAGGCTGACTGTGTCCCTCCTGCGGGGGTCTGCAGACCAGTTTTTCGGTCCGTGGGGTTTGGTTTGCGGGGTTGTTTTCCCCGAGCTGTGTGTGTGGGGGTTTATTTGGGGTTATTCCCCGGGGGCGGGGGGTTGGGCCCCCTGCTACCCGAGTCTGTGTGTTTCCATGGTGTGTTTTTTCACGTGCTGTGTTTTCTGTGTACACGTGGATTCACGTGTTAACCCATGTTTTTTCTCCCGCAGTCTACTCGTGCTTTATGTGCCTCTACGGGGTGTACTGTGCGGGTGTCCCCTGACGGGCACCTGCATTGTTCTCCCCATGCACCTTGCCTCACGCCCAAGGGCTACGACCCTCTAGCGTGTAGTGTGTGCCTCCCCTGGGCTGAGTTGTGTCGTGATACCCCCGCCGCTGCTCGCCCTAAGCTTCCTGCCCCATGCCTCTCCCCACACCGTGTGGACGAGAGCTAGGAGAATGGCACACAAGCGAGACGGGTCCTCCTTGACTTGGGCGGACCCTGTGTTTGGGGCCGATCTGGCTCTTTCCAGAACCCGGTACCCTTCTACGTGCCTCTCGGAGTCTCAGGGGATCGAGCCTCTAGCACCCCAAAAGGCTACGTCGCCATCCCTAGACGGGTCTCCGACTCCTTTCCGGGGCTTCTCGCCCCAGGAAGCGAGCTAGTCCGTCGCGCTGGCTACCCAACCTACCTCACTTGTACAAGGGCCCAGCGGGGAACTTGCCGCTTCGTCGCCCCCAAAAGCTGGCTCCTCGGGCCACTCGCGGGGGTGCAAGCGTTCAGCTAAAAGGTCCCGCCACGCCAAGAAGACCCGGACTCACCGTCATTCACCTTCCACTTCGTCGTCGTCTACCTCTTCCTCCTCCTCCTCCTCTTCCTCATTGGAGAGCTCGCCCTCTCCCGTTCGCAAGCCCTGCAAGGGTAAGCGGGCGGGTACGAGCCCTTCGACGAGGAAGATGGCGTGTATCCTACGCACTATTCTACCTGCTGTTCTTCCGGACTTCATCCTTCCTCCCGGGTCCTCCTCCCTACCTTTGGTAGCGGCGGCGGTACCCGTTCCTGGACCTGCTCTTCCTCTTCCTCTCCCTGCTGCGTCGCCGGCCGGGAACTCGTTGTGCCCCGGGGAGTTTGGAGGCGTTCCCGTACCTCCACTCTCTCTGGGCCTCGAGTCCCCGACTGGTGCCCTAGCGGAGGAGCTGGCTACCTCCTCTCCTCCTTCTAGGGAGGACTGTTATCTTTCCTACTCTTGGGCCTTCCTTCCTCCTTCCTGGACTCATACTTCAGAGGAGGGCAGACTGGTTGCGTGGTCTCCGGACACTACTCAACCAGGGGTGTGGGTGAGAAGAGACGACGTCCTGGTGAAGTGGGGAGCTGACGCGTCAGGGGACTCTATCCCTTTCTACAAGGCCCGCCCGATCTCCGCTCCTGTTCTCGCTTCATCGAAGGCTACCTTGGATGCGATGGGCTTCTTGGTGGAAAATAGCAACCTTGATCTGTCCCAGGCCTGGAAGGTTGACCGCTCTTCTGAGAATACGGCAATCTTCCTGTCCTCGGACGCTTACTTCCCAGGGGATAAGGGCGACAGGGACCTGGACATTCCAGCCCTTCTCCTTAAGTCCCTGGACCACCAGAAGCCCACCACTTCCAAGAAATCACCTCCCTGTCATTCTCCCCCCTTCCCGTGCCCCTGTACAGTATAATAACAACATGTATCAGACGCCTTCTTGAAACAACATAAACAACTCCCCTCTCCAAGCCACAAGGAGGGTCCTTCCCTTCTGAGCTCATTTGTTACTTGTCATCATCTTAACTCAAAAGAGAGAGAGAGAGAGGGAGAGAAAGTAAGAGAGAGAGAGAGAGGGAGAGAAAGCAAGAGAGAGAGGAGAATTGGGTGGAGCTTAAATAGAACTCCACCCCTTTTCCAAATAGAGAATGTATATAAGCAGTGAAGTTTAACTAATAGGCAGGATACCTACACTGACTCCCAGGGGCTATAAACTGTCTCCATAAGAGAGAGACACAATCATATAAGACAAGGCTCATCAATATAATTCCCTGTATAGAGATAAGTATGTATAAATAAATTAAGCCTAAAGAAACTTGTGAAGTCAATTACCTAAGAACACCACGACGCCGAGCTCGCTACCTAATACAACAACAACAACAACAACCACAACAACTACTACGACTACGACTCCAGAACAAGGTAATGTACCATATTCTTCGAAGAGACCAAATCAGGACTGGTACATTTTGATGGCAGCGGTGTTTTTGCAACAAGGCAAATTGCAAGGTAAAGACTTCACGGGAGTACAGTGACTAACATAGTTCAAGGACAAGTTGAAGGAATCTACTTGTAAATTCTCTCAAGTAATTTCTTCAGTGGGTAATCTTACGACCTCTAACGAGGGAGATAAACCACAAATTCTGCACCTACAAGAGGCACCTGCTTCAACATAACTGCAACTGACCTACAAGGGGACCTCATCTACTTCACAACAAACAATCATCACTTCATCACTACCATATCGGCGATCCTGTTACGTAAATGCTTTCGTAAGGACAACGCCATCACTCCATCACCTCCAAGCTGACACCTCTTACGTAAATTCTCTCGTAAAAGGCAAGTCAACGTTCATCATCTTCACTCCAATTACGACTGTTAGTGTGTTAGTGTGCGAGCTAACTAATCATCGCTTCGTCACTTCACGGTCGTCGCCTCTTCACCACATCGTCGCCTCGTCAGGCAACGCCCCAACAAGACTTCAACTCGTCGTCATCGTCGTTGCAACTACAGTCAACTAAAAGTAGGTACACATTACATGTTACATTACATTATTTTTAACTTGTCCACGAACATGTTAGAAAAGAATTAGGTTCCTCATTAACAGCCCAGACAAAAGAAAAGAAGTGCCAAATTAAAACAAAAGTAAAGATATTATCCCCCATTAATCCAAAGGTATCATAACTAACTTCGAATATCCCTGATAATGATTCATTAGCTTCCAACCTTGATTCACCTGCCTCCCTAAGTCTCGTTTGTGGTGCCAACACATTCGAGTACATTCTTTTGTTTCTCCAACCTTACCCCCATTAAAGCCTCTATCTGGTATACTATATTAACCTGTGTTTTCTCCAACAATGGCTACTCCTCCACAATCTCCTACTGTCTCTGCTCATCATACAACTTCTAACCCCACTACCTCTCCTATGCAAGCAACGAGAATTTTACCCACCCACAATTATTCAAAGTACTATATGGGAGATAATCCAAGATATGGGATTCATCTCTTCTTGCGTCATTTGGAGGATGTGTTTTACCAAGCGAATATAGAGCAGGACGCACATAAGATAAGATTCGTGAGAGAGCATATTGCACCAGATAGTCCAGCCAGTTATATATTAACTACAAGTGTTTTTGCTGATCCAAAGAATTTAACGTCATATGCTACATTCAGACAGTCACTTATTGATGTTTTTGGGGATGGTAAACTACATAATTCATTATCATGGGTTCAGAGAATAATTAAAACTAAGGCAGACAACATAAATACAAGTGAACCAGCAAAAGCACTTGCACTATCAGGGTCTCTAGCTTTAAATTCGAAGGAATCTCGTATCATACATCGTGAATTACAGATTACTCAATCCATAGGTACGAAGATTTTTAATTTTGATGCCACACCTACTCAAGAGGAATCACAGGGAAAACGTTGCAAACACTGTAACGAAAATAATCATATTGCCAGTAAATGTTATAACTTACATAATACTAAGGGATATTATCAAGGGAAAGGTAATCATACATACAGTCATTTACATGAATCAAAGTCGCATTCCTTAGATGAATGCATGATCCTTAACAGAATGAAACGGGACTGGCACAATCGAAACATGATGTATGAAACGAGACCGCCACAATATTAAAACGTCCCAAATATATAACTGTAGGCCCTGTCGTCGCATTTACCGATAATGTACTATAATTCCCTGTTCTAGTATCACATAGTAACACCCCCTTAATGATAGATACAGGCGCCGCAGTTTCCTTGTTATCGGATAATTCCTTTAACAAATTGAAAAATTAGGTCCCCAGCGGCATTTATAAACCAAGATTGAACAGGTGACATAAAATTGTCAACCATGACAGGCAATAAATTACAGGTATTAGGGACACTAACCCTTCCTGTACGGTTAGACAAGGGAACTAACCATATACATATTGAATTTTATATAATACGAAATTATAAACTAGGTTTATCTTACCTTATTAAACAAACCATAATATTTAACCCTAAACATAAAATAATACATTTTAGGAATTAATGTATTCCAATACAGGATTGTCCAGGCCAATATATAAGTCCATGTAATGTTAACCCTATACGTATTGAAAATGAGGGAAATAACCCCATTATCATAAAGGCCATTGCTGCATATAATAATATATTAACTCCAAATTTCGTCCATAAATTGAAGGTAAATCTTCCATCTCATGTACAGCCACATACTACCGTTCTATCCTTAATAGAACTAGCAAAATAATATATGACCAGGGATTAATTTACTTTAACTAATGTAAACAGTGAAAATGTCATTGATATTAATAAACCATCTACCAATATTCATGTAAAAAAAGGAACATATCTATGTGATCTGTACAGATGGAAGTTAGACCAATACCACGAGGAAATATTGTATCGGTTCTTACCGAAGGATAAATAGATAGTCACGTAAGGGAGCAACTTAGAAATTTTGTCAGTGGACGCGATTTTCCACTTTATCGTGATAATCTCATCACCATACTAGCCACATATTGAAATGCGTTTGCCCTACCTGGTGAATTATTAGGAAAAATATACCATTAATCTAACATCTCCTTAACCCATTTACTCGAGCATATAGACTACCGTACCGCATAGTACGCAGAAAGTTGTAAACGAAATAATAAATGAAATGATGGATGAAGGCATTATTAAGAATTCTAACTCCCATTTTAACAGCCCAATGTTTTTGGTTTCAAGAGAAAAAATAATGGTGAATTTAGGTCAGTCATTGATTACAGATAAATAAATAATGCTACAATTAAAGATAAATATCCCCTCCCTCCTTTAAGATGTTTTGTCTAACATGGGTGCAACAAAACCTATGATATTCTCCACATTACACTTGGTCAGTGGAAACTGGCAAGTAACATTAGATGATAAAAGTCAACCCATTACTACATTTAATACTTCCCATGGTTATTATGAATACATTCGTAGACCATTTGGGTTATGTAATACTTCATCCACATTTCAGCATATGGTCAATTTTCGTATTGGTTTTATTAATAACGTAGTCATCGCTAATCTAAACGATTTGATTATTTTCTAGAGACGTACATTCATAGTAAGTAACTATAAAGAAGGTTATACAGAGATTACATTAGGTAGGCCTCAAACTTTAAATGTCTATGTCTCATTTTCTTACCAGGAAATTATAATTTTAGGTTATACATTAACCGCCACTGTGCTCCATACACAATCTGATAAAATACGAGCAATGGGAGTATTCACTATTCTAAATAAATGTTACTAACATAAACTCATTCTTGGGCTTATGTTCTTATATAGAATCTTTGTAAAGTATTTTCCCAAGTAAATAAACACCTAAATAATCCCCTCGAGAAAGATACACATTTTGTATGGATGCCAGAAAAACAGCTAAGCTTTGAATGATTAAAGGTTAATTAATGTAAGCTTCAATTCTTACGTTCCCAAATATTCATTGCCTTTTATGGAGTGTACAGATGCTTCTTTAGTAGGCTAAGGCGCTGTACTTATGTAAGAGATAGCTATGGGTCTATGTCAGGTATGTACTTATGCTTAGAGAATATTAAGTGCACAAGGAACTCGTTACTCTGTAACAAAACAGGAAACTTTAGCAATATTACGGGCACTTCGTACTTTTAGAAAATCGTATTAGGCTATCCTTTACATGTTTTCGCGAATTATAAAACGATGGTGGTGAAATCACACTGGCGTGATGATCATAAACGGTGAATAAAACCCACTCTTGTTGACGGAAATAATATATTAATCCAAACAGTTTCGGTGGACACTGCCACCATCTTCAGTGGTCTAGCGAGAAGTAAGGAATGACATAGATAGTACATAGGTATGAACTTATATACAGTTTGTGGAGGGGGGAGGGAAGGAGGTGTCAGTGGGAAGGGGTAGGAGGAGGTGTCGGTGAGGGCAGGTCACGTGTTAATCCCCTTGGGCGTCACCTACTATACGTTTCAGCGCCGGACAGACGGTGTTTTTCGCAAATATCTCCTAAACGAATCGTTGTATCAATATAATATTTCAACACACTATCTTTAACACCCGGGCGTAATTTATGGCTGACATACCATATTACTATATGTGTTATGTTAGGAGTTTACTGAGTGATATTAAGCCTAATCCAGTCATCATATCTAAGGCGTTATAGAGAATCGGACGAGTGTGGGGTACTCTTGTAACCCCTCTACCAACACCCCGAAATCCCCCCACACCATTCCTTCCTTCCCTACCCCAATATCTCATTATCCCCCTCCCCGTTTCACTCTTCACCCCCCTATTTACACCATCCCCCTTCCATTTTTTATTTTTTTTATGACAGTATGTATATACGTATCGTTCATTAGTAATATTGTTTAATACAGTTACCGTTGTGTGTGGACATGAAAACCAGAGTGGGTCAAACGACCATTAAAGCAATAGTTAATCCTGTTGTTAATGGCCGTATAGCCGGATAATAACCCACGTGTCTAAGGCCACCAGAAAAATGATTAATTTTGGTTTTGGGCAACCAAATATAATCGTTGATGGTTGCTTCATGTGTTCTTTACCTTTTTAAATAACCAATTTATGCCTTAATTGAATATTCAGTCTCCCGTATCCCCTCCCCCTCTCTCTGAGGTATGAGGTACCCCCCAGTCCGAGGCTATGACTCAAGTAGTGACAGGGTAGAAATCATTGACTGCCGAGGTGCACCTATTAGCAACAATGTTGTCCATTTGCCCCCGTGGATGCAGGACAGCGTTTGTTCTTCGTCTTGCCACATTGTACAAACGTGAAAGCCAATGATGATGAACACGATGACGTTTTCCTTGACAGTGATTGTGAATAAATTTTGTTTTATCATGTTTGCATAATTAAATCCTACACTATTATATATATATATATATATGTAATTTGGTGATAATATAAATATAAAAGGGACAAGTCAACAAAATAACATTATATTAACTGGACCAAGTTGACATTTTAAAATGAATAGGTACACAGTATCTAATAACTTTTCCTAGAAGGTCCAGACCACAGGTAATGCCAGTACATCGTGTTCACTTGCATGGTTGACCATAAGAACTGCAAACATGGACCTTCTACATACATGTATGTAAACATGCTGTTGTACAGTAATTGTCAAAGTGAAATACGTCTTGCCTCTATAGAATTGTACTGCACCATACTCTTAGTTAATAATCATATCTATACATAAACATCTACATAACATTCTAATATATAATACAGTGATGGAAGAAATAGGGAGGGACACGAGTAATGAGGGAGGCGAGGAGCTAGGGGGAGAAGAGGAGGAGGGAGGGGTGAGAAGGGGGGGATGTAGTTGTGGTTAGGAATGGTTTGGGAGGGTGTTGGGGGGGCCACACTTTCCTTCGAATGCGTCATTATGACTGGCCAGCTTTGTGCTATTTTTCACGAGTAAACTCCTCGCATAACACATATAGTAATATGGTATGTCAGCCATAAATTACGCCCGGGTGTTAAAGATAGTGTGTTGAAATATTATATTGATACAACGATTCGTTTAGGAGATATTTGCGAAAAACACCGTCTGTGCGGCGCTGAAACGGATAGTAGGTGTGGGTGAGGTGAGGTGAGGTGAGGTGTGTGTGGTGAGGGAAGGGACATTTCTACCAAGGATCTCATTATTGGGTCTAATTTGTACATACCATAACTAAGGTTGAAATTGCGGTATTTTTCAATGCACATTGATTCTATTATCTTACGTTTTCTAAAGTCGTTGCTTTTATACATCAGATGGCTACCTTGCCAATCAATTCTATGATTGGCATTACAAACATGGTTAAAAATAGCATTGTTTAAATTACACGTCTTAGTGGCATATTTATGTTCCTTAATTCTAGTTTCTAGGTTTCGGCCAGTCTCTCCTATGTAAACTAGTTCACAATCTTTGCATGGAATTTTATATATCCCTGCTTCTGTCGGGGTTCTAAATTTGTTTTTTACTAACTTCTCGCTAGACCACTGAAGATGGTGGCAGTGTCCACCGAAACTGTTTGGATTAATATATTATTTCCGTCAACAAGAGTGGGTTTTATTCACCGTTTATCAAACGATCCTTGGCTTACTATTACCTCAAACCCTAACGGAAAATTAGCCAGATAATATCTAATAATTCAGGAATTTCTCCCGCATATTGATATTAACTATCTTTTAGGACGATTAAATAAAGTAGTAGATCCCTTAAACAGTCATCTTGTCCTTTTAGTTCCGAGGACACCCATGGACTATGACCTTAATTCGGTTCGTAAACATTAGCAAACAATTCTATGATGAAAGTAATAAAATATTCATTAAAAACTGAGGATGAAAATAATGGCCCAAAATTACCCAGTCACTTAAATATATTTTCCCTTCATGATGATATTATTTACAGAAAACTTAGGAAACGTGACGTAAATATCAATCAAATACTGATACAACAAATAATGATTCCCTCAGTATTAATTAACCTTATATCATAATGCAGCAGGACATCCTGAAAGAGATAGGTACCTGACCACTCTCTATACAATATACTATTAGCATAAACTAAGGGTAGATGATGAAACACATATATCGCTCAGTGCGAAGCATGCAATGCAAATAAAGGCCATACATTTGGACCTGTTCCATGACGGGAATCCATAATCCTGGACGAATCATGGGACGTAGTAGGAATAGATCTACTTTCCTTACCAATTTCGAATCAGGACGCAAATAAGTTATTACCAATGGTTAACCATTTTCTAGATATTTGGTGGCGGCACCACTACGATAAAAACCGCAAAGGTAAGTGCACATATATATGAAAACCAAATTCATATGACCATATACATGTCCCAATATTATAAAAGGTATCTGATTTCTACGACATTAAGCAAACGTTTGTATTACCATATCTCCCAGCATCTAATGGGTTAACATAACGGCAAAACCGTAACATACTAGAAGTACTTCGTGGCACAGAAACAAGGAATATCCCTCCACATGGGAAGACTGCATCGATATGACGGTCAATAAACACTACAAAACACGGAAATAAAGGGAAAAACTCCACATGAAATACTATATGGCGTCTGGATACATCTTTCATATGATATACAATTGCCACAAGAAGCCATGATACAACATGGACAACTACGCTGAACGACGGTGAGTTGCATTTCAACAATTTCATCATGATGAACAAAACAATTTATAGGCTTGCATGGAAATATTGCGTGATCACCGACATAACAAAACAATTTATAGGCTTGCATGGAAATAATGCATGATCGCCGACATAACAAAACAAATTATAGGCTTGCATGGAAATATTGCATAATCGCCGACATAATAAAGCAAATGACTCAAAATGTTCACTCCAGGTGATAACGGGTACCCGATCGAATCTTCACACTTCTTTAGTAGGTAATAAACCTACAATAAAGCATAATTTTACCAGGCGGTTGATGTTGTTTATGTAAAGAGAATAAAGAGATTGGTAAAAAGCACGCAAAAACCCAACATCCACAATAAAACCAATCAATATCTCTTGAACATTAACAATTTCCTCTTCCTAGTAATGTTATCCCTACTATTGATGGTAATAAAATAAACAATTACAAACAAAAACTCCGATCGGTTTCCAATGAAATATAATAATTTTTCTTACAGATGTGGCCCAAATCAACCTATATAACGGTTTTCATGTCTATACTCGCGGCGGCTACAAGCTCCGACGAAGTGCATCAAGCAGATAAAGATGATGTCTACATTCCGAGAGCTCTCGTTTCCAATTTTATCAAACAGTTGAAAAGAAAAAGGAAATATTAAAATATTGGTGACGAACGATATGATCACTATTTCTTTACAAGGTATCTGACTTATTACATAAATTTTCTGCCATTGAGCAGTGGGTACAGATAAGGTATTTAATGATACACTAGTTTTGTTTGACAGGTATCGCACGAATGAATTTACCTATTCAAATGCATTATATTCTGTAAGGTCCTTTCACCATTGGGCGCCCTAGGAATGAATTCAGCGACTCAGGTAATATTGCTCGCTTATTATACAAAAATATAATGGCTTAGAGCCATCATCACAGGCCAGAGCGTGATTTGGATATTTTAAGCGAAATTTCATGAGCACTATTTGGTACTGCTTAGATAGTGGTATACAAGCATTATCCCATAAATAAGTGGTTGCGGGACAAGCCGTTGCAAATCAAGATAAGATAAAGTAACAGGTATATGCTGTATTAGAGTATAAATCATTGCACAGAATTTAAATGCAATTTATATAACTTTACATGATCAACGAATGAATATATGGAATAATCATATCATATTTTAGGCTTCTATTTATTTCTGTGAATTAGCAGGAAATGAATTGCAGGTGAGGAACTTAGAGAGGAATGACAACCATTTATTAAGAGAGTATTTACTACGAGTAAGGTAAAATCAACTCACAATTATTACCACTCCAACGGCTACGAAATGTAATGGCACAATCAATGATGAAATCCCATCTTACTTATTATCTTCATACACCTACTTGGTATATTATTATATATTCATGCGTAGTATATTACTACAAGATCATAATCCCATTATTATTCACATAAAAGATAATATGTTTTTCCCAAGCTACGTACTTCACCAATTCCCTATGAAAATGGAAGTAATTCTTTAACATTCGATTTTCATCCAATAAGTATTATACTTAGTGATGATGTCATCAGTAACACACAACACTTCACGTGCCATGTTGCATATCTTCATATATGTTTGTCTTGCATATTTCGTTGCATTTAAGTTGCATATAAATCTCCTAAGGATGCAAAATCTCCACTTGCTTGGAATCAACGTAATACTAATCAAGCCCTATATGCATGTACATTCATATCTATTACTCATCAAACTCTCTTTTATCATCAATTTTAATTTCCACTATCTATACTTACCTGCTGATACACAATTAACATTAATTTGCCCTAATCACCCTACACCTTGTATGGTTCAAGGCTACTATAAAGAAACGGACTCATAGGAAATACGATCCAAGGGAATCGTTACCTTGCCTAATAAACATAAACTTGCTTGAAAACATGACACAATCTTTTCCACCTTTCAACGTATTTTATTTAAAGTCGACTTGTTTAACATCTCCTAATTATCAGTTGTTTAGGAAAAAGTGCAACTATTATTCAAGGGGAATAGGATTCAATCATCCTTATTATATAATTTGCTTCCTCCATATATTGATCAAAATAAAACTGAGTACCAATGTTTATTATCCAATGTCTTATCTTTCTGGCATGTACTATCATATTTATGTATTGTATAAGGCAGTCTACTATACTATTTTTGTATTGTATAAGAACGAACTATCGAGGTATACTGAATTATGTTGTATTGAAAAGAATAAGACTGTTATTTCACAGCCTCAACATAGCAACACGGCCCCCTCATTAATGTGTGAACCTTTAGCATAGGTTAGCTTATATACACACAATAACATGCACCTAGCTAAACACATTAATTTTAAGATGATTTTTATGTGACAATGTATTAATATTCATGTATTAATGATACTATCTATGTTCATTTATGCACAAGGTGTGCCGATGTCTTAATGTCTATTTTTAGGTTACTATACATGTCTTCATTGTTAATATCTTAGTTATCATGTACCCTACCAACATTGTGAACTGGCCTTCTATTAAATAAAGCATTAACGCCTGGAGGCCAGGCTGGTAGCGTGACAGAGCAATGTACAGTATAATAACAACATGTACCAGACGCCTTCTTGAAACAACATAAACAACTCCCCTCTCCAAGCCACAAGGAGGGTCCTTCCCCTCTGAGCTCATTTGTTACTTGTCATCATCTTAACTCAAAAGAGAGAGAGAGAGGGAGAGAAAGTAAGAGAGAGAGAGAGAGGGAGAGAAAGCAAGAGAGAGAGAGAGAGAGAGAGGAGAATTGGGTGGAGCTTAAATAGAACTCCACCCCTTTTCCAAATAGAGAATGTATATAAGCAGTGAAGTTTAACTAATAGGCAGGATACCTACACTGACTCCCAGGGGCTATAAACTGTCTCCATAAGAGAGAGACACAATCATATAAGACAAGGCTCATCAATATAATTCCCTGTATAGAGATAAGTATGTATAAATAAATTAAGCCTAAAGAAACTTGTGAAGTCAATTACCTAAGAACACCACGACGCCGAGCTCGCTACCTAATACAACAACAACAACAACAACCACAACAACTACTATGACTACGACTCCAGAACAAGGTAATGTACCATATTCTTCGAAGAGACCAAATCAGGACTGGTACACCCCTACGGGTTTGTGGGAGTGCCTGTGGAGGACGGAGAAGGAGCCGCCGGTCCCCTTCCAGCTCAAGGAGCCCGACGGGAAGCTGAGGCAGGCAGAGACAACCGCCCGGTTGGAGTTGTCCCATCTCATCTCCACCGGCGCGGCTATCTCCCTCCTACGGGACTGCCTCAAGAGCCTCACTTCCTCCTTCCATGAATTGTCAGGCCTGGAACTCTCGAAAGTACCGTTGTTCGTTTTGTGTTTATTTGTGGTGGGTATGGGGTACGCGGGTCCTTATTTAACCTTCTCGGGTCTCTAACCTTGGGGTCCCTCGGGTTACCTGTTTCTCCCCTACAGCGACGCACTCATGTCCATGACCACCGTGGCGGAGGGCGGAGGGGCCATGGCTACTCACCACCTGCGGGAGGCGGCAAAGACCTTCGCCAAGGCCAGACTGGCGGCCCGCTAAGCGGCCGCCAAATCCGCTTCTGAGATGGCGCAGCGGGGCGTGGTACGTGCCTCTCCCCTTTCCGCTGCACTGTTTGATCAGGCAGCAACGGACTCGGTCTTCTCGTCCCTCCCAGCAGTGATCAACCTTCCTAAACCATCTACCTCCAAGTAAGTTCCGTTCTGTTTACTCGGTGGGGAGATTGTTTGTACAGTATTATTTTGAGACAGGGGATGACGAGACGGGCGGGAAGTTAATCCCAACTTCCCCTCGCACTCCGTTTTTCCCCAGAATCTCCCAGGATTCTTGGTCACCTTCTAACCCTTCTGTTTGTCCGTAGGCCACGTGCCCCACAGCCAGCCAGACCGGCCTTCCCAGCCCGCAAGACAGCCCAGGACTGCCTACCCCACTCCGCCACATCAGCCCCCCAGGTTCCACCAGCGGGGTCAGCAGCCCTTTCGTGGAAGGAGCCAGGGCTCCAAGCCCTATTCCAAGCCCAAGCCCTCCTCCTCCCACTCCTCCCAGAAAGACCGCTCCACTTGAGGGCCCTTCCCGGGTGGTCAGCCGCATGGCCCACCCACGGTTGGGCAGCAAGGGTCGTACAGCTGGGCCTGACATGGCCCTGGATTTCAGTCCCGGTGAGTAACTGTTCCTCTCATCCTTCCTGTTGTAAAATTTCTGACATATGACATAACCTCTCCCCACCTAAGGTGTCCCGTTACTGTTAAAATCTCTCTTTCCCCCCCCCCCCCGGTTCCCCAGGTCCCGGCTGGGATTATCCTTACACCCCACTGACACCTGTCACTTTCCGTTACAGCCGCTATGTCTCCCGCCTGCTTCCTCCAAAGTGTCACCTTCGGTCGTCCCTCACGTGAGAGAAATGCGGGAAAAGGGGGTAGTGGAGCGGGCGACAGGGAGGGTTTTTCTATCTCGCTTGTTCACGGTCCCCAAAAAGGACCTGGGAAAAACGAGACTGGTGATGGACCTGAGCAAGCTAAACAAGTTCGTGAAGCCCTTACACTTTAAGATGGTTTCGGATGCTCAGGTCCGCACAGTTCTCCGAAAGGGGGACTGGTTAGCATCCCTGGACCTCCAGGATGCATACTTACACGTCCCGATCCACCCCCGGTTTCGCCGATTTCTGGCATTCCAGGTGGGGACCGAGACGTTTCAGTTTACCAGGCTCCCTTTCGGTCTCTCGCTGGCTCCTCGGGTCTTCACCAAGCTCGTGAGGGTGGTGGCATCCCACCTGGTGGAGGCGGGTGTCCCCACCCTTATGTACCTAGACGATTGGTTGCTACATGCCCCCTCCAGGGAGCAGGTAGCAAACAACATCAGGATAGCAAGGGGGGTGCTAGAGGAAATGGGGTTCTTGCTCAACGTCCCCAAGTCCTCTCTCACCCCTACTCGCAGACTATCGTGGCTGGGAATAGAGTGGGACACAGTTTCGGCCACCCTCTCGCTCGCTCCAGACAATGCCCGCCGGACCCTCCGCCACGTCCGCCAGTGGGAATCATTGCTCGGGTCACTGAATTTCGCGGCCCCCGCAATGCCCCAGGGACGACTGAAGCACAGGAGACTCACGCAGGAGGTAAACCTCCATCTGTCTCCCACACACAGGGACCTTCCCAGGCCAATATCCCAGACACTTCACCGTCTCCTTCGCCCCTGGCTACGTCCCGGTGCCCTGCGTCAGCGAGTTCCCTGGGTGTTACCTCCCCCGGGGATCACGGTGGCGACAGACGCATCGGACGTAGGCTGGGGATACCAATCTTGCCTGGGACATCAGCTGTGCAGGGGATGGAAGGAAGAGGAGAGGCTACTACACATCAACACTCGGGAGTTGATGGTAGCAAGGGAGTGGCTCAACAGACACTCCCAGTTTTCCAGGATAGGCGTCCGCTTCGACATGGATAATGTAGCGGCCGTGCAGTGCCTGCAGAGACAGGGCACTTCACGGTCGGAAGTTCTCCTGTCCCTGTCAGAACAGATATTCTCGGTAGCGGCCAAGAGAGCTATTCACCTCTCGGCCCGCTATGTGCCAGGGCGGGAGAACGATTGGGCGGACGCACTATCCAGGTTCAGAGGGACGTCAGTTGAGTGGCAACTGCATCCCCCTGTGTTCGAGTCACTCTGCCTTCGCTACGGGACACCGGAGGTGGACCTGTTCGCCTCCCCAACCACGGCCCAACTTCCTCTGTTCCTGTCCTTCTCCACCAGGACAGAGGCGGGGGGCCCGGACGCCTTCATGGAGGATTGGAACAGGTGGGAGTATCTATATCTCTTTCCCCCACCAGCAACGTCAGTCCTCCTCCAGGCGATCCTCAAGCTGCGTGCCTTCAGAGGGAGAGTACTCCTCATAGCCCCCCTCTGGCCAGCGCAGCCGTGGTTCGGAGAACTGTCCCAGTGGTGCCCTCATCCTCTTCAGTTGGGATCAGCGTGCCTCTCCAGCACTCTGTCCACACCACACCAAGCGTCACTGAAACTACACGCTTGGAGTTTCTACGGGGAGTCCTCAGCGAACGCTTCACTCAGGAAACAGTGGGCAAGATGCTGAGGGCTCATCGCCAGTCCTTGGTGCGGCAGTACGAATCATGCTGGAAGAGATTCCAGGACTTCTTGTGTCGACATCCCTCCATGGTTATCTCGGAGGACACGATCCTGGAATTCCTCAAGTGGCTCGCTGATTTCACCAACAGGGCCCCGGCGACGGTGCTTGCACATCACGCAGCCCTGTCTGATCCCCTCCTCCTAGGTTTTAATATTAAAGTGCCTGAGAGGCCTCTCTCTCTGCTGAGGATGGGGATTTGGGCGGGGACGGCACCTCACCGGGCCCAGACTCCTTCCTGGTCCCTTCACCGCGTCCTTACCTACCTGACCTTCCAGGGGGTTCCTCTGGAAGTGTGCCACCTCCTCCAGAAGTCTCTCTTCCTGCTTGCCTTAGCTACAGGGTATAGGGCCTCCCAATTGGCAGCCCTTACCCGTCATCCAGCCTTCTCCTCTGTAAGTCCTAACCTTACCTCCGTGACTGTTTCCCCGTCTCCTACTTTCTTAGCTAAGAACGAGCAGGCTGACGACAGGATTGGCCCCCTCGCAGTACCCTCCTTCTCGAGGGATGGAAGTTTCCACTCACTCTGTCCAGTCCATGCCTTCACAGCCTACGTGGAGGCTACGATTGAAGCTTCTCCGGACCACCTCTTCTACAATTCCAGGTCTGGTAAGCCTCTCTTCCCCAGGTCCATCGCTCACCTTCTCTGCCGAGTGATCGAGAATAGGGATCCCAGACACGCTCCCAAGGCCCACAGAGTTCGGGGCGTGGCCGCCTCCCTCGCCTTCCTCAGGACTCACTTGGTGGAGCGGGTACGGGATCTGGGGGGCTGGACATCCACATCCTTCTTCAGGACGAGGTATCTGTTCCACTCACTCTCCCCCACCCCCTGTGTGGCGATGGGGACTCCTCCCACCCTACCACAACCCAGGTCTCGCTCCTGGCAAAGGTCCCCGCGGGAAACAGAACAGGGGGAGGGGGCGCCCGAGGGAAAAAGGTCGGGCTAGATAGCTCCCTTATCACCAGTTCATCATTATCACCCCATACGTCATCTCCATTCTGTACATTCTCACGCTCATCCCATGTCATTCATGTTGTACATATGGTGTTGGTTACAATAAAACTACATTGTTATGGAACTTTGAGTATTTATTTTCGATGGATGAAATAATGGTGACTTACTCCCCTATGCAGGGTTACAATAAACACATAGTTAGGGCATGTTGGTGTTTCATTCCTCCTCTCGGTGGACTTATTACCCATACTCAGGCCATAGCCTGGGGTTTGGGGTACTATGAAAAAAAAGGGGGGGGGGGCCTCGACCCTCCTACCTCTCCTCTCGAGTCTGACTAAAATAGTGCATTTGTCGTGGCTGAAATTGTATTTATTGGTTGTGGAACCAGCACAGCTGGATTGCTATAGAACACACCTCTTCTCCAGCCCAGGCCCCGTATAGGCTTATTCTGGGTTAGAAGGGTCTATTCCGTGAAGATCATCAGAAGTAAATATAAATTCAAATCTGGTGCTGTACTGATATGGGAGCCACCTGGTGGTGGCCTCTAGAAGTAGCGACCCCGCGCTGTCCCGCTCGATCACTTAAATGAGAACTGAAAGAGAATGTCTGCCGCATCGGGAGGCGGGTGGGACAGTAAAAGCTGTGCTGGTTCCACAAACAATAAATACAATTTAAGCCGCGACAAATGCACTATTATTGGTAAAGTGGAACCAGCACAGCTGGATTGCTATGCATGCGTTGCGGTCGGTGGGAGGTGAGGAGAAGGCATTCACCCCCCATATGAAGAGCGGGAAGAAGCCCCTGGCCCGGAGTGGGCACTTGTATAAAGAGTAGTGAGGTAATACTATTGTAAAAAGCTCCAAAGAGTTTGGGGTGGCTGACCCTTTGGAAGCTCTTTTACTCATATATATAATTCATTATCATTATATATATATACAAAACTTTCTGTTACCAACCAGAAAGTGTTATAATATAAGTATTATAACATAATAAATATTATAATTTTTTTTTTTTTTTTTTTTAACTTCAAGTAGTTTGTCTTTAGTCAGACTCGAGGGGAGAAGTAGGGGGTCGAGGCCTCCTCCCCCCCACCCCTTTTTATCTCATAGTCCTCCAAACCTAGGCTATGGCCTGAGTTTGGGTAATAAGTCCCCGAGAGGAGGAAAGAAACACCAACATGTCCTCACCATGTTTGAGTGGTCAATCTTCCAGGCCTGTGATAAGTTAAGATTGCTATTCTCCACCAGGAAGCCCATCGCATCCAAGGTAGCCGCCGTGGATACCCTTGACGATGCGGGAACAGGGGCGGAGATCGGGCGGGCCTTGTAGAAGACTCGCCCGCCGCGTCCACTCCCCACTTTACCAGGACGTCATCTCTCCTCACCCACACGTCTGGTTGAGCAGTGTCAGGAGACCACGCAACCAGTCTGCCCTCCTCTGAAGAGTGAGTCCAGGAAGGAGGAAAGAAGGCCCAAGAGTAGGGGAGGTAGACGGAGGAAAAGGAGAAGGAGGGGAGGAGGTAGCCAGCTCCTCCGCCAGGGCACCAGCCGGGGACTCGGGGAGAGTGGAGATACGGGAACGCTCCCCAAACTCCCCGGGTGAACCCGGGGCCTCAGCCGGCAATGCAGCAGGGAGAGGAAGAGGGAGAGCAGGTCCAGGAATGGGTCCCCCCGCCACCACCGCAGTAGGCGGGGAGAAGGCCAGGGGAGGAAGAATGAAGTCCGGAAGGACAATGCATGAGATAACGTGATCTAAATGATGACGCCGATGCCTAGCCCCCTCGTGACTGCACTTCCTCAATAGAGTGCGTCTGTAGGAGTGCTAAAGACGTTGCTAAGCCCCTGAGGAATGGGCTTTGGTAACATGACCAGGGTCAGCCAAATAAATTATCTATCTTGCATAAGGCTCTCAACACTGAGCTCGTCGCCAGATGCCTCCCCTACGTAAGATTAAAGAACAAATGATGAAGGAAGGCATCTGGGGTAGCTAACATATAATCTCTCAGTGCGTGAACCCGGGCACAAGTGGTGGTGAGCGCTCCCAGGCAGGAAACTAGGTATTTTCAAAAAGGGGGGGGGGGGGGGCGAGGCAACTCGTCAGATTGGTCGTTTTTATCTAGAAAAACCAGAGAGGGTGTACTAGTAACCTATGACATATCTGAAGCAAAAATGGTAAATGACGAGTGTCGAAAAAAGAGCAGCTAAATGAGATGCTCGAAAACCACTAGCTAGTGAGAGGAAAAATTGAACCTCTGAAAGTTGTTCCATATCCTGAAAAGGCACGTAGTTTAACATCTTGTGCAGTGACTACGAGGGGAACCGTTGTCTTTGACGAGGTAGAAAGGCACGAGGACCATGTTTAAGCATGATCACCGGCCTCGCATCTATAGTAATATAGAAACCAAAGTGCAACGGGTCCGAAATTGCAGCTTGAAGAGCTGCCACAGTCGCCGGGGCCATGTTGGTGGAGACCGCCCACCAGGCCAAGAGGGTGAGAGGTGTGCTGGAGGAAATGTAAGTCAAGGACTTATTTATTTATTTTTTTTTTTAAATATCCTCCAGCATGACTCATACTGTTTCACTGAAGCTGGCCCGAGAGAATTAGGCATCAAAATAGATGTCTGAGTATTAAAAATATACGTTTAGGCTTTCCAGAGAAAGTCCAAGCCTGTAGTCGTAAGGACAACAGTAACGGTAAAGTTACCTCTGTGGACAGGCAAGCCGGACCCAGAAACAGTGGGTTCGGACCCTTGGCCTTCAGTTCCCCGAACCATGGTTGAGCAGGCCTACACGAAACGAAGAGGAGAACCCGCCTCCGTAAGACCGAAGTCAATTGACCACTTTGGTGAAAAGGGGAGTTGAAGGAGGGGGAAAAGCATAAAGTAATTTCCGCCGACTCCAGTCCTCCATGAATGCATCCGGACCCCATGCAAGAGTGGGGCTGTGGGGTGGCAAATAATTGGCCAGCTCCCCCACTAGGGAAAGAGGCGAACTTTAAATCTCACGAGGCTGCCTGGGACAGTGTCGTGAGCGTAACGCCAGGACCGTCCTGAGCATTAATACAAGTCATCGAACAGGGTAAGCCGAAGCCCCAATATCCCCTCGCCTGCATCCCCTAAGTGGAATGCGTGCGAGGAAAGGTTACGGACGTAGTTAAAAAAAAAACAATTGAATGAGTATGGTGTACAAGACACAGATCTTGCTGCCCCATGTCTCCCTGTTATGGGAATACAAAACCGGTGATCCGAGGAGAGAACTAGGGTAGCTGTAATATCATCCCTGAGAGCTTAAACATGACACAAAGGGTGACATGTGCAGCTTGGTAGGACGGTAGGTAACACCCGGAGCCGTATAGTTTATCATTGGTTTGTTTGAATTTGGTATGGACCACCGTGAAGGTGAAAAAACTACTTTGAAAACTTTCCGAGCCAAACAGTAAAGAAGACTGGTGGGTCAAACAGTTACCTGATATGTCTGGAAAGGCTATGCCAAATCACGAATAAACAAAATTTTGTGAAAATTTATGGGAAACCAACAGTTGCCTCACCACTGGAAGACATACCTCAATTGAAACCCTATGTCAGTACAGGGTAGGGAACCTCTGTCTCGTTCTTGGTAAAGAATGACTGACGTTTCGGAGACATATGGTGATCACCTGAGAGTCACAACGAGAAAAGAGGGACGTAAAAACGTCAATGTCAGGGAGACCAGTGACTGGAAAACCCGAGTTTGAGTGTTGTTACAGCTCCGAGAACGTTTTGAAACGTTATCGCATTCGCTCACATATTTCCCTCACGCGGCAAAGAGGCCGTGTGTTATAAACTCTCATGAACTAGCTGCCATAGGCTGAGTCCCAGGTAGCCCCTAGGCTGAGCCCCAGGTAGCCACTAGGTTCAGGCCCAGGTAGCCACTAGGTTCAGGCCCATGTAGCCACTAGGTTGAGCCCCGGGTAGCACCTAGGTTGTGCATAGGTAGCGCCTTGGCTGAGCCCGAGGTAGCCCCTAGGTTGTTCATAGGTAGAACCTTGGCTGTGGTAGAAGCCTAGCTGGCTAGGTCCCAGCAGGCCTTTCAGTCAGTACCCTTCCGGGTTCTTGGTTGAGCAGGTCCTGCTCTTGGTGCTAGGTTGTGCATAGGCAGCACCTAGTCAGTGGAGGAGCCTGGCTGGCCAGGTCCTAGCAGGTTTGTCAGTCAGTACCCTACCAGGTCCTTGGCTGAGCGGGTCCTGCTCTTGGCACTAGGTTGTGCATGGGTAGCACCCTAGCTGGCCAGGTTCTAGCAGGTTTGTCAGTTAGTACCCTACCGGGCCCTTGGCTGAGAGGGTCCTGCTCTTGGTACTAGGTTGTGCATGGGTAGCACCCTAGGCTGTGGTAGGAGCCTAGCTGGCAAGGACCTAGCAGGTTCGTCAGTCAGTACCCTACCGGGTCCTTGGCTGAGAGGGTCCTGCATTTGGTGCTACGCTTGCTCCCTCGGGAGCGGCTCTTGGAGCGCGTCCGCGGGGGAGAAGGAGCCTTTCCTTGCTGGGCCCTTGTACCTGGGAGGTGACCAGGGGGTGCAGCACGACGGTCTGACCCCCTCCTGCTGAGGTGGGAACCTCGGAAGGGGTTATCAGAGCCGACTAAGGAAGGAGAGGGGGCCTCTCGGAGTGCTAGGGACTCGAACCCCTGTGACACCGAGGGCGAGACCTTCTCCTGGACTCGTGCTTGCACCCCCGCGAGCGGCTCGAGGAGCTCGCCCTTGGGGGAGACGAAGCAGCTTCCCTGCTGGGTCCTGGTACCAGTAAGGTAGCCAGGGGGGCCAGCGCGGTGGTCTGGCTCGCTTCCGGGAATGGTGGGAAACCACGGAAGGGAGGCACAGAACCGTCTAGGGGTGGCGACGGGGACTCCCGGGGTGCTAGGAGCTTGATCCCCTGTGACCCCGAGAGGCACATAGCAGGATCGTAACCCCTGGGAGTGCAGAAGCATGTGTGGGGTGAACAGTGGTGATGCACGTCGGGGGACACCCTCACGGTGCAGCCAGTAGAAGTACACAAGGCACGAGTGGACTGCGGGAGAAAAAAGGGGTTAACACGTGAACCCACGTGTACACAGCACACACATGGAAGAACACAGTAACACCACAAGGGAGGAAAACACTAACTCCCAAGGAAAAACACTAACCCACACGTACTCACACCCACACTGCCGGGGAAAAAACCCCGCAAACACGGCCCCCAAAAGCCGAGAGTAGACCCTAGGAAACCCAAGGAGGGAGAGGGTTTTAATGGAGGAACATGTTACTCTACAAGAAAGTAATGGTTAAGTTTCTCTTACCTCACAATATAAAAGCAAGTACAAAGTATGAGTTTATGTTGTAAGAAGAAAGATAGATAGTCTTTACTACACTACAGCATAATGTTATAAAATAATTTTATAAAAACTGTACTGTATTGTAAAAACAATGATGGTACCGAATGTTGAAAATACAGTACTGCAAGATGAAGAATGCTACAACGCAGACTAAAAACAGTACAGTAGTAGCAACTCGGAGGGAGCTCAAGCAATGCCTCAAAACTGGGAATAAAAAGATTAGCAAAAACTAATAATTTAGGCATCAAAGAAAAGGAAGCAAAAGAAACCAGCCCCGGTTGGAAGATATAATCCAGGCGTGGTGAGTAAATCCTTGCTTGGTAAGGCAGCTAAAGAAAGTGTAGGCAATATTATAAGAATAATATCCTAAGGACACTAAAAGAGCTGACAAGAAAAACACCAAAAAGGTGCAGAGGCCCCAAGACACAGGGGAGAGGGGACACGTGTAAACAAACAACCTAACTCCCCACAGGACTAAAAACGAGGAGAAAAAACCCAAACAAAGACTCACCGCACACGGGGGGAGACAGTCACAGCTTCAGCGCACACACAAACCAACACATACACGGGGAAAAAACCCACACAAGGCGCCAAACACGCACACGTGGGCGCACCACGTGCAGAGAAAAACACAACATACAGCCTTCCCCAACGTGAAATTTCCCAGGGAAAACAACCCCGTAAACACCCCCCTACGCCCCGAGAAGACCCCCGTCGACTGGGGCCACCAAAGGAGGGATGGGGAGCCTCCCATTCCCCACGGAAGGAAAGAAAAAACCCCACGGGGTGGCCCAACACGCCGCCAACCCACGGGTAAGGCGGGGTGAATACCTCCACACGCACAACCCGGGGAAAAAACCCCGCAAACCAACCCCTCACGGACCGAAACACTGGTCCGCAGCCCCCATCAGGAGGGGCACAGTCAGCCTGAGGGGCATACCCCAGGGAAAACAAACACACTGGAGAGAAAAAACTCCAAATAACACTGAAAGGCAGGAGCAAGGACAACGCACAATCCTTGCAGCCTGTAACACTAAAAACACTCGGGGAAGAAGCACTAGGGGGCCCAGCAGGGGCCCCCGAGGAGCACCACGTGGGGCGGCAAGGGCCCCACGTGGGGAAGAACACTCACGCAGAAGGCTAAACAGCCCCGAAAAACCCAACCGTAGTGAACTAGTGGCAGAGCGGAGGGGAAATGGAAGGCAGGAAGGGGGAAAAACCCAAAAAGGGGCCCCAAAACTTAGCCCCAGGGAAGGAGGGAAAAACAGACCCCAGCCCGAGGGAAAAGAAAGAAAAACTGCCCCCACAATAAAAAAAACCCGACGCACACAACACACACACACATCTGCAAAGCAGGCAAGCCACTAGACACAACACAGAAGAAACATTAGCAGGAACACGCATAACACATCACCATAGCGAAGCAGAGAGGAGCGTAGATGTTGACCAGTACGTGTTCCGCAAAAAAGTGATAGAGCGGGACAGCGCGGGGTCGCTACTTCTAGAGGCCACCACCAGGTGGCTCCCATATCAGTACAGCGCCAGATTTGAATTTATATTCACTTCTGATGATCTTCACGGAATAGACCCTTCTAGCCCAGAATAAGCCTATACTGGGCCTGGGCTGGAGAAGGGGTGTGTTCTATAGCAATCCAGCTGTGCTGGTTCCACTTTACCAATAAAGACAACTATTTAAAGATTTCCTTAAAAATGTAAAAAAATTAAAAAAATAATAATACAACATTTTTCTGGGTTATAACAGATTTTTTTTTAATATATATAATAATAATAAATTATATATATGAGTAAATAACTTCCAAAGGGTCTGTTACCCTAACTCTTTGAGAATTTTTTACAATAGTATTACCTCAGTACTCTTTGTACAAGTTCCCGCTCCGGTCTGGGGGCGTTTTTCCCCCTCTTCATAATGAATGCCTCCTCCTCACCTCCCACCGACCGCATCGCATGCATAGCACTCCAGCTGTGCTGGTTCCACTTTACCAATAATAGTGCATTTGTCGCGGCTTAAATTGTATTTATCGGTTGTGGAACCAGCACAGCTTTTACTGTCCCACCCACCTCCCGATGCGGCAGACATTCTCCTTCAGTTCTCATTTGAGTGACTGAGCGGCTGCCCCCGCTGGCCCAAGCGGGTCACTACCTCTAGAGGCCGCCACCAGGTGGCTCCCATATCAGTACAGCACCAGATTTGAATTTATATTTACTTCTGATGATCTTCACGGAATAGACCCTTCTAGCCCAGAATAAGCCTATACGGGGCCTGGGCTGGAGAAGGGGTGTGTTCTATAGCAATCCAGCTGTGCTGGTTCCACAACCAATAAATACAATTTAAGCAGCTGGAAGCCGCGACAAATGCACTAATATCGACTTCTTATTTTCTACTTCAAGTGTGTTTTTTATTGTTATTCAAATATATTTATAATGCAAAAATATTTTCCGATATTAATCCACCCTTTTTACTTAGAATTAATTTATATAAACAAATTATTTATTGACTTTGTTCTGCGTATGCGGAACTGTCTTGTTATACGCGGAGCTATAGTCAAACCAGCCCTATTTGATACACGGGGTGGTGGCTTGAAGTGTCTGCGCTATTGCCATGTCTACCCCGGGCATCAGCCAGCTTATAATCCCTCTCTTCACCTCACCCTCCTGTGTGTCTGTCTGCCTGTCTCTCAATATACATTAGTTTTTTCTCATCTATGACTTTGTTTCCTATAAAATATCTATTTACTCTATAGATAATATCCTTTGCTTGGCTGTGCAAAGCAGGAGAGCGGGAGGGTGATGAACATTCCATGGCGATGGTATGGCAAGGAATGAATTACTTGACCTGACAATCGGTAGGCAGGTAGGTTCGACCTGGGTGTGTCATGTGTCAAGGACACTGAGACGGCAACGCAGCACGATCCATATGCGTTGCCAAGTGTACCGGAAGATATACAAAGTAGTTGTTCCATCTTCAAATCGAAAGTTATTCATAAAACCAAGCAGTAGCATAAAACAACTAATGATTACATAGTGATTAAGGCAAGTAATGACAGTATGAGCAAGCGAGAGATCCTATTATGGCAGCAATGCGGGACAGGCCCAGCCACTACCCCGAGTATCAACTAACACCCGTAGTTTTAAACTACACTCTCAGGGTCCCTTACCCTCGACACTCTCACTAACCCTAGTGTGAGTGAGGCTACTTTTGCCTTAGCGTTAGACACTCCCTCTCTCACTCCATTACATTCACAGTTGTCAGCCCTTGTACTATATACTCATAAAATATGAAATTTTGGCACTATTACCACCCTATATATTACTTATATCCAATCAAATATTAAAACAAAAACTATTAATGGAGATATTATAATAATTTCCTTGATAACCCTAAATTTGATTGTTGTGCTGAAGATCGTAACCCAGATTTTTTTGTCTTTCTGTAACTTAAGTTACTGCATTTGACCAACATTTCAAGTGCATAGATGTATGCTGATAAACACAGGTTTACATACATTACTCTACATTAATCAATTATTCCAACACATAAACCATCTGTGTCATATTGTTCTGTTCAATTTTTTTTTATACAAGCACGAAGTCGGAAGAATTATTGGCATGGATCACATTTCATATATTGAACCATATCAACATTTCTGCCCTTACGCAATAAGGTCACTCTCGACAATTTTTGTTTGTAACCGCTGTTATGATTCTCGTAGCGCCTAAAGTTATTGTAAGGTGTTCGTAACCGCTATCATTGTATCTTCAAAGCTTCGTAAGTGAGTTTCCGTCCGCCATTATGCACCATATTTGTTCGTAGCGCTACGAAAACTGAAAAGCACTCTTAAGGCTGATAGCAGGGTCGCATAGTCGATAAACAACCCGTAAATAGTGACATTTGAGTATATTTACACTTGGCGCGGCTGACACAGGAGACATCTACTAGTTGTTGTTGTCACTTAAACTCACTTTGCGGTAAACATAAACAAGAGGAGAGACAGTAACTGAGGAGAATGGAGCTTCAAGTGATATTACAGCACGACCTAGCAGTGCGTAGAGCAATGAGATGTGAGAGAAACTACAGAGACAGGATGGACCCGTTTGCTTATAGTGATGAACATTTATTAAGATATTACAGGTTCCCCAGGCATGAGTTATTGCATTGGTGCGAAAGACTGGAACCACGTGTGAGAAGAGCAACAAGGAGGTCCGATGCTGTGCCAAGCCATTTGCAGGTGTTGATGGCCTTCAGGTTTTATGTGAGTGGCACCTTCCAGAGCGTATTGGGTGACACCTATGGCGTTGTGCAAAGCTGTGTGAGTGGGGTCATTAATAGAGTCACGGATATACTCTACAGAATCTCTTTTAGAGAAATAAACATGCCCAGAGGTAAGCAATTAAGGAAGTTTTTTCATGTCTGTTTCCATTAACTTGACATTTGTCTGTCAATTTAAACTGATGCATTATGAAATGGTAAGTTACAAATACTTTTTGTGTGTATCATTACTTTTGAATTGTTTAAGAATAATAGGATATAATGGTAAGTTAATAATTGCAGGAAAGTGGCTTCCAGTTACCTGCAAACAAAGCTTGACCATATTCCCGAATCTAAAGGCAAAAAAATGTCGCAAAATTAACTATTGCAAATATCATCATGTTGTAAGTCTCAATAACATGTAACGTACATGAACCTTTCTTACCAATTCAATTAAATTTATTGAACATTATAATTTAATGCATAATTTTCACCTGTTTTCATATTACATAAGACTTGTATTTTCCTAAAATAAATACTTTTCAACAGGAATGGAAGAAACCACAGCAACCAAGAGAAAATTCTTCCGGATTGCAAACTTCCCACATGTGATCGGCATAATCGATGGTACATATGTCCCCATTGCTGCCCCTTCACAGGATGAGGAAGTGTACGTGAATAGGAAGAAATTTCATTCCTTGAAGGTCCAAGTGGTTTGTGATGCAGATTACGTCGTCTTGAATTTCTGCACACGCTTCCCAGGCAGTACACATGATTCTTATGTGTGGCACAACTCAAACCTCTATCAACAATTCCAGCAGGGAGAGTTCGGAAATTCAGTTCTTCTCGGTATGTAGTAAATTACACACTATGTTCCATTTTTAATCACCTAAATATTAAAACAGGCTTGGTAAGCCGTGTAGGGTGAAGGCAAATGTGTTAAAAAGGAGGGAGAGTGAGCACAAAGGGAATAACAGTGGGTAAAATGGAGGGACAGAGGAAGAAATTAAAAGAATGAAACCAATAAGGATAATGTACACTCGTGATACGTAATTTCTGACCAGAGACGAACGGCAGGCACCACACACACATACCCTGCATTCGAACTCAACCTCTATAGGTGTACTGGGTGAGGAAATGAGCAATACCAGACGATTCGAAGCTTTCTGCTTTTCACACTCTGGTCAGAAATTATGTATCACGAGTGTACTGTACCTGGATAACCAGGTCCTGCTGTTTATGCTAGGTTCACTACTCTAAAGGTTTATCATATGAAGTGAGGCATCTAAAAAAGCTTGATATTTAGTCAACAATATAAGAATGTCCATTTTTCATGGATTGGGTTAATGAAGGGTTTCCTTTTTCTCGGTGATAGTGGTTATCCTCTGGAACCAAACCTGATGGTACAGTTGCGGAAGGGAGTTTCTTTATCACCCTGGGCTCCTCTATACCCTACCCCACAAGGAGGTGACGGAGGTGTAGAGAGTTGAACATATAACAACGGAGATGATTGGTCGATTAGTTGCTAGGAAAGTTTAGTGATAATATAACCTTATTATATCTAAACAAGAAAGCATTGTGGTGAACTAAATATATTATGTTTATTTGCTATATATATAGTATATGAAGAACAGTAGCATACATTGTTAATGAAGAACTGAATTATAACGCATACTGGAATAACTCGTATTTTATTCTCAGTTGTGGTTGTCATACATCAGCCAACTGATGGTGATGGGAGGGGATCTGCCTGGCATTGCTTCACGGTCTCAAGTCTCGTGCTGTGATTCGTTTTAAGGCTTCAAATATTCATTTCTACCTTAGTAATAGGGATAGGTTATATGCTTTTTTATATAATTATAGACAAATTTATAACGATTTACATTTACAGATAGTGAAGTAGTGTTATCGTTTGTTGTTAATTTTGTCATCTGTTTTCTTATTTATTTTCAGTACGAACTGTTAAAATTTATTTTGATAGAGCCTAGTGAGATGAAGAACGTTGAGTTAAAATAAGCATTTCCTTGACAAAATGGTAAGAACAACACTCTATGACGAGGAGCCTTTATTGACGACGTTTCGTTATTGCTTCTTCAGGTCAAAGGCACATCCATATAACATACAGGACTGTGTAACTTATAGTTCTATTTTAATTTGTATGTGACTGTATTCTGTTTTGTTCCACTTCCTCCGTTACCATTCCATGTATTTTTTTTTTTATTTGCCCCGATGTTCTTTCCTTTCCCATTATCAGCTCGTCCTCTCCGACTCTCCCCCCCCCCCATTCTACCTCCGTTTCCTTCCTCCTGCGTAAATTCACCCCCCCCCCTACTGTCTTTCCCCCTCCCCCCTATCACGTGACCCTTCCGCCTCTCCCCCTCTATGAGCGGTATACATATATATTCGTTTACACTACCTGTCCTCACTCATACCTGAAGAGGGCTACGTGATGTAACAGAAAAGTCGTATATCTTTTTCAATAAATTACAAATAAATGTGGGTTTTGCACTAGACTTCTGCATTCACAGCATTTTGAATTTTTCTTGTTCATTATACAGTACTGAACCTTAAATATGCGCGCTCCATGGGGAAGGGTAGAGGCGGAGGTGGTAAGGGGGGGGGGGAGATGCGGGGGAGCATGGAGTTAGCATAGGTGGAGTCGCCATGGCTCACTAATCCAGGGGAGTAAAGTGAAGCCGCCGAACTGTCATTTTCGGCGCCTTCAATATGGCAGACACCAAGATACGTTTCAGTAAAAGTGGACTTCTGACCTGACATACAAAGGTATGCGCCATCTTGAAGGCGCCGGAAATGACAGATTGGTGGCTTCACAAATCAGGTCCTACTGGCGCCTCCACCTATGCTACCTCCATGCGGGGGAGTATACAGGCGGGGGTGTGTGTTGGAGGTTATTGAGGATAGGTAGGGAGGAAACGAGAGCAAAAAGGGGTGGAGATAGCCAGGTTGCCGTTAAGGCTGACAAACTATATATAATAACAGAAATGATGACAGAATGAAGCTAATGACAATTGCAATGTTTACATTGGAAATATGGCAACAATGAAGATAATACAAATATACTGGTATTCAGTATCCCTAAGAATTCTCATTCAGGTCACATGGTAAACCCTCAAACATAAACCGCAATATATAACTATAAACCCATTCACATAAATATTTTCATACATATGGCCCTACATATGAAGCAGGTCTCCATTCTCAGAGAGAGAGAGAGTTTGAGTGAGCGAGTGGAAGTGGGGGAGGGGGAGAGTGAGAGGAAGAGGACGAAACATACAAACAGAGAGAGAGAGAGAGAGAGAGAGAGAGAGAGAGAGAGAGAGAGAGAGAGAGAGAGAGAGAGAGAGATGATTATTATGATGGTAGAAAATTTCGTTTGTGATGAATGGAGAGGACTTGTTATGAGGTTTTCTACAATATTAAAACACACACACACACACACACACACACACACACACACACAGAATATATATATATATATAAGCTGAGAAAACTTAAACCAAGTTTCTGGTGGGGTCAGGCCGTGTAGTCTCTTGTGTAGTGTGTTGCAGTGTTCCCTAAACTAGGGATTCATAACTTCTGTGATATAATGTAAAAGGCACACAGATAATAACACATAACAATACAATTTCGACGTAAATATTTTGGTATCCCAAATAAAAAGAAATATAGAAAGCATAATATATTAAGTGACGTATAAACAAACATGTGAAGCAACCAACACCTCGAAGCGTTACTCGATAATCTCAGGGCCTCAGTCTCAGGCCACGACCTTCAATCCCGAGGTTGAGGTATAAAACAATAATAAAATAAGGTATTTGTGTGGCAATAAAGAAATGTTGCTTATATAATACCATGTAATCTCTTTTATCGAATTATACCGTAGTTCTTGGTTAGGTAAGTAAAGTAACGTTTACGTCTATAATATAATTTGAAAGAAAATAATTAAAAATATACCTTTTCTTAATAAAAATATATACGTTAAAAGCATCACGAGCGGCAACACTCTCCACATCCTACATTGCAGTTCTTGGGTGGTGAGGAAATAAAGTAAAAATTTTAATACGTGCAGTGTAATGTGTTGTAAATATTGTAACCACGATGTAATTAAATATAAATTATATGAGCGAGAGAGATATATATGAAGTAAAAAAATAACGTATGAAAATGAAGAGAAAGTTAATATAAAGAATACAGGTGCTGAGAAGGAGGGAGGAAGGTTGATGTGGAAGGGCGAGGCATGGTTGTCAGGTGTTTGGGTGGTTAACCCACCATATATATATAATTGTTATGCATTTTGCTATAGAATAAATATATGAATGTATAATGAACAAGAAAAATTTACAATGCCGTGAATGCAGAAGTCTAGTGAAAAACCCACATTTATTTGTAATTTATTGAAAAAGATATACGACTTTTCGGTTACATCACGTAGCCCTTTTCAGGTATGAGTGAGGACAGGTAGTGTAAACGAATATATATGTACACCGCTCATAGAAAGGGAGAGGCTGTAGGGTCACGTGATATTCGGGAGGGGGGAGGGGGAAAGACAGTAGGGGGGGGGTGAATTTACGCAGGAGGAAGGAAACGGAGGTAGAATGGGGGCGGGAGAGTCGGAGAGGACGAGCTGATAATGGGAAAGGAAAGAACATCGGGGCAAATAAAAAAAAAAATACATGGAATGGTAACGGAGGAAGTGGAACAAAACAGAATACAGTCACATACAAATAAAAATAGAACTATAAGTTACACAGTCCTGTATGTTATGTGGATGTGCCTTTGACCTGAAGAAGCAATAGCGAAACGTCGTCAATAAAGGCTCCTCGTCATAGAGTGTTGCTCTTACCATTTTGTCAAGGAAATGCTTATTTTAACTCAACGTTCTTCATCTCACTAGGCTCTATCAAAATAAATTTTAACAGTTCGTACTGAAAATAAATAAGAAAACAGATGACAAAATTAACAACAAACGATAACACTACTTTACTATCTGTAAATGTAAATCGTTATAAATTTGTCTATAATTATATAAAAATCATATAACCTATCCCTATGGTAGAAATGAATATTTGAAGCCTTAAAACGAATCACAGCACGATCCGTGAGACCGTGAAGCAATGCCAGGCAGATCACCTCCCATCACCATCAGTTGGCTGATGTATGACAACCACAACTGAGAATAAAATACGAGTTATTCCAGTATGCGTTATAATTCAGTTCCTCATTAACAATGTATGCTACTGTTCTTCATATACTATATATATGGCAAATAAACATAATATATTTAGTTCACCACAATGCTCTCTTGTTTAGATATAATAAGGTTATATTATCACTAAACTTTCCTAGCAACTTATCGACCAATCATCTCCGTCGTTATATGTTCAACTCTCTACACCTCCGTCACCTCCTTGTGGGGTAGGGTATAGAGGAGCCCAGGGTGATAAAGAAACTCCCTTCCGCAACTGTACCAGTGGGACAGCCAGCCAATGCAGCAGAAGGAAGGTACAACACTAGTCTGAAGAAGACACGTGTTATGGTGGAGCAGACCATTGGGATTTGGAAGGCACGATTTAAGTGTGTCCATCAAAAAGGTGGGACACTATGTTATACTCCACTCAAATGTGGGAAGATGGCTGCTGCAACTTTCTTGCTGCATAATTACTGTAGTAGGAAGAACATTCCACTACTGGACGACCCAGAAGACCCTGATGACCCTGATGATTCCGATGACCCTAATCCAGCCCCAGCAGCAGCAGGTGCCAGACTGGCAGCAGGACAGGCAAGGCGGAGGCAGATGATTCAAAAATATTTCTCCTAATATGGAAAGGGAAAAAGTTGGTAATGGGAGTTATGTTCTTGTTGTTGCACAGAGTGTTCGTATAGTTATAGTAAAACAATACTTTAATTCATTATATGCATGAGACAGTATACCTCAATTTATTGTGTTCCTGGTTATGAGCAATCCGTAATTTCATCCTTTATGGGATTTGTTATATAATTGATTACATGTATGTAAAAACAAGAACCACTCAAGGGGTTTAGGGACACCCTGCATTGCCTCTGCTTGCTGTTTTAACTGATGTCCTGCAGGGTTTACCTTGGTTAAAGAAATGTAGTGCTACAAGTGATTTAGATGCTATCAATTCCTCTGAAGTACTGTATGTCACAGAACAGAGACTCCATGGTATAAACCTTGTTTCATAACAGTTTTGAGAACACATAAAAATCTACAGTGAAGACAAAATTAGCACCACATTATTTTGAGCACAGCATATAACAAATGTGACTGGTATTGGTTTTTCTTTTATCTATAGCTCCGATGCCTCATCCCCTCCAGGAACTACCGCCAATGGGGTGGCCACGGCAGAAGAGTCTCCAGTTCTCCCTGTTCCAGCACTCCCTCCTCACTTGCTCCATCCCCTCTCTCACATAATCTTCCACTCTTTTCTGCCATCTAACCGGAGGTCTGCCTCTCACACCAGGTTCCACAACTTCACTATCGTACACCTTCTTTACAAACTCCACAACTTGCATTCTCTCCACATGTCCAAACCATCTCAATGTATTACGCTTCACTCTCTCAACCACTCCACAATCAGTACCAATTGCCTTCTCACTCATACAACATCTCTCATACACACTCTTTTTGTAAATGTTTAAAATATAAAGACTAAAAGAAACTACATTTTATTTACATATCACACCTTTAGAGATTACAGAAATTGATGGTACAGTCGTCAGCAGAAATTCGTCCCATACAGCTCGAGTGAGAGGAGCCTGCTAATCTGCTAACACACTGTGAGAGTTGAAAAGTATGATTTAAATAGCTAATGATCTTCAGTTTTATGCATTTAATCCATATTTGTCAACTTTCATAGTGGGTTAGCAGATTACCAGGTTCCTCTCACTTGAGCTGAATGGGACGAATTTCTGCTGACGACTGATCCTCCCTAGATAATTGTACTATTAGTTTGCACTATCACAGTTCATTACATATACCTGAGTAAACACCTGCTAATTTATGATGACATGGCATATAGACTAGGCTGGGTTTCTCAAAATGTGAATCCATGAAGCATTTTGGGATAATGGTCGATAAATGGGTTTTTGTGAAGGATTTGTTTATGCTGAACACGGCCCAGGTGTTTATCTTGCCATCATCAGCCTAATTAGGTCAATTAGCAGAGGTCAAAGGTCAATGAGTGCAAATCAGTAAAAAATCCCATATTTGTATTTTTTCTTTCAGGCTATGCATATTTAGGCATACAAATCAAGCTTTGTCATTATTTTGGTTTTCAAGAAGTTTTTCTGTCCTTAGGCTAGTTATCTGCCGCCTAATTGGGCCTAATTAGGTCAATTAGGGGGGTCAAAGGTCATTGAGTATATTTTTCCAAACATCTATCTATCTATCTATAGCTCCGACGCCTCGTTCCCTCCGGGAACTCCCCCCAAAGGGGTGGCCACGGCAGAAGTGTCTCCAGTTCTCCCTGTTCCAACACTCCCTCCTTACTTGTTCAAGCACTACTCTGCCCCTCACGTTTCTCTCCTTTACATACTCTTCCACTCTGTTCTGCCATCTGACCGGAGGTCTGCCTCTCACACTAGGTCCCACAACTTCACTTCCATACACCTTCTTTACAAATTCCTCGCCTTGCATTCTCTCCACATGTCCAAACCATCTCAATGTATTACGTTTCACTCTCTCAACCACTCCACACTCAATACCAATTGCCTTCTCACTCATACCACATCTCTCATATACACTCTCATTACTTTCTCCATCCCATCTAGTAAGTCCACATGCTCCTCTCAAGTAACTCATTTCCACAGCACCTATTCTAGACTGATGAGCCCTACTCCATGTCCATGTCTCCGACACATATGTCAGTGTTGGCAGGATTATACTATTTCGTAGTCCCCTTTTCACTTCCATACTCACACTTCTACCCTTCATAATCCTCCCCAGTGATCCTATGACCTGTCTACCCTTCACTGCTCTCTCCCTAATTTCTCCTTCCATACTTCCATGTTTACACATAACTGTACCCAGGTACTTAAACTCCTTCACTTCCTCCATCCTCTCGCCCCTCAGAGTTATCTCACACTTCGTCCCAGTTGGTACAGCCACTCTGTAAGGTGTAGCAAAGTCAATCACTTCAGTTTCTGCTCTTTCAAATACCATCACTTTAATTTTGCCCACATTCACCTTCAGTTTCCTTTGTTTACACACAGACTGAAATTCGTCCACCACTCTGTAAATTCCTTTCATTCTCAGCCATCAGCACAGTGTCATCCGCAGACAAACTTGCCACCAGTGACCAGTTTGTTTCATTCAGCCTCAACTTCACCCCCAGACCATTCACTTTGGCTTTCACCTCTCTCATACAACCATCCATATATATATTGAACAACCATGGTGACATAACACACCCCTGTCTCAGCCCTACACTAATATTAAAACTCTCACTTAGATCACCCTCTACCCGTACACATGCTTTTGCATCTGCATAAAAAGCCTCAGTGCCTTTCAGCAAAGGCCCCCCAACTCCATAAATTCTCAACACCTCTGTCATAGCTTTCCTATCAACTCTATCGTATGCCTTCTCCAAGTCCATGAAGGCAGCATACAACTTCTTACCCTTCCCAATATATTTCTCCACTATTGATTTTAATGCAAATATTTGGTCCACACATCCTCTACCCTTTCTAAATCCTCCCTGCTCCTCACTAACTTTATTCCCTGTTACTTCAATCAGTCTTTCAGTCAGAACCTTCCCGTAAACCTTCCCCGGTACACTAAGAAGGCTTATTCCCCTATAGCTACCACACTCATCCTTACTCCCCTTCCCCTTATACAAAGGTACAATTATGGCTCTCCTCCAATCCTCTGGCACCTCTCCCTGCCTCCAGGCCAATGTACATATAAGCAACATCCACTCCACCACTACCTCCCCACACTTTAACATTTCAGCAGTTATCCCATCCACCCCCGGTGCCTTACCCATCTTCAACTTTCCTATTGCTTTCCTAACCTCTTCCCTTCCTAATTCTCCCTGTACATCCTGTCGTCTACCTCCTGCCTCCATCCCCATGCATGTCACCACCGCCTCTCCTCCCGTCCCCTCGTTCATCAACCGATCAAAATGCCTCTTCCACACTTCTTTCACTTCTTCACTTCTACTCACAGTAACTCCATCCTCTCTCTTCATTCTCACACTACCAGACTTTCCTTCTCCTCTTTCTCTTTTCACCTCCTTCCAGAATAATTTCTTGTTCTCTTTAAACTTTTCACTCAGCTTCATACCAAACTCCTCATCCACTCTCCTTTTACTCTCACTCACCATCATTTTCACTTGTTTCTTACACACATTATATTCTCTTTTCCATCTCTCTCTCACTTCTTCCGGCACATTCCTCTGTAGTGTTCTCCTATATGCCTTCCTCTTATCCTCTACAGCATCTTTCACTTCTTCTGTCCACCAAGCACTCCCTTTCTTGCCCCTCTTCTGTGTCTTATATCCTACTACCTCTGCTGCTGTCGTCAATACTATCATCTTAAACATTTCATACACCGCATTCACTCCCACTACCTCCCCATTCCCCATCCTTACAACATCCAGCACCTCACCCACCCTCCTCTTATATTCCTCCCTATACTCTTCTACATCTAATTTCCCACTAGCCACCTCCTTCTTATTCCTCACCCCTTCATCCCTCCTACCATACTCCCACTTAACCCTAACCTTCATCCTCACCAACACCGCAAAATGGTCGGAGCAATGGACCATTCCTCTCACCACTTTTGCGTCATACACATCCTTCCTCAACCTTTCATCCACTGCCACATAATCAATCAAACTCTTTTGCTCTCCTCTCTCATCCATTCTCTTCCATGTATACCTGTGGATCATCTTGTGCTGAAAGAAGGTGTTCGCCAAGAACAACCCCCTCTCAGCACAGACATCCACTAGATACTCACCATTCTCATTTGTTCCTTCTACACCCCATTTACCCACAATATTCCCCATTTCCTCACCTCCCACCTTTCCATTCATGTCTCCCATCATCACTACTCTCCTTCCATTATCAATTCCTCTCAGACATGTATTCAACTCTTCCCAAAACACTCTCATTTTCTCTCTCTCCGTCTTACTCTTTTCATTCACTGGTGCATAAGCACACACCCAAGCATACTTTACCATCCCAATCTTTCCCGTCATCCATACTATTCTTGATCCATTCCACCCATGTCCATCCACTCCCTTCCACACCCACGGAGACACCAACAGCGCACACCCTTCCTTCCCTCTTCCTTTACTCTTTTCATTCATGCCCGTCCATACTACTCCTCCCTCCATTCCCTCCCACAGTCCACTCTCCCTTCCTTCCTGACACTCAACCACTCCACATCCTTTCACGTGTGTCTCCGTCACTCCCATCACATCCACTCTTCCTTTCTTAAAACATTCTACAATCTCTCGCCTCTTGGTCCCATCCGTCATTCCATTCACATTCGCAGTTACCACTCTCATACAATCCCTCTTCCCTACTCCCTCTACAGGGCAACCCGGAGACCCTCCCCCGCCAGTAGCCATATCTGTCCACTTCCCCATTGAAGGGCCACTGATGGCTGGCAAGGCCAATGCAGTGCTCATTCCCGGAGGGACACGGGCAGTCGGCATTGTCAAAAGCTAAAAACAAGGTCATAAATTTAAAAGAAATTATCACAAAATATAAAAACATGCAGTCATAGAAATTAAAATCTTAAAACACTAAAATGCAATAAAATTACAATAAAAACCTTAAAACCTATATGTGGGGGAAGCTAGGTCTCACCCCCACACCGCCTTCCCCTTTTTCCAAACAAAATTGAAATAATACACTATCTGCTGGCTTTGCATATAGCTGAAGGAAAAAGCCAGATCTGCTATAATAAGGGAGCATTGGTGATTTCAAAATATGAATTTAATGGAAAACCTGAAGAAAATCTGAAGAAAATAGGCATTCTCTCATTTATGGATGGAAGTTGTAAACATATGCCAGGGAAGACATTATTATGTATGATATACAAAGATTGACATTGAATGCACTATTACCGGGCACACCATCAGCTGAAGACATAATTATATACAGCTGTGAGTCCAACTATCCATGGAGTCATCATACCAATTCCACCTACATCTCTGCAACAACAACAACAACAACAACAACAAGTCTGGGTTGGCCTGGGTCTCTCGAATCCCTTCGATCCTCTCAGCAAACACGAGATTAAGGGCCATATTACAGTGTTGGTAAATCTGGAACAGCTGATTCCTCCAAACTATTTTAAGCAACAGGACACTGTGATGTTTGCTCATAGTCTAGTCCTGTTTCTTGGCATACTTTGGAGGAATCAAGACACTCCAATATACCATAAGTATAGTACCACCTTAAGGAGACATTCTTTTGGTGGGTGGTAAATTGGAAGGTCTCTGATTCCTTCAAACGATGCCTTGAAACGGATCTCCAAATTTTAGTACCATTGAGGGCATCTGTTTCCTGGCATACTTTGAAGGAATCAAGGCACTTCAATTTCCGTACCAAAAGTGTATTAGCCCCATAATTAAGGGCCATATTCCTGGTGGTCCCACAACTTCCCTCTCCATGAATAGTTGGACTCACAGCTATATATAATTATGTCTTCAGCTGATGGTGTGCCCGGTAATAGTGCATTCAATGTCAATCTTTGTATATCATACGTAATAATGTCTTCCCTGGCATATGTTTACAACTTCCATCAATAAATGAGAGAATACCTTTTTTCTTCAGGTTCTCCATTAAATTCATATTTTGAAATCACCAATGCTCCCTTATTATAGCAGATCTGGCTTTTTCCTTCAGCTATATGCAAAGCCAGCAGATAGTGTATTATTTCAATTTTGTTCGAAAAAATATACTCAATGACTTTTGACCCCCCTAATTGACCTAATTAGGCCCAATTAGGCGGCGGATAACTAGCCTAAGGACAGAAACACTTCTTGAAAACCAAAATAATGACAAAGCTTGATTTGTATGCCTAAATATGCATAGCCTGAAAGAAAAAATACAAATATGGGATTTTTTACTGATTTGCACTCATTGACCTTTGACCTCTGTTAATTGACCTAATTAGGTTGATGATGGCAAGATAAACACCTGGGGTCGTGTTCAGCATACCCAAATCCTTCACAAAAACCCATTTATCGACCATTATCCCAAAATGCTTCATACATGTTAAATAAGCATGTTTTGAGAAAATCTGCTAAGTCTAATAGACATATCACAGACATGGCAGAGAAAATATTAAAGTACAATAATGATTCATTGATATTACTTGCCCAAGATAAAAATGCATGAAAGTTGACTTTACTCAAAGAATAATAAATCTAACATGAAATGTGAATGTTTAAAGCTATAATTGAAAGACAAAATAGATAATGAAAATAAATAACCTAATTTCTTAAAAGAACAAGCATAAATTACTAATACTTAATAATAAATTAATAAGACAAAATATATAATGAAAATAAATAACCTAAATTTCTTAGAAAAACAAGCATACATTAATAATAATTTTGAGTAAAACCTACACACAAACCACACAACTAGAACCATACTTGCACACTAAGAACTACAGTATGTCACAAAATACAACAAAACAAAACAAAACCACACTGGCACACTAATCATTATAAAAAACACAAGCAACAAAACACACGTTAAAACAAATCACTTATTCTCCATGATATTTTTAATGTCAATCAAAGTTTCTGAAAATTTTCATATATTATCGGCAAAATCAATCAATATATCACGTATTGTTTTGTGCACTTCTAGCATTTCTGGAGCTAGCGTAGCTTCCATAATTATGTGCTCTAGCATGTCTACCTGACTTAGTGGAAGGGCGACTGGAGGCTGCAGAGCGGTGATACGCATGCTCCTCACTTGGTGGTGGTTCTACCATTGTCGGAATGCTGTCATCGTCTGTTAATATCTCGCATTCCTCCATCATGACTGGCCCGAAGTCCTGCCAACTTGGCCCAGGTCTACTAGGTGACGGAACCCTTGATGGCAGTCCTAAGTCGTCCACAGCACCTTCACCCAGGTTTTCTTGATAAGCTGAGAAATTATGAGAATTAGCAACTTTCATGTAGCTGTGGATGAAAGATTATGGAAAGATGTGATGGATGCTAAAGTAGCGAGAGGAATAGTTCAATGATCTGACCATTTTGCGGTCTTGGTAAGTATTAGGGTCAGGGTAAAATGGGAGTATGGTAGGAAGGATAGATGGGGAAACAAGATGTAGGTGGCAAATGGAAGATTGAATGACATCGAGTATAGAGAGGAATATAAGACAAGGGTGGGTGAGGTGCTGGAGGATGCAAGGTTGGATATAGGGGTGGGGGTAGGAGTGAATGATGTGTTTAAAATGTTTAAGACACTAGTAATGAGGACAGCAGCAGAGGTATTGTGATACAAGACACAGAAGAGGGGCAAGAAAGGGAGTGCTTGGTGGTCAGAAGTGAAAGATGCAGTAGAGACGAAAAGGAAGGCAAATAGGTGAACATTGCAGAGGGAGAGAATATAAAAGAATAAGGCAACTGAAGAGGATGGTTAGTGAGAGTAAAATGAGAGTGGATGAGGAGTTTGGTAGGAAACTGAGTGTGAAGTATAAATAAAAAGGAAATTATTCTGGAAAGAGGTGAAAAGAGAAAGTCTGGTAGCGTGAGAATGAAGAGAGAGGATGGAGTTACTGTGAGTGGAGGTGAGGAAGTGAAAGAAGTGTGGAAGAGGCATTATGATGGTTTGAGGAATGAGGGGACGGGAGGGGAGGCGGTGGTGACATGCATGGGGATGGAGGCAGGTGGTAGACGACAGGGTGTACAGGGAGAATTAGGAAAGCAATAGGAAAGTTGAAGATGGGAAAGACACTCGGGGGTGGATGGGATAACTGCAGAGATGTTGAGGTGTAGGGAGGAGGAAGTGGTGGAGTGGATGCTGCTTATATGCACATTGGCTTGGAGGCAGGGAGAGGTGCCAGAGGACTGGAGGAGAGCCATAATTGTGCCTCTGTACAAAGGTAAGGGAAGTAAGGATGAGTGTGGTAGCTATAGGGGAATAAGCCTTCTTAGTGTACCGGGGAAGATTCTTACTGAGAGACTGATAGAAGTAACTGGGAATAAAATCAGCAGTGGAGAAATATATTAGGAAGGGTAGGAAGTTGTATGATGCCTTCATGAATTTGGAGAAGGCATAGGATAGGGTTGATAGGAGAGCTATGACAGATGTATTAAGGATTTACAGAGTTGGTGGGCGCTTGCTGGAGGGGATTGAGGCTTTCTATAGAGAGGCAAAAGCTTGCATGAAGGTCGAGGGTGATTTGAGTGAGAACTTTGATATCAGTGTAGGATTGAGGCAGGGGTGTATCATGTCACCATGGCTGTTCAATATCTTTATGGATGGGTGCATGAGAGAGATGAAGGCAAAGGTGGAGGGCCTGGGTGCAAAACTGAGGTTGAATGGAGTAGATTGGTCCTTGGTGGCAAGTTTATTTGCGGATGACACTGTGTTGATGGCTGAGAGTGAAAGGGAGTTGCAGAGAGTGGTGGACGAGTTTCAGTCTGTGTGTAAACGAAGGAAACTGAAGGTGAATGTTGGTAAAAGTAAAGTGATGGTGTTTGAGAGAGCAGAAACCTACAGAGTGGGAGTACCAACTGGGACTAAGTGTGAGATAACTCTGAGGGGTGAGAGAATGGATGAAGTGAAGGAGTTTAAGTACCTGGGCACAGTTCTGTGTAAACATGGAAGTATGGAAGGAGAAATTAGGGAGAGAGCAATGAGGGGTAGACAGGTTCTAGGATCATTGGGAAGGATTATGAAGTGTGAGTATGGAGGTGAAAAGGGGACTGAGAAATAGTATAATCCTGCCAACACTGACATATGCGTCAGAGACATGGACATGGAGTAGGGCTCATCAGTCTAGAATAGGTGCTGTGGAAATGAGTTACTTGAGAGGAGCATGTGGACTTACTAGATGGGATGGAGAAAGTAATGAGAGTGTGTATGAGAGATGTGGTATGAGTGAGAAGGCAATTGGCATTGAGTGTGGAGTGGTTGAGAGAGTGAAACGTGATACATTGAGGTGGTTTGGACATGTGGAGAGAATGCAAGGTGAGGGGTTTGTAAAGAAGGTGTATGGAAGTGAAGTTGTGGGACCTAGTGTGAGAGGCAGACCTCCGGTCAGATGGCAGAACAGAGTGGAAGAGTATGTAAGTGAGAGAAACGTGAGGGGTAGAGGAGGGCTTGAACAAGTAAGGAGGGAGTGTTGGAACAGGGAGAACTGGAGACACTTCTGCCGTGGCCACCCCTTTGGGGGGAGTTCCCGGAGGGAACGAGGCGTCAGAGCTATAGATAGATAGATAGATAGAGTCCAATAATGACCCATTAGGAATGGGACAAATGCAGTGATGAACAGGTGGTAGGTCATCTGTTCAAGAATATTTTGGAAGTGAATGAAGTGGAAATAAACAAAATTGAGAGGATCACAGTGAAACAAAAGGATGGCAGAAACAGGCCTAGCCCAAAATTGATGATAGTGAAAACGGGGAGCCCCTACCAGAAAGTAAAAGTGCTGAAGAGTGCAAAAAATCTAGCAAACAAGGGACCATGGAAACATGTATTCATAAATATGGACATGACTAAGACTGAACAAGAACAAGATCATAAGTTGAGGTTGGAGCTGAAAAACAGAAATGAATGTGGAGAAAAAAACTTGATGATAAATGGAGGAAAAGTAGTGACCAGGATGACGAAGCAAGTGCCAACGCAGAGGCACCAAGGCCAAGCCCAAGGAGACCCACCAGCAGGAGTCTCCCAGGCATAATCTCCAAATTGCATCTGACAAGAATCAATGTACATATGTAAATAAGGAAGAAAGTATTGGGCATAGTATAGATAAGCAAAGGGTTAAGAGGTATAATAAAGTACTAACTTGTAAATTACTAAATGCTAGAAGCATTGTGAACAAAATGTTGAAACTAGAGCAGATGGCGTATGAAGATGATCCGGACATTATTCTAATAACAGAGTCATGGACCACGGGATATATTCCGTGTGCAGAAATCAGCATACCTGGTTATGATACAATAAGAAAGGACAGACCAAATAGGAAGGGTGGTGGTTGAGTGGTGTATCTTATGGAAGAGATAAGAGCAACTACTCTGGAGGAAGAGATGTGTGACAACCTAGAAGCAGTGTGGTGTAAATGAGAGTTGGGGGAGGAGATATGGTAGTAGGTGTGTGTTACAATAGTACATCAGCAACAAACAAGGAGGAAATTAGCCTACACAAGAAGATAGAGGAAGTTTGTGGAAAGTATGGCCAGGTGGTGATTTGTGGTGATTTTAATCATAACACAATAGATTGGGAACTATTACAAGCTGGTCATGAAGGAGAAGCATTTCTGAAACTGGTGATGGACAAGTTCCTTACACAGCACGTAAAACAACCAAGAGGAAGAAATATACTGGATTTAGTGTTGAGCACAGATCCGGTATTGGTAAATAACAGAGGTGTCGGCTCCTCTGGGATCAAGTGACCATAATGTGGTGGGTTACTTTTAACATAAATATTGACTGGGGAAATGCAAACTGGAACGATCACTATTATGACTATAGGAAAGCTAAATTTATGAAAATGAGAAAGGAATTGGCAAAGATAAAATGGAGAGAATTATTTCAAGGAAAGACAGCATCAGAAATGTGGGAAATATATATGAATGAATATGACAGGATTGTTAAATTATATGTACCTGTTGTCAACCGGGATGAAAGAGAAAACTACCATGGTGGAACACAAACATATTCAGGAAATGGAAAAACAAGCTCAGATGGTGGAAACAATTTAAGGAGAATGATCAATACAAAGATTATTTGAGATAAAAGGCAGCAATGAATAGAGAGAGAAAATTAATTAAGAAATCTAAAAAGGAAAATGAACAACGAATTGCGAGAAGAGTAAAGGTGGATCCAAAAGCATATTACAGATATGCCAACAGCAAAATGAAAGCAAGAGAAAGTGTTGGTCCCTTAGAAGACGAGAATGGAAACATAGTATGTGACAACAAAAGGATGGGGGAGATTCTGAATAAATATTTCTCAACCATGTACACCAAGGAAGACCTAGAAAACATAGCAAGCCCTGCCTGGGCCTCAAACATCGCTGAGACTCATCAAAACACCCTTCAAACCATACAGAATAAAGCCCTAAAGACAATCACAGGCTGCATAGCTACCACACCTACAGACCACCTACACCATGAAACCAAAGTCCTCAAAATCAAGGATCATCTTGACATGAGAGGCACACAAACACTTGCTGCAGCCTCCACAAACCCACACCATCCACTACACTACATGGCACAACACCCACACATGCCAAGGAACATCAAAACAACACCCAGTACACGATACCATACACAAATACCATCATCTCTTACACCCTGCCCACTCCAAACCAATCTCCAGAAACACATCCATACTCAAATCACTCATCAGTCCATCCAAACACTCAAAAACAACACCCAGCTGCATGCACAACCTCCTGACATCCACCCATCTGAATCATCTCTTCCCCGTGAGGACAGAGTCCACCTGGCCAGGCTGCGGTGTGGCCACAACCCGGCCCTTCTGACATATCAGAAGAAGCTGGATGGAGCCATTGCAGATGCCTGTCCGGGATGCAACACAGCACCTCATTCTATTAAAACACATTATGGAAGACTGCAATACACACAACCACACTCGCCAACAAAACAACATACACTCTCTGAGGGCACTGTGGGAAAGCCCGGTTCAGGCCATGGCCTTCCTCAGGAGCTTGGGGCTGTTCAGCCAGACAGCTTGAGGAAATTCAACAACAACAGCAACAGGAAGGAAACTGACGACAAGTTATATGTCTGTCAACAAACTATAATAATATAATGACTGACTGCCTGTCAACAAACTATAACTGTTGACAGGCAGACAATAATAATATAATTACTGTCTGCTTGTCAACAATTCATAACTGTTGACAGACAGACAATAATAATATAATTACTGTCTGCCTGTCAACAAATCATAAATGTTGACAGGCAGACAATAATAATATAATTACTGTCTGCCTGTCAACAAATCATAACTTTTGGTTAATTTCCTTTGTGTTATAGCTACCTTACAATAGAGACACATACTGTACCAGTTTCATGTGTGGGTAACAGTACCTCACAAATAGAGACACACATACTGTACCAGTTTCATGTGTGGGTAACAGTACCTCACAAATGGAGACATACTTACCAGTTTCATGTGTGGGTAACAGTACCTCACAAATAGTGACATATTGTACCAGTTTCATGTGTGGGTAACAGTACCTCACAAATGGAGACACACATACTGTACCAGTTTCATGTGTGGGTAACAGTACCTCACAAATGGAGACATACTTACCAGTTTCATGTGTGGGTAACAGTACCTCACAAATAGTGACATATTGTACCAGTTTCATGTGTGGGTAACTGTACCTCCTGAGTAGCCAGGCCCGGGTCCCACAACATAATGTTTCCTCTATATAGGATTCTTGCTTTGGGTTGTCGTACCTGTAAATAGAACAAAGTCAGTATTATTCTGGCTTTGGAGGCATTAGCACCTATATATTACAATGAAAACATAATAATGGAAATTTCTAAAAAACATCAGTCTTTATTTAGTTTAATTCTAAAGACTCCACTTTATATATCTGATATTTACTCTATAATAACCAAAGAGTCCTTCCTGCCTTTTCAACACCCTGCATGGTCAAAATACACTGGTACACTTATAATTTTCAACATATAACAACAGGGAATGATGGCTTATCTCTCCTCCCCCAAAATAAAAATTAATAAAAGTTGGGAAACAATTATTGTTTTTTATTTCTGTGACTCTTGTTAATTAAGGGGAGATTTTCTTATTGGTAAATTGGAAGGCTACTGATTCCTCCTAACTATACCAGAAAACAGACACCCTCAATGGGACTAATAGGGGATCAATTGATATTAGGCGCCACAACAGCGAGGTCATATAGAGCTAGTAAAGGTGATAAGAGAGGTGGGACATACTAATATGGGATCTGTTGTTTCATGGTATAGTTTGGAGGAATCAGAGACCATCCAATTCATTATTATAATATAACAAGAGTACTAATGGTACTAATATAAGATCTGTTGTTTCATGTCCCCTACTGAAATATACATAAATTGTAAATATTTGCCGCGTGGAACTCTTATGCAGATTTTCCCAAGTGAATAGTGTATGAATTAAACCCACCAAGTTATTTAATAATAATAATAATAATAATAATAATGATAATGTGTTGTTGTGGGTTGTTTACTCAACATGGCTGCCCATTAAAATGATCTGAATTATTTCGTCTATATTTATATATTACTTACACACCTATTAACATTATAATTATAATATATAACACATTATACGGTTTTAGTACAGAAGTGGACCTTACTGTATAATAGATATTTTACTGTCATTACCCACTATTTTGGACCATTCTAAGACACTTTTCTTCTATGGTTTTTCTTCCTCAAATGCCCCGTTTTCGAGATATGCCCCATTCCCAATACCCATAGAAACATGGGGGACCCGATGGGAATCGGGGGTTGACGGGTGGGGGAAACACGCATTTTACTATTGTTCTGCCTTTATAATACACTTCCTACCTTAATTTACGTCGTATACTATATATTATTCACCAATTTATTTCATTTCATTACAATCTGCAGCAGTGTTGCCAGATCCGGCTGGGTCCTAGTATTTTACCCCTGTCATTTCCTGTACTTTATCACGATTATTTCCAGGTAGTTTGCCCAGGTTAGGTCCCGGTAGTTTGCCCAGGTTAGGTCCCGGTAGTCTGATGCGGTCTAGGTTAGGTTAGGTCAGGTCAGGTAAGGTCAGGCTAATTTCAAAATGCCCCATTTGAATATGCCCTATCTTGGAAACGGGGCATTTGAGGAAGAAAAACCATAGAAGAAAAGTGTCTTAGAATGGTCCAAAATAGTGGGTAATGACCGTAAAATATCTATTATACAGTAAGGTCCACTTCTGTACCTTTACCTTTACCCATTATACAAGGTGTTATGGTAGTGTGTGGATATAAAGAGCTTACCTGAAATATCTATATAGATTTATTGAGGCCTTACAGACACATTCCTAACACGTCTGACAAGTGACTGACAAATGACAATCAAGCGAATCAGCAGTGATGGCACCAGGGCTTCCATGAGTTGATGAAATCTTACCCTAGATTTGTGTCGATTTTACCCTAGATTCGAGTGTTTTACCCTAGATTGTCGAAGTTGTTCATTAATTGTTGATTAATGTACTATCATACATAAGTTTATATATTGCTCCCCCTCCCCCCAAACACACAGGAAAAAAAATGCATCATAAATTAATGGGTATATTATTATAGAAACATGCAGTTGTAGCAACATACACTAAAAAAATTATACTTCCTATGCTTTTCTATTTCATATACCTACTGTAATATGAAATGAAGTCCTATAAACAAGACAAGTAAAATGTAAAAACAATTACATTGCATGAACTAAAGAATAAAGGGTTGTTTTTCTTATAAAAAAAAAAACACAAAATATAATATAGATATAGACAGCTAGCAAAAATGTATACCTCATACAGTTTTACATTCACATAGCACTTGTTTGAAAGATGCAATAATATAAAAGGCGTAAAAGCACTCATGGTTATGCTTAGAATATTCGTACGTACGACATATTTACTTATGGATGACTCCTGATTGCACCCTCACAATACCGAACGGGAACAATTCACAAGGAGAAGGAAAGGCGGAAAAATCCTCATGATTATACGCAATATTCATCCTTACGAACTATTTACGTAAGGATCAAAGTCACATGAGTTCCAGTAGGTTGGTACCCACCTCCCTATCCCTGGCGCCCGGGTATGCTCATACAAGTCACGGGGATGATATGTACAGTAAATTAATTGGACACGGTTGAATGAGAACCATATTATTTGGCACCATCACAGGCACACCTATCCATAGGACGGCAGATTACCCTAGAATTACCCTAGTTTATGCATTACCCTAAACACTACCCTAGGAAGAGTCCAATTATCCTAGTTTATGGTATTTTACCCTAAAATGGAAGCACTGAGTGATGCAAGAGGAGCTCCAGAAAATCAAAAGTAGCACAGAAAACGGATACTGAACAGCACTAACTTAAACATTATTAGAGGTTGTTTTTTCAATGCACAATCAGTGGGTAATAAGACAATGGATATTTGCGATCTAATTAACAATGATCATTTTGATATCATGGCGTTGGCAGAGACATGGCTGAGTAGTTATGACAAAGCTAAGATTCGAGAAATGACACCCGTGACGCATACTTTCTTGCATGTGCCGAGGCAAGGCAAGAGAGGTGGTGGAGTGGGACTATTTGTATCTAATATTTTTAAGAAAGTAAAATTAGATAAGGTGGAGTCATGGATTAGTTTCGAGCATATGCAGGTCAGTTGTGAGATGGGTGGGCGGAAATTTGTTTTCATAGTGGTGTATAGGCCACAAGGTGCTAACGCTGTTACATTTCTTGCTGAGTTTAGACTATATCTTAAGACGGTGGATTCAGTAAGCAGAAATGTATTCATATTGGGTGACTTCAGTCTGTGGGTGGATGATACTGATAACCATCATGCTGTTGAATTCATAGAGATGATGAATGGTTTTGATTTTGTAAATAAAGTGACTAAGGCTACGTCCAGTACGGGACATATGCTGGATCTGTTTTTTTGTGATGCACGGCATGATCTCCTACAAAATATTGATGTGGATGAAGTATGCAGCATATCTCCAATTCACAAGTTAGTTCGATTTGAAATTCCCTTTGAGAAAAAGAGGGCGCAAAGAAAATGGATCAGTTTCAGAGTTAAAAAATATTTCGATCCCGAGACACTTATTGACAGTGCGATACGAAGGTTGGAAACAGAGATGCAAAATAGCTGTGAACATGATATGACGGAGGCGGGAAAGTGTGTGCGATGTGTATCGATTTTGTATAATCGTGTTTTTAAAGAGGAATATGAGGCAATGTGTCCTGTAATTACAAAGGAAATAATTGAGAAAGATCATGCACCATGGTTTAATGTCGAGATATCACGAGTTAAGGCAAAGAAGAAGAAAAAAGAAAGAGCTTGGCGTAGACTACGCACTGATATTGCTAGAAGATATTATCAACATGCAAAGAGAGAAGAAAACAGACTCATAGTACGGAGAAAGAGGCAATATTACTCTAGTAAAGTCAAGGAGGCCAGGTCAAATATGAATAAACTATATCTCATACTCAATAATTTAACTGGTAATAAAAAGAAGTCAAGGTTGCCTGAAGGATATCCTGATGAAGTACTTGCAAACAAATTCTTAGAATTTTTTTACAATAAAATAGCAACTATAGTGGAAAGCTTTCCAGGAAGTGGTTTGAATGTGATGCATAAACATACTCAAATGTCTGAGAGCAAATTACTTTGCTTTCAAAACATCGGTATGGCCAAGATGAAAGAAATTGTACAACGAGTGAAATTAACTCATTGCGATAATGATCCGTTACCTGTATCGGATGTTATAACGAGTAAAAATGTAGACGACATTTTTAATGTGTTCCTGCAAATTATCAACCTAAGTTTTGATAACAATGTTTTTCCGGAGAGTGAGAAATTGGCTATTATCAAGCCTATTGTAAAAGGCAACCTTGATCCTCAGAGTCTAAGTTCGTATAGACCAGTATCAAATCTGACCTTTTTATTGAAAGTTATTGAAAATGTGATTTTAGATCAGTTATGGCATCACTTGAATAAGGTGAAGGCTATACCTGATAGTCAGTCTGTATATAGGCAGCTATACTCAACTGAGACTGCACTATGTACTGTAGTAAATGACCTAATGGTGTTAATGGATGAAGGAAAGTGTAGTGTTCTTATTATGCTTGATTTGAGTGTTACATTTGACACAGTAGTGCATAGTATACTCCTAGATGATATAAAGTCTATAGGTGTTGAGGGGAATGCACTGGTCTATTTGGAAAGTTATTTAAAAGATAGAACATATTGTGTACAGGTTGGGAAATCCTTTTCAAGAAATAAACTCCTGCGAAGAGGAGTCCCTCAGGGGAGTGTATTGGGTCCTATTCTCTTCTGTATCTAGACTATCAAACTATCACATATACTAAAGAAACATGGTGCCAACTTCAAACTATTTGCTGATGATACACAGTTTTATATATCTATAAATAATGTGGTGGATGCAGAGGTGAATTTGAGTGTTATTATGTCCGATATTAAGGATTGGATGGATTTGAAACAACTCAAGTTAAATCCAAGTAAAACTGAGTGTTTGGTCGTTGGAAAGAAGACCAATCTTAGAGGATTGGATATCTCAAGCTTACGAGTGCATGGTAGTACGCTGGATGTAAGAAACAAAGTGAAAGACTTAGGAGTGCTGCTAGACGAAAATCTCTCTTTCGAAGCTCAAATTAATCAAGTGGTGAAAGTTTCTGGTTACCACTTGAGGAACATTGCTTTTGTTAGAAAATATTTAGATTAGGATACCGTGAAGATGTTTCTTCATAACTATGTCATAAGCAGACTGGATTATTGCAATTCCTTCCATTATGGTTTGCCAGGCTGTCGGTTAAGAAAATTGCAAAACGTAATGAACAGAGCAGCAAGATTAATTAAAGGTCTTCCATCTCGTGAGAGGATAACTCCAGCACTCATTGACTTACATTGGTTACCAATAAAGGCGAGGATTGTTTACAAGATATGTCTTCTAACATTCCGAGCATTAAAATTTGGAAAACCGGAGTACTTGATGAATCTTTTAAGAGGTTTTCAAGTAAATACCTCAATGGAACTCAGGCATAGTGATGAGCAATACAGGTTAAATGAGCCAAGGAGTATTCTGACAATGGGTTTCAGAGCGTTTGAAAGGTGTGCACCAAGGCTCTTTAATGGATTGCCATTAGATGTCCGGAGTAGTGAAAATTGCACGATTATTAAGAAAAGACTGAAAACACATCTGTTGGCTGAGTGTTACGACACGGATGATATGAGTATTACAAGTGATTATAGTGTTTAGTAATATTGAGAGAAGCCCTGCGGAGCACCATCTGCTGGTGGAGCGGGGCATAGAATATCCAACAAGTAACAAGTACAATTCTCAAGGCATTGCCTATACTGTACCGGTACTGTATTTCTTCATATAGCCTACTCTGCTTACAGTACTATATGAAGGTAATTGTTGCTACTGATTTGTACTGTACCATACTGTATTAGGATTTTGTTAAACTGAAATATTTTATTTCTTACCCTCAAATAAGGGGTCTGTAGATGTTATATAAAAAAATCTACGTACCTTGATTCTTATTAAGTGGCTCTAATTTAATGGAATACGGTAAGGTGAAAGTCATCACATTTGATACAGTTGTAGTGGCGTCGTATGCACCACTCCTTATTCCTTTGTATATTCCATGTGTGGGTACACCACTCCTTGCTCCTTTGTACTTCCCCCGGCCCAGACAGCCACAGTCTGACGGGTACGTTAATCCCTTCCCCTGACATAACTTAATCCTTTCTTGGGAGTCCAGCCACCGGCCTTCCACTTTCTCCCAGGTATGAGTCAAGATGGGTGCAGGACGTCAGGTGATGCGCGGGGTCATTTGGGCACGCCACATACGGGAACTTGGAAGCGAGTGGATAAAAAGGGGAGGCTTCGCCCACAGGCCACTAGGCCAGACTATCCAGCGAGCTACTACAGAGGAAAGTCTTGCTCCGCTCCTGCCGTCGACATACACCTGCATACACACGTGTTCCCACTCTGACCACACTTGGTGCTCCTGTTCTACACTCCTACACAAGCTCCACTGCAACGATGCTGCACGACAGGCTGGCCTTCCCTATATTCATATGTAGGCTACTACTTACCTGTGTACTACCAATAAACTGTACCTTGTATTTTAGAGTCTGTTCACCCGGGTAGATACATAAGGAGCTTCCTTACTGTTTCACAGTAATTTAGGTTAGGTTAATTTAATCTGATATTCAATAGTTAATTCATATATTGTTAATTTCAGCAGGAAAGATCAGGTTTACATAGATTGATAAGTCTAATATATTGTATAGATCTATTGGTCATAATTTTTTTACGGGATCATTTTGATGATGGCCAGTATGAAAGTGAGTGAGCAGATAACCTTCTGGAGCAACTAATTCCTCCAATCTATTCCAAGCAGCAGGACACAGGTATTATTCTCAATGTGGTCCTGTTTCCTGGTATACTTTGGAAGAATGAAGGCACTCCAATTCTACAAAAAAAACATTTCCCCTTATTTTTAATTGCATTGTCTAATGTTATGTTAAGTGGGAAGTACAGTGTTGGTAAATGTGGAGCAAATGATTCCTCCAAACTATTCCAAGCAACGGAACACCATTATTTTTGTTCATCTGGTCCTGTTTCCTGGCATACTTGGAGGAATCAAGACACTCCGATGTAACAAAAATGAAGTACCCCCTTAATTAAGCATAATAATGTAAAATAAAATGTGATTACTGTCTAACCATTTATTTGCCTACAAAACTGTGACGCGTAATATAAGCTATGAGTGTGTCCGTCTACTTGGGTAACAATTAACACGGCGCCTGGCAGGTGGTTGGCCAAACTCTCTATAGCTATATCTACGGCTCTGGTGTGAGGAATGTGGACTGTGGTGGGGTCTCGGGAAACAGCTAGCCAAGGTGGGACGAAACTAGGATCGGGCAAATAGGTTGTTTGTTTTGACCATCATATTTTGCAAGGCATTATTTGAAGTTCACCTGTGATATCTATGCATATTACAATTACTTCATTAACTAAATATCTCTCTCTGTCTCTCTCTAACTACAGTATAGTAATGAAATCGTATGGAGCTTGATCCCCTGACCTGCTACGTTACACAAATAGTGACGAAATAAGAGGTAATTTTGCAAATAATAATAAAATCTGAACGTGTGCCTACCCTACTAATACGGTTGTTATTTATTTTTATATTTCGGCGAATTATATAACCTACTTACAGATTTCCCTAATCTTTGGTCATATACCTTATGCAGTGTATGTATAATAGTATGTAATTTACATAAGTTGCACACCGTTCACATAATGAGGGATTTATTCCAAAGATAACGGTGTGTGTTTGTGTGGGAGAGAGGGGGAAGAAGGTCAAAGTCTCAGAAAGTTGGTGGGTAAGGTGAAGTCCATGGAAGGCACCGGTTACACAGACGGACATGAAGGGTTATATAATTATGAGCAGTAGTAGTTTGCCAATCAATATTTGATGAGCGTGTCAGGGTAACGTCTCTTTATAATGATAAAAAATTAAAGCATTTTATATTTAATATGTTTATGTAGCATCCGTTACAATGTATTCTACGAATTTTGGAATTACTCCGCAACTATACCCCTCTCTTTCTCTCAGGTCGTCAAGTAGTCAATAGAAAACGTTATATATATATATATATATATATATATATATATATATATATATATATATATATATATATATATATATATATATATATTCTTGGGGTTTCTAAGTCATCCATGCCTGAGGTAACATTTTCTACGAGTGTGTGTGGGAGGGAGTGACGTCAAGGGGCTCAGGGGCTGACGTCAATAAGGGTATATTGTGAGTACTTACAACTTTTACCTTTACGCCGTGGGAGCCTTGGGACCAAAGTAGGGCGGCTTGCTGCCTACTCACGCCGGCTTGTGTGTGTGTGTGTGTGTGTGTGCAGGAGGATAAAAACTGTTAATACACATTATGTTTTATGAGCTTTGAGATGGCACAGTTGAGTAATAACATGTTTCAACACGTTTAGGAGCCTACTGTATAATTAATAGCGCCAAAAGAAGCTGATAGAGAGGTGAGATAGCAAGTAGGAAGGAAATAGAAAGAAAAGAGGGACAGTTTAAGAACGGAAAGTGAGTGGCTTGGGTCGAAGGGGCGCCCGAACCCTTAAAGTATTGTCCACACCACTACAGGGACCTATTGTATGATGAAGTGGGTGAATTTGGAGGCTACTATACGAATACCTCCACACTTGGAAACAGAATATATTTACTCACGGTAGCCTACCTTTGTTTAGTGACAACTTAAAAATATCAGTATCCTAGCTAGTTCCAATTGGGGACTTGATGATTAACTTTCGTTCCTCCTTATTATCACACCGATAATGAATGACCGTAATTATCATATACATGAATAGATTGTAATATTTACAATAACCGGTGCAAAATTAAGAGGAGATTATCTTGTTGGTAAATTGAAAGGCTACTGATTCCTCCTAAATATACCAGGAAACAGACACTCTTAGTGGTACTAATAGGGGATCTTCTGTTTCGTGTTAGGGAATAGGACCAACAGATTAACAATAATAATGGTGTCCTCTTGCTTGTTTGCATGGAGGTGTTTGGAGGAATCATTTGCTCCAGATTTACTGTACATACAATCCCTCTAAGTCTAAGCAGTCCCCTATCTACGATGCCTCCATGACATTTGAATTGAACTCAGGAATTTTCGTGCATGTGATACCAAGTAGCATCATATAATTATACACAACTTTATTTGCTTCCTATTATATTAGTTGTATTACACGTGAAGGAAGTGGAAGGTGTGAAGAGAGTGGGGGGAGATGGTAGAGGGAAAAGGGAAAAAAAGAGAGGATAATTATGTAGGTTAAAGGACTCTGTGATGTAGCCAGAAAATTGGAGATAAACGAGGCCTTCATAATTATATTGCCACAAAACACACACACCTGTAGGAAAGGAGCTTGTTTCGTGGCATGGTCAGGAGGAATCAGAAGCCTGGACCAATTTTCATACACGATAACAGGGTAGCTAAGAAAGAGAAGATAGAGAGGGAGTGAAGTGGAAGCTTAAAAAAAAAGAGAAAACAGAAATGAGGTTTTGGAGGGAGAAAATAAGAGGAAGTGACTGGGTGGGAGAAGAGAAGGAATGTGATCAGGGAGTGAGTGAGGGAGTGCATGAGAGATGAGGCGAAGCAGCAGCGAAGAGATGGAGAGGAGGGAGTGAGGAAGTGGTGTGTGTGTGTGTGTGTATGGAAGAAGCCTCGAAGTGTACAGCCGGCAGCAAAAATTCGCGTCCATCTTATGTATTTAATATTGCTAATATGACCAGATAGTTGCATTCTGAACCAGTTTTTATTCCAACAACATACGTAATTTGCTATATCAGAACTATATCTGTCATGTCTTTATTAAACTTGTACTACATCATCACTATAGCTAATACATACACAGGTGGAAGTGAAGCGAACTTATGCTGCCGACTGTACATATACTGCTATGTTGTTGTCCACTCCTCATACCACTAGAGTAGAGTCAGTACCCTTAATGTCACGTAGAAACTATTACCACATCACAAAAACTTACTGTAAGCTATTCATCACACACATATAATATTGTTACACGCGCCAGATGACCACCTCTCTCTCTCTCTCTCTCTCTCTCTCTCTCTCTCTCTCTCTTCACTACTGGTTCGTAAAAGGTCGCCTAACAAAGGATCAGTGTGAGTGTGTGGGAGTGTGAGTGAGTGTGGGCTTACGTGCATGAAGGTGGGTGGGTACGAAATATTATGTGGAGGAGAGAGAGAGAGAGAGAGAGAGAGAGAGAGAGAGAGAGCAGCAGACGGTGAGATAATATTCACTTTCACTCTCTCTCTCTCTCTGCGTCATACCTTTTTATTTTCTCCTATTTTCTGCTTCCTTCTTGTGTTCATATCTACAGTTTTCCTTATTTATTTATATAACCTTCCTTATCTAGAGGGGAAGGAAGGAAGGAAGGGAGGTATAGAGGGGAAGGAAGGGGGATATAGAGGGGAAGGAATGGAGGGAAGTATAGAGAGGAAGGAAGGAAGGTATAGAGAGGAAGGAAGGAAGGAACGGGAAAATGAGGAAATGGATGACTGAGCCTGAGGTAGGAAATGAGGCAAGTACTGTTTGTAAGGGAGGGGAGGGAGAAACGATACTGTGAGTGAGGGAAGGAGAAAGGATACTGTGAAGGAGGGAGGGAGGGAGAAAGGATACTGTGAAGGAGGGAGGGAGGGAGGAAGGAGGGAGGGAGAGAGGGAGGGAGGAATGGAGAAAGGATACTGAGGAAGGGAAGGGGTACGAATGGAGAAAGGATAATGTGAGGGAGGGAGGGAAGGAGAAAGGATACTGAGAGGGAGGGAGGAATGGAGAAAGGATACTGGGAGGGAGGGAGAGAGGGAGGGAGAAATGGAGAAAGGATAATGTGAGGGAGGGAGGGAGGGAGAAAGGATATCTACTGAGGGGGAGGGACGCGAGGGAGGGAGGGAGATATGACGTCCAGCAGGGAGCAGACGCCACACCTCCGTCCCTCCCTCCCTACTCCCACCCCATTCCCCTCAACCTCCCCTAAACTTTGTGCTTTCATATACCTTCCACTCTCCTCCTTTTCCTATCCATCTCTTTCCTCTCTAACTCCTTCTTCTCGCATTATTCCTCTTTCCTTTCCTTCTATTTCTGCTCCTCTCCCCCTCTTTCTCCTCATTCTTTCTCTTTACATTTTTTCTTTTTAACCATACTGTTCTTTCGCTCACACTGATATAATTATAGACTATTTAGCACCGCCTAATCAAAAAGCTAATAAGGCACAGATACGAATAAGTCTGTTGTTGTTGTTTGTAGTTATTATATTCCATCTCCTTTTGTCCCACACATAAAAAGTCTCCATCTATCTCTATGTTTATCTCATTCTCCTGTCTCGCCCTACCATCCTTCCCTTCTTTCCTTTCCTTCCCTTTACCTCCTCCCACTCACCTTCCCCCCAACCCCCTCAGACTGGTGGAACTGGGCTGGTTGGGGGGAGGGGGGGGGGGGTTGTCTGGCAGCAGTCGGGCGGGATGGGCGGTAGTGCGAGCGGGAGGTGGTCAGATCAGCTGTCGCCTCGCTGGCAAACGTTTCTCCTCAACACACTCCAGTTCGTGGTGTGACGCCGGCCCGAATAAGCGCACGCACACGCACACGCACAGACCATACCTACCTAGGCCTATTCCCTGCCTCTAATCCAGGGATAGGTACACTTAAAAAGGTGTTCATTTTATCTGTTAAGTGTTGATTGTGGAAACGCAGGGACAGGAGTACACACACACACACACACACTAACTCTCCTATATCTTTTTTCACATGGGATGGTACAATTTAATGGTGTTTACATGCAATAATTGCGAATATAAACACACAAAACATAAACCAACACATTATCACACTAGACAATGACGGATATAGCTAGCTGTGTTGTGCTGCTGTTAAAACACAGAGACAAAAACATGGTGTTGTTGGTCAGTTTTTGTTGACATTGTCGGAAGCATTATTAGGAACTGTATGCTGGTTCCATCCCTTGTTGGAGTGCTCACTAAAAAAGCTCATAATGACGCTTGGGCTGTAGCGATAAAACTAACCATAGGCTATCCTTAAAAATAGTCTCATTGCCTTTCCCAGCTCGATATAACTAGTCTCACTGCAATAATTGCTTTTCCTAGCCTAACTTAACCAGGGGTCGAGCCAGTATACATATGGTAATAATGCAGCTGGGACATAATATTAACTGATAAGCATAACCAAAACCAAAACATACTAATTATAATAATATATACCCGTTGAAGCTACTGTTGTTGTTGCTATTTATTTTCAGTTGTCATCATCGTCTACCCGTTATATATATATTATATACCCGTTGTTGCTGTTGTTTAGTTAGTTGCTGTTTGTTTTCAGTTATCATCGTCGTCCCGTTATTATATAAACCCGTTGACCCGTTATATATACCCGTTGAAGCTACTACTGTTGTTCCTGTTTGTTTTCAGTAATCGGGTTAACATCGTCGTCGTCGTGGATATTATTATTATTATTATTATTATTATTATTATTATTATTATTATTATTATCTAAACCTTCCTTACAGAGCAGAGTGAGAGCAAAAAAAATTACGTGATCCCTAGTGAGACGGTGTTGAGAGGAGCGTCCTTTCCTTATCTCTTCTTCTCTTCCCTCCTTCTTCTATCCCTTCTATCCCTTCTTCTCCTCCTCCACGGTACTGAGAGTTGAGGTAAGTGATGTTGCTGTTATTGTTGTTGTTGTTGTTGTTGTAGGTGTGGCCTGGCGGTGCGTGTGAGTGTGTGTGGGTGTGTGTGTGTTGGTTGATATTATTTATTCTCTCGCTCTCTTACTCGTTACCAAGCCTCCTCTACTGTCTACTCGGTCAATCTTCCTTCACTATGACTACAATTACTTACCTGCACTGAAAAGTAAATATAAAGTAAACATAAAGTAAAGGAAATAAAGGTATATATAAAGACAGTAAACAAAAAAAAAGTAAATATACGGAAACAATGCTTAATAAAACTAATAATAATTATGATAATAATGATAATCTTTAAGGGGGTAGTTCAGTGTTGGTAAATCTAGAGCAAGTGATTCCTCCAAACTCTTACAAGCAACTGGACACTATCACTGTTGAACGTTCTTCTAGTCCAGTTTGTTTCTTGGCATACTTTGGAGGAATCAAGACGCTCTATCACCAGGTCTCATACACGATCACAGGGTTTCTTAATTAAGGACCCTCTGATCGGTTAGGAAAATTGGAGACTTCTGATTCCTCCTGACCATGACACGAAACAAACTCCTTCTATATAGGTGTATGTGTTTCGTGTCAATATTTGAAGGAATCATTTAACTCCAACTTTCTGACTACATCACAGGATCCCTTAAGTAATAACACACGCATATACCCATAACCTAATATAGAAAAACAATAATAATAATAATAACAACAACAACATCACAATTCTACCACTACAAGAACAATAATAATAATAATAACAACAACATCACAATTCTACCATCATAAAAACAACAACAACAACAACAACATATTAGCTACAACACTGACAAAACACAACAACAACAACAACAAATTAGCCACAACACTGACAAACACAACAACAACAACAGCAACAACAACAACAACAACAAATTAGCCACAACACTGACAAAACACAACAACAACAACAACAGCAAAAGCAAATTAGAGACAACACTGATAAAAACAAAACAAAACAACAACAGCAAATTAGCCACAAGACAAACAAAAACAAAACAAAACAACAACAAATTAGCCACAAGACTGACAAAAACAAAACAACAACAACAGTAGTTACAACACAAAACAAAACAACACAACAACAACAACAAAAGCAAAGTAGACACAACACAACAACACACCTAATTTATTAAGTAAGGTAATTGACAAACTGTTAGTTCTTTTGGACAGAGAGAGAGAGAGAGAGAGAGAGAGAGAGAGAGAGAGAGAGAGAGAGAGAGAGAGAATAACAGTCCACAAACCAAGTATAACTAGAAATATTATATATATCGGTAATAATATAACCATACACACACACACACACACACACACACACACACACACACACACACACAGAATAATGTATCATCACTAGTATATCTTACAATTGCGCCCGATAACCGAGTTTCATTTAAGTGACCTTGTGATGTAGTAAAAAAAATTGGAGATAAGTGAGTCCTTCAATCACTGTCACGAAACACCACCTATATGGGAGCTTGTTTCGTGGCATGGTCAGGAGGAATCGGAATCCTCTATTAGTACCATTGAGGGTGTTTGTTTTTTGGTATAATTATATAGGTTGGAGGAATCATTATGCCTTCCAATTTACCAACAAAAGAATATCCCCTTTTTAACTAAACAATCAGATGTTTAGTAAATATTTCAATAGACTGATCCTGATCATTTTACTCTTATCTCTTGCTCTCTGTCTTCTTTTTATCCATTTTTTCCTATCTATCTATCTATCTATCTATCTATCTCATTCCTTTATTCTCCTCCACCCTTCCTCGTTTCTCTTCATTCTTTCTCCTTCCTTCCTTCCTTTCTTCCTTCCTAATCTTCCCTTATCCTTCTTTCCTCCTCATTTGTAGTTCTCCATTCTTTCCCTTCTTCAATTTTCCTCATTCCTCTCTCCCTCTTCCGTTCCTCATTTCTCTCTCCTTCCATCATTTAATCCTTCCTTTCCTTCTCATTCTCCTCCATTCCTTCCTCCCTCCCCTCATTCCTTCCCTTCCTTCCCTCCCATTCCTCTCTCCATTTCTTCCTCCCTCCCCTCAATCCTTCCTTTCTTCCTCTCTCTCCTTATACTCCCTCCCCTCTCTCCTTCCCTTCCTTTCCTCCCTCCCTTCTTTCTTTCCTTCCTCCCTCACTTCATTCCTTCCCTCCCATTCCTCTCTCCCATCCTTCTTCTCCATCCTCCATTCCTTCCTTCATCTCTCCCCTCATTCCTTTCCTTCCCTTCCTCCTCGCCCTCCTCCATTCCTTCCTCCCTTCCATCCTCTCTCCCTCTCTTCCCTCATTCCTTCCCTTCCTCCCTCTCTCCTTCCTTTCCTTCCCATTCCTCTCCCTCCTCCATTCCTTCCTCCCTCCCTCTCTCCTTCCTCCTTTCCCTCATTCCTTCCCTTCCTTCCTTCCTACCTCCCTGCCTCATATCACCTCCGCCTGACTATTGAGGACACTTTTCATCTTCCCCACATTAATAACTTCCAGACGTGCCAAGAGTGAGTGAGTGAGTGAGAATGAGTTTGTGAGTGAGTGAGTGAGTGAGAATGAGTTTGTGAGTGAGTGAGTGAGAATGAGAGAAAAAGAGGGTGAGTAAGTGTGTGTGAGTGAAAGCCAGTGAAGAAGAGAGGGTGATGGAAAGAAAATCAATGAGTGAGTGAGTGAGTGAGAAAGAGAATGAGTGTGTGAGCTAGAGTGAGAGTCAGTGAGGAAGAGAGGGTGAATGAATAAGTGAGAAAGAGAAAGTGTGTGAGTGAGTGAGTGTGTGAGTGATAAGAGAAGTGAGTAAGGGACAAAGTATATCTCAATTTGACGTCAACATTATACCCTATTTTTACTATCATCATTAATAAGCCATTTTTCTTTTTTCCCCCTAGAGTTAAGGTGATAATTCTGTTTTTGTTACATTGGAGTGCCATGAATCCTCCAAAGTATGCTAGGAAACAACAGGACCAGAAGAGCACAACAAATAATGGTGTTCTGTTGCTTGGAATAGTTTGGAGGATTCGGTTGCTCCAGATTTACCAACACAAAACTTGACCCCTTAACCAGGCAAAGGATCCATGCAGCTCCTAGGCTCTAATTATGAACCTTTAGTGGGGTCATTGTTAGAGAGTGCAGAGGGTCCCCAACACACCATCTCTCACTCCCTGTATCGTAGTGAGAGGTTTATTATTCAAAAGTGGAGAGTGAGAGTAGTAATAGTGGTAATGTTAGTGGGAATAGTGGCAGCAGGTTGATCAGACAGAGTAGTAATAATGATAATGTTAGTGGTAATGGTAGTGGGAATAGTGGAACAGGTAGAAGATAGTGAGTGTAGTAATAATAGTGACGATGTTATAGTCCGAGCAATGGTTAATTAAGTAGAACCTGGCACTAAAACATATATAAGATTTTATTACTGATCTTGTATATTTGTGATCAGGGTCCTGAGTTGAAATCTGATGGAGTCCAGACGGAAAATGTTGATCATTTTTCAGTATCCAAGATGGCTGACAACCACACTGACAAATTAAACAATGTTCAAAACATTATTATTAATATTTTGTAACATCATACCAGATCATTCTTATTTTATAACTTTTACCTAGATATGGTTACAATAGACAAGATATACATATTCACTAACACACACACACACACACATCAGGATTATAATATAATATACTATGGTCCATCCTTTTCATTTAGGTGCTTCCCAAAAACTCCAGATTGTATAAAAAAAATAACCCATAAAATTCCCCAAGTATTGGTACTGGCAGATATTCTGTTTAATGGCCCAGTCTGGAGATAATAGCAATAATTATAAAAATAGTAGATATAATAATTCTGTTCCTGTTAAAATTTTGGTTAGTTTTTGGTTGATTTTGGTTAATTCGGGAGCTTCAAAAAACTTCAGATTGTACAAAAACATAGCCCATGAAATTTGCCATCTACTGGTACTAGCAGATAGTCTGTTAAAGGGCCCAGTCTGGAGATAATAACATTAATTATACTAATAGTAGGTATAATAATTCTGTTTCGGTCAATATTTTGGTTTGTTTTTGGATGTTTTGGGTTGACTCAAATGCTGTAGACTAATTCTGATTATGTCAAAAAATAGACAATAAAATTCCGCATCTATTGGTACTAGCAGATAATCTCTTTAATAGCCCAGTTAACAGCGGAAAATCCATATATTCCATTAGGACTAAGTTTTATCATTTTTTTTTATAGTTTTTGGATAATTTTGGATTATTTTTCCCGCTTGGAGATAGTGTTCTGGCGGGAACGTAGCACTGTGTTGTGATTGGGCAAGGAACCTGTGTGTAAAGTTGGTCATGTATGGCAAGCGATGGATGGTGTGCAGGCATTAAAAAAAAATATATATATATATTATTGTCATTATTAATATGTATCTATCAACTATATATTCTAATATATTTTTTTATTATTATTATTATTATTATTATTATTATTATTATTATTATTATTATTATTATTATTATTATTATTATAATAATTATTATTATTATAATATATTGATTAATCATTATTATTATTATTTTTATTATTATTATGTATCTATCAATTATATATTATGATATACTTATTTATTATCATTATTATTATTATTATTATTATAATTATCATTATTATTATTATTATTATTATAATTATCATTATTATTATTATATATTCATTAATTATAATTCTGTCTGTTAACTCTTTATATCAGCTCTCACGATGATTTTACTATGCATATAAATCATATAAAGTATATAATATATACATATTAAATATATTATAATAAATATACGCATCTACATCTCTGGTACTCACAATTATTCAGGAGAAAATAGAAGAACTCAGTTGAAGAGACATGCCATTGCCAATGTTTTTCTTCACTACACATGGGCCCATAGTACCTTCCGCGTAGTAAAGTAGTTCCCAATTATTTCTTAATGTTATTAAAAATGCTCAACATTTCGGAAGTGGTCTCCATCTGATTTAAAATAAGCAGCAGTTGATTGACAATTACATGAAAAAAAAAAAAATCATATATCTTTCAAAGCTAGGTAAAAAATATTATACATAGTACATTACATGTACTGCAGTGTTGGTTAATTAATCAGGGCCCGTATTCACAAAAGCAAAGTTCACTCTTAACTTAAAATTTTGTTCGTAAGCATCTATTCATGGCGAGGACTAGTACCCGACACTGCTTCGAAATCATAACAACAGCTCATACAAATAGAATAGCAAAACCATTCACTGCTTCGAAATGAACCTGAAACAATATGGTGAGGTCAGAATTGCAAACATACGAACAAGTCCAAACTCTAAGATGTTTTGTGAATACCGGCCCTGGAGTAAATGATTCCTCCAAACTATTCCAAGCAACAGTCCACCATTATTTCTGTTAATCTGGTCCTGTCTGTTTCCTGTCATATTTTGGAGGTATTAAGGTACTAGCTTCTGGCTAGCACAGTGGTAGAGGCTGTGGCCCAGTGTTCGATCCTTGCTCGGGACACGTTAAAACTGCCACTGATGCCAGAGGTTACCACCCCTGTGAGCAAGGGGTGGGGGGTTTGAGTCGGCTGTCTGAGGTCTTTCCATTTCTCCTTACGCAGCCATAGCCGAAGCTGACTCGGGTCTCACGTGGGTGGAGAGGGCTCTGGGCCACTCATCATCCTTGTGATGTGTGCTATAGTTGTGTTTCATACACACAGTGTGTGCTACACTCTGTCCCATTGACTGCCACTCATTGGCGGACCTTTAACCTTTATAACGTGCTGTATACCCAGTCTTCATTCCTTTCCTTCCCTTCTCTCACACTTCTCCCATTCTTTCTCCTCCTCCTCTTCCTTTTTCCCCAATCCTTCCTCCTCCTTCTTCCCCTTCCTCTCCCATCTCTCCTCCTCCTGCTAAAAGTGCCAATGAAGGCCACTACTACTACTACCACTGCAACCACCACTACTATTATCACTACTACCACCACCACTGCTACTACTATCACAAATACTACTACAAATAATAATAATAATAATAATAATAATAATAATAGAATTTTATTACTACTTCTACAATACAACCATCACCCTTACAACTTCTACCAGTAGTATTATTCATATCCCAATTCTACAACTACTACCACCACTACTACCACTATTGCTACTACTACTACTATTACTATTACTACTACTCTCTTTCAAATTACAAAGTACTCATAAATCAAAGACCAAGCAATATAACATTACACAATTTAATGATAACGCAAAGTAATAGAAATTCAATTACCTTCATTACCACTACACTCACCTACCACCACCACCACCTCTACCTCTACCACCACCTCCACCACCACTATCACTACCACCACCACCACCACTACCAGCACTACTCCGCTGAGTATATCCTGATTATTATTATATAATGAAAATAATGGGTTTGATTAGGTCATTTTATGCGCAGACGATGAGAGAGAGAGAGAGAGAGAGAGAGAGAGAGAGAGAGAAGGGGGGGGGAGGTCTGTGTGTGTTATAGGTGACTTATAACAATGACTACTGATAATAATGATCACCGCTAATGCCTGATAGTTTCACCATTAATTAAATAGCCTCCATTACCACACAACACACTGCAACAACAAAATTAACTACCACTACAACGTACTACCATTTACCACCACTACCACTCATACACAATCCAGAACCACTCACACAAAAATAACTACCACTCAAACTACTACAACGCACTACCGTTCTACCACAACTACCACTAATACAAAACCCAGTACCATACAACAAAACTAACCACCATCAACACAACCAATAATGCATAATCCAGTACCACACACAAAAATAACTACCACTACAACGCACTATAGTACCATTTACCACAACTACCACTCATACATAATCCAGTACCACACACACACAAAAATAACTACCACTCAAACCACTACCACTACAATTTACCACCACTACCACTAACAAAAAAAATCCAATTCCACATAAACAAAACTCCACCACTACTAGTACCACACTGAGTGGAGCCAGAACCAGATGCTATACTGTATTGTATTAGCCTTTAACCTTTGAACGCGTTGTGTGAGTCTGTGTTAAAGATGACCTGCCTACCCTTACCTCGGGGTATCTGTCTGTGCGAGTGCATGTGTGTGTGTGTGTGTGTGTGCGAAGCTGTGTGTGTGTGTGCGTGTGTGTGTGTGTGAAGCTGTCTGTGTGTGTGTGTGTGTGTGTATGTGCGAAGCTGTCTGTGTATGTGTGTGTGTATGTGTGTGCCTGTGTGTGTGTGTGCGCGCGCGAAACTGTCTGTGTGAATGTGTGAATGTGTGTGTGTGTGTGTGTGTGTGTGATGGTTTTCTGTAGAAACAAATGATCGTTATATGTATTAAGGGGAGAACATCTTTTTATTGGAGGTAAATTGGAGGGCTGCTGACTCCTCCGCACTATCCCAGGAAATAAAAAATCACCTCAGTATTGCTAATTGGGCATCTGTTTTGTAACTTATTAGTCTGTAGGAATCAGTAGACCTCCAGATTACCGTCAGGAATTTCCTCCTTAAAACTTCAGGAAGACAGACCAACGTACTGTTCTGTACACTTGTCATTTAGGTACAGTACAGTTGGCCACAAGATTCCCTGAACACGTCTAGTGAAATGTGGCAACCATATCGCGTTTGATAACTCCAGAGTAGTAAAATAAAAATGGCTTTAATATTCTCTGCATAGAATATTTTCACTTTGTTTCCAATCGACCAATCTGCGTTCATGATACATTCTGAGTAATTCACTCGTGAAATTTTACTACTCTCTGGAGTAAACAAACGCTATATGGTTGCCACATCTCGCTAGACGTGTTCAGGGAATCTTGTAACCAACTGTACAATACTCAGCATAAAGTAACTTCAGTCCTGTGTGAATAATATTAGTAAAAGGGGATAAATCTGGAGCGACTGATTCTAAATGGGAGATTCTTTTGTTTGTGAATTGGAAGGTCTCTTATTCCTCCAAACTATGCTACGAAGCAGATCCCCTATCAGTACAGTCTCCTCCACTGCCGCGTTCACCACTCAGCGTTTTCAATGCGTGTAACCCACAAGTGTGAATCGCCAGTTTCGACTCTCTTACACGAAACACTTGCCAGTATGATTTTAGGGGAGGGTGTTGGGGGATCGGGGGTGTAGGGTGGGGGGATGGGAATGGTGAGGTGATGTAGGCAAGATGAGGTGGTGTAGGATTATAGAGACCAGGGAAGATTAGTGAAAGGAATAATTACAAAACTCCTCCAGGGAAGGTGGACGTGGAGGAGTGGGTGGATGTGAGGTTCGGGTGTGTTTGGTCACTAACTTTGGGAGCCTCTGGTTTTTATTTATCTATATATTTTTTTTATATTCTTATTACATAGGAAAGCAACTGTATACAACAAAATGTTCTTACACACTAGCTATATAGACTGCATTATTCTGATATGCATATTTTGCTGTTAATGCTTCTGTTTTGACTGGCCGCATCTTGTTTACTGTTGTCAATCCCTGCATTTCGAAAAGTTAATTAACTGACTGACGAATCATTAGCTTATTACGATGATCATAGACATCTGTACTAAAGAGACGATTATATTCTCAGATATAACGTTGATACAGATTGACTTACACTCTATAGATCTATATATTCGAAATAACTACACATGCAAACGATGACCTAATTTAATTTCAACAGCTTAGGCCGTACAGCTATCATGATTATGATAAGTTGATAAACCACATCCATAGTTTTTTTTTTTTTTTTTTTTTTTTTTTTTAATTCATTGCGCCATGGCGTCAATCAACAGGCAGACAACAATACATACGGGTAGGACACACACACACACACACACACACACACACACACACACATCACGAAAACATAACAGAATGAAGCACAAGCATACAGACAAATATTTACATTATGACCTACTTAAATCCAACAAAATCGTCGAGGGTGGCGTACCATAAGTTCCTCCAACATCCATAGGTGAAGGTGACTTAGTGAATGTCACGGTGATGCAGGACAATAAAGGTGTGTGTGTGTGTGTGTAGAAGGATGGCACCTAACACACTCTCGACTTATGATAATTTATGTTGGCATCTTTGCTCAATCTGTCAGTGACCACATAGTAATGAGAACACTGGAAGCTGTCAAAGTTCACTATGAAATGATCAATCTATAATAAAATGTTCATGTTACCCTTGGTTGGAGCTGAAAGGAAATTATTATGACAATTGCCGATACACAACTACCACTACCCAGAATACTAAATAAATATCTGGAATGCATTATTATTGACAAAAATAGTCATCGTCACATACTAATAAGCAGTTTACAACGATAAACATTTAGGGGCGAGCCTATAGTAAATTATGGTCAACTGTGGTTGTGTGTCATGTTCTTGCAACATGTTACGTGCTCTGACTTTACACTCGAAATATTATACTTTTCTTAAAGTTAATATAAGTAACTTTATCATGCAGAACATGTAATACTACTAACTCTACGATGTGTTGGTTTTTACTGGCCGAGGATGAACATTCATAATGATGGACAACATCGAAGGCTAACTGCTGCCTTCCTACCTGACCAACGTGACTGTTGCCGTAAGAGTGCATAGTACTGAAAACACACACACTGACAAGGGATTCTCCTTTCCATCAAATGTTGTGGTAAAAAAAGTCATGTTTGTTTTGCAGTATTATTTATTCTGTTAGTTTTTATGTTAGTTTTGTATTATTCCTTCCACAAACCTTCCCCCTCTACAATCCCCCCTACTCTGCTTCCCTACACCACCTCACCACTCCCATCCCCCCGATCCCCCAGCATCCTCCCCTAAACTCATACTGGCAAGTGTTTCAGGGTAAGAGAGTTGAAACTGGGGTACTGTACATACATTGACAACGCTGAGTGATGAACGCAGCAATGGAGGAGATTGTACCACTGACGGCATCTGTTATTTGGCATAGTTAGGTGAAAGTAGGGGCCTTAAAATTCACTAAATAGAATTTGCCCTTAAACAATATTTCTAGCAACTGACCACCACTATTTTTGTTCATCCGGTCAAGTTTCCAGGCATACTTTGGAAGAATCAAGGTACTCTGATGTTCAGTACCAAAAGTATACTCTCTCATTAAACACTCACAACACTAGGATGGCCCAGAGGCATATTATCCAAGTCTGGCGGGCTACCGCTTACTCTGGGCCAAAATGTTGGCGGTTGGAAGGAGAATAACGTTTGGGTTATAACGATAAAACCAACCATGGGATAATCTTTGAAATAGTTTCATTCTCAATCCCAGCTTATTTTACCTAAAATAAATAAGATCTAACCTGACCTAACCTAACCTAACCGAAACTGGACCTAACCTTAACCTAACCAAATCAAGCACTGACATATACCCTTCCAGACTTGGATAATATGCGGCCCGGAGGCATTATTACGAACTATATACTGGCTCAACCCTTTGCTGCTCTCAAGGGTGTGCACCATAAAAGGTCATATTGACACTTGGGCTGTAGAGATAATACTAACCATAGGATATCCTTAAAAATAGTAGCATTCACTTTTCTAGCCCATATTACACAGGTATGGCCAACCCTAGCAAAACCTAACCTAACCATAAAATATCCTTAAAAATAGTTTCATTTCCCAGCTCATTTTACCCGAAAATGACCTATCCTAACCTAACCCAGCCTAGCCTAACCTAACCTAACCTAACCCAACCTAACTTAGCCTATCTTAACCTAACTTAACATAACCAGTTCGTAATAATGCTGCCAGGAGTAATAATATCCATTTGCTCGGGGATATTTCTTGACATCGTTAAGGGTCCCTGTGATATAGTCATAAACTTGGAGGTTAGTGAGTCCTTCAAATATTACCATGAAACACCACCTATATTGAAGGAGCTTGTTTCGTGGCATAGTAAGGAGGAATCAGAAGCCACCAATTCTCATACATGATTGCAGGATCCTTTAAGGGAGTGTTCTCTTCTTGGTAAACTGGAAAGCTACTGATTCCTCCAAACTATGCCAGGAAACAAATCACTCAATGTTACTAATATGGGATCTGTTGTTTTGTGACATGGTTAGGAGGATTCGCAAACCCTCCAATGTACTATCAAGAATATCTCCCCTTTAAGGTCATTATTGGCTTCGGTATAGAAAGTGCTCTGTGACAGACACCTTAAAATTTATTCCAATTATCATGGAAACTGGCTCTTAAGGGGAGATTCTTTTATTGATGATTGGAAGGTCTCTTATTCCTCCAAACTGTACCAAGAAACAGATACTCTTTTAGTACCATTGAGGGCGTCTGTTTTCTGGCGTAGGTAGGAAGAATCAGTAGCCTCCAATTTTGCCAATGTATTGTAATGTATGTAAGAGACAAGTGAAGAGGATGGTGAGTGAGAATAAAAGGAGAGTGGATGAGGACTTTGGTAGGAAACTGAGTGCAAAGTTTTGATAAATCAAGAAATTATTCTGGAATGAGGTTAAAAGAAAAAGAAGAGAAGAAAAGTCTGGTAGCATGAGGATGAAGAGAGAGGATGGAGTTACTGTGAGTGGAAGTGAGGAAGTGAAAGAAGTGTAGAAGAGGCATTTTGATAGTTTGATGAATGAGGTGACGGGAGGGGAGGCGGTGGTGACATGCATGGGGATGGAGGCAGGTGGTAGACAACAGGGTGTACAGGGAGAACTAGGAAGGGAAGTGGTTAGGAAAGCAATAGGAAAGTTGAAGATGGGAAAGGCCCCAGTGGTGGATGGAATAACTACTGAAATGTTGAAGTGTGGGAGGGAGGTAGTGGCAGAGTGGATGCTGCTCATATGCACATTGGCCTGGAGGCAGGGAGAGGTGCCAGAGGATTGGAGGAGAGCCATAATTGTGCCTTTGTATAAGGGGAAGGGGAGTAGGGATGAGTGTGGTAGCTGTTGGGGAATATGCCTTCTTAGTGTACCGGGGAAGGTATATGGGAAGGTTCTTACTGAAAAACTGATTGAAGTAACAGAGAATAACGTCAGTGAGGAGCAGGGAGGGTTCAGAAAGGATAGAGGATGTGTGGAACAAATATTTGCATGGGAAGGATAGGAAGTTGTATGCTGCCTTCATGGACTTGGAGAAGGCATACGATAGGGTTGATAGGAGATCTATGACAAAAGTGTTGAGGATTTTCGGGGGTGTTGGGTTAAGGGCATTGAGGCCTTTCATTCAGCAGTAACAGCATGTGTGCAGGAATTTTAATATCAGTGTAGGGCTGAGACAAGGGTGTGTTATATCATCATGGCTGTTCATTATATACTGTATATGGATGATTGTATGAAAGAGATAAAGATGGGTTGGGACCCAAGCTGCGGCTGAATGGAGTAAATTGGTCCTTGGTGGCAAATTTATTTGCGGATGGCATTGTGCTAATGATGGGTGGTGAAAGGTGATGGTATTTGAGAGGGCAGAAACTGAAGTGATTGACTTTGCCACACCCTACAGAGTGGGAGTACCAACTAGGACTAAATGTGAGATAACTCTGGGGATGAGAGAATTGAGGAAGTTGTTGTTGTTGTTGTTGATATTTTCCCGAGGCAGAATGACCTCCTGCCCCACAGACCCCTGGTACACTCTGGTCACAGTGGAAAAACAAATTAAAATAAAGGAGGGGCTGGCCCTATATGCCTGGGCTACCGAAGCACTTCCCAGGGAAATGGGACCAGAGCTTACTGGACCATGGAGTCTGAGGGCCTCCAATCGCCAGGGAGATTGAGGGGAAGGTCTTTGATCCCACAGCCAGTGCTGTGGGCCCAAGTCAACGTTACCACAAGAGCTACAAGTGGGGCCGCACCTTCCATGAGACCAGCCCTGAAGGGATCATAAGGGGGAGGGAGTTAATTAAGACTGCTGTATGCAAAGGGATAATGCACCCCCGTGTTCTGGTGGTCCACACAGCAGTGAAAAAAAAGCCTCCGGTTGCAGTACACCTCATGTGGATTTTTAATCCATGTGGGGAGATCTTGTCAAATCCACTTGATAGTGACCAGATCCTACAACAATCTTTATTCTGACCCTGTGGGGGATGACTAATATTCACAGAGAATAAAGTCAGCCCTCATGGGGAGGATTGAGAAAGTGAAGGAGTTTAAGTACCTGGGTACAGTTCTGTGTAAATATGGAAGTATTGAAGGAGAAATTAGGGAGAGAGTAGTGAGGGATAGGCAGGTCATAGGATCGCTCGGGAGGATTATGAAGGGTAGAAGTGTGAGTATGGAAGTGAAAAGGGGACTACGATATAGCATAATCCTGCCCTGATATATGCGTCAGAGACATGGACATGGAGCAGGGCTCACCAGTCTAGAATAGGTGCAGTGGAAATGAGTTACTTGAGAGGAGCATGTGGACTTACCAGTTGGGTTGGAGAAAGTAATAAGAGTGTGTATGAGAGATGTTGGTATGAGTGAGAAGGCAATTGGTATTGAGTGTGGGGTGGTAGAGAGGGTGAAGCATAATACATTGAAGTGGTTTGGAAATGTGGAGAGATTGCAAGGTGAGGAGTTTGTAAAGAAGGTGTATGGAAGTTTTGGGACCTGGTGTGAGAGGCAGACCTCCGATTAGATGGCAGAACTGAGTGGAAGGGTATGTGAGTGAGACAAACGTGAGGGGCAGAGGGCTTGACCAAGTAAGGAAAGAGTGTTGGAACAGGGAAAACTGTCATGCGGCCACTAAATTGACATTTATCAGGATTTACTACATTAGCACCATTAGCTATAAGAATAATATGGTCTCACCTAAAAGGTGAGGTAACCAAAAGTGGTCCGTATATTAATCTCAAATCATTAACCACAGTATATGCTTGATGAAAAGAAAATGAGTATAAAGGAGGTATCTGGCAACCCCTTGACCCAGGCAAGGTCGCGTGGGGGCGCATAGGTATGATCATTCCCATGAAAAAGCCTAGCCTCTATTAGGGGAGGCGTGGTGGGACCCTAAGATGGTGCTAATGTCAGTAAATCCCGATAAACTTCAGTTTAGTGGCCATGCGGCCAGGCCACTATAACTCAGACATTATCGAGACATTGCTGACATCAGCACCATTAGCTATGCATGAGATGAGGAAGGAGGGATGTTCGAGGCAGGGATCAAGTAAAGAAGTTATATTGTAGAATAAAGTTGTTGTTTATTGAACAAATACAACCAAATATGTCAGTCTTCCTCCCCAAGTAATTTATTGGGGAGGACAGACGTGACTACACTCCAATATTAGTTTGCAAAATACAAATTATAACCCAAGGCTATTCATGTCAGTCTTCCGCCCTAAGTAGTTTATTGGGGAGGACAGCACTGACTACAGTTGAGACAAACTCAAAATCTCAATAGGGCACGCCCCCTCCTGACTGTACTCATACGGCTGGCAGTGGTATCTGTAGCACCAACGATAATTAATAACTATATTTGAGTACACTAATTACTAATTTTCCTTTCGTCACAAGTTTACAGTTTTCAGCAACTCTTATTTCAGTTTTTTATTTGTCATTCATTACACTGATAACGACATCAGAGTTCGGAAACTTTACATTTTAGTTGGGTCGTTAATTATGTTTGAAATGATGTTTAACGGTGCAAGGAGGCAAGCAGTCTGCCAGGCCTATGTAACAAAGGGGAGTCAAGGACACACGCTAGTGCCTTACTGGCTGCTCGAGGGGAAGGTCATGGCGCTTCGATAAGAGAGAAATTGTACAAAAATGAATGCAAACCTACAGGTATTCAAACATTCTTTTATTGTTCAATGGATTAATTAATAGATGTTATCAGTGCCGTGGTCGGATGTCAAGTGGCGGCATTGAGACTGGTACGAGAACATGTTCCGTTATCCACGCCGCTGACAGGAAAGGGGGCGTGGCCTATTAGGATTCCAAGTTCATCCCAACTTTACATAAAATTGAAATATTAATAATCTTAATATTGAAAGTTGAAGGAGTGCTTCGTGCCTCCTAGTCTTGAGGATATACGGAGGTGTGGAGGCGACATGCCCTTCTTGTATGCCAGCATCCTTCTCGGCCTGGGTATGTGAGTAGGGCCCTCCCCCCTGAGGAAGGGTACTCTTACCTTAAGGAGCTTGAACTAGTACGTGGTACCTAGAGCCACGCACTGTGATATGGTCATGTCATGGCTCAGGTATCTTTGGAGGAAGGATGAGGCCACTGCCCAACCTCCCAGGTTCTGTACTTGGGAGAGGAAGTGAGTGCGCAGGAATGCCAAAGAAGCTGCCATGCCCCTGACTGCGTGAGTTCTGGGAGTCGAGGCAGGGTCAGCTGTTTTGATGATGTGACACAGAAGACTGGCTATAGTTCTTGGTCCAAGAGGTTTGTGTTGTGGAATAGGCTGTCGTTGGGTAGCTGTGTCACATCCAAGTAGGCCTTGGTTGCATTCATTGGGCAGAGTGGAAGGTGCCGCATGCCTTGACTTAGCAAGGGCACTCTGAAGGGAGCCATAAGGTTGTCCATTTGCTCGTTCTTGGCCATGAACTTAGGGGATGGAGCCAGGGTCAGTGAGCTGCCATCCTCTTCGAAGGTGGTACAGGATAACTCATGAAGTGGGTCATGGCCACCAACTGGGAAGCTCTGAACCCGTTGGCCAAGGCGAGCAGGAAGATCTACCTCTGAAGCAGGATGTTCTTGATTTCCGTTTCTGCTTGTGCAGAGAGGTAGGCGAGGACTTTATGGAGGGATGACTTGGGTGAGATCCTCGGTCCCACCTTGGTATCCGCCTTAATCCCTCTGGTCAGTAAGTGGAGGTACCTCTCCTCTATCTTGATGTCTGCCACGAACCACAGGGGATCGGCCAGGGCAGAGTGGTGGGCAACTATGGTGGCTGGAGCTCTGTTGCCCATCTCCGAGAGCCAGTTGAGGAAGTCCGAGGCTGTTGACTGAGACTGTCTCTTGTCCCCAGAGGCGAGGAAATCCTTGAACCTCCTCCAGCAGGATTCATACTGCCTCACCACGGAAAGTCGTAGAGCCTTTAGCATGGTCGCCACTGTCTTCTCTGAGCAATTTCTCGGGAGCCCCTTCTGAAGAAATTCCATGCGTGAAGATGTAGAGATGTCTGCAGTGGTGAGGCGATCTTGTCTGCTAGGCAGGTGGAACTTAAGAGAAGAGGGTGAGGGCAATCTTGAATTAGCTCTCCAAACCACGGCTGTGCCAGCCAGTATGGCGCGATCATCAGAACCTTCCCCTTGAAGGTCCTGAGTTTGAGAAGGACTGTTGGCAGGATGGTGGTAGCTGGTGGAAGGAAGAGGTAAATGAAGCTCAACCTATTCCAGTTCTTCTTGAATGCGTCTGGCCCTCTCGCTTGAGTCCTGTCTGTGAAGGAGGGGTAATCAGAGAATTGTGCAGGGGTCTTTAAATCAAACATATCTATCTATGGAGAGCCTAATCGTGCTGTCAGGGAGGCGAATACCTGAGGTGCCACTCCACTGTGGTGCCCCTGAATCGAGAGAGAGTGTCTGGCCAGTCGTTCTCTCTGCCTGGGACATACTGTGCCGACAGAGATATCTTGAGGAGAGAAGCCAGCTGGAAGATGTCTTCGGATAGGCAGAGGAGGGACTCTGATCAGGCCGTGCCCTGTCTCTTTATGAAAGAGTCCACGGTGGTGTTGTCCATGTTGAAACGGATCCCCGTGTCCCTGCAAACGGGGTTTCGCTCCAACCACTCCTTCAAAAATAAAGTTATCTGTAGTTGATGTGGCATAGCCTCAACTGCTCTGGCCAGTCCCCACAAGATTGGTGTCCTAGGTTGGACTGGTAGCCCCACCCGATGACTGAGGCGTCGGTGGCTACCAAGCCCGTTGGGGGATGGGCCGTCCATGGTACGGTCCTTTGCAGGATTCCTGGGCATAACCAGACCGGAGCAGCCGGCGTAAGGAGTGTTGAAGTGGTCTTTGTCAGTCCCTGTGTTGTATTGGGAAGTTGGAGTTGACTTCCCTGGTCAGTCTTTTGTGCCACAGCCTGCTGAGAGGTAGAGCCACGGCGGCAAAGTTGAGGGTACCTAGTAGCTTCTCGCACTGTCTTCTGGAGATAGTGCTAGAGAAATGGATGTGACGGAGTAGGCGGAGGGTCCTTGCTGCATTGTCTTTGGAGAGCGTGAGGGAGGCGTCCCTCGTCGACCACTCTATCCCCAACCAAGTTAGCTTTTGAGTGGGGGTGATGTTGGACTTTGGCAAGTTGACTAGCCAGCCCATATCCTTCATCACCTCCAGTGTGATCCAGATGCTGTTCTACATGCCCTCTCATGTGGGAGAGAATAGGAGCCAGTCATCCAGGTTCATCAGGGATGTGACTCCCATCTCTGCCAGACGGGAGGACACACACCTTGTTAACTTGGTGAAGACCCTCGGAGCCAGGGAGAGTCCATAGGGGAGTTTGGTTAACTGGTACATATCAGTTCATGCTTGGAAGGCCAGAAAGCGGCGGAACTGAAGATGGATAGGTACGTGCCAGTAGGCGTCCTTTAGGTCTAGTGATGCCAACCAGTCCCCCCTTCTGAGTATTGTACGGATCTGAGCGACTGTCACCATCTTGAAACTTAGGGGTTTCAAGATCATGTTGAAAGCACTCAGATCCATTACCAGTCTCGTCCTTCATAGGGACGGTGAAGAGCCTCGATGGGAATAGCTTTCCTGACGCCCGCTCTATGACTCGTTTCCCCAACATTTCTCCCACTTGTGGCCAGACTGAGGGAGAGACCTTTGGCGATGGTGGAGGGTCTCGGAGCGGAGTAGTGGTTAACCGCGGCCAAGTCAGTCCCTCCCGGGTGACTCTCACAGCCCAGTCTCTGGAGGGCCAGACGGAGGCTCAGCTGGAGAGGCACCCCAGCAGGTGTGGTTCATTGACTGGGCTTCTTATTGGTGGAGGGGCGTCCCTTGGCAAAGTTAGGCCATTGGTTGAAGGAGGGACTCCCTTTTCTAGGAAGAAAGGGCTGGGGTTGTAGTTGGTGGCTCTGGTTCTTCATGGTATGAGGTTTGAAGGACCGAGTCGCCATCGTGAACCTTCTTTTGGTAGGCAGTTTGGGGGTCGACCTCAGCTTTGCAAGGAGAGGAGCCGAAATGTGAATCACCGAGGGTTGAGCTGCTAGTATCTTGTTGGTCGCCTCCTGGTTGAACAGGTTGGAGGATAGTGGGTCCATCCATACTATTCCCCTTTGTATGGATGCTAGGAGGTTGCAGGTTGCGGCCGTCCTGGCCGCCAACCTTGTCTCCACAAACATCCTTGTTGAGGAAGGTAAAGGTGCTGCTGTCAAGTGAGTAAGAACCTCAGCGACTGTAGCGATGCCTTTGAGGACATCCTCTATTTGTGATTTAGAGAAAACCTCGAACTTGGAAGCCAGGTGAGACAGCCATTCCTTTATATGGGAAGAGACCATGGTGGCGGCAATATGGAAGTTAAGTTCCTGTCTGGCAGCATTCTTCGCCGTCCAGTATTTGCTGTCTGGTTCCTTCAACTGGTAGGGAAGCATCCTGGAGAAAGGATCTCTCCAGATCCAGAGGGACTGGTCCAGATCCACCGGGAAGGAACCGGGGATCGATCTCTTGAGTTGCAGTCCCTTTGAGTCCTGGGCCCTCTCAAAAAGTGAGACAATATCTAGGGATTTGTCTTCATTTGATAAGGGGAAGAAGGATGATGGAGGTAGGCAAAGACCTGAAGCGTTGGCTACCTTCAAGGGGGCAAAGGAGCTCGTCATTGAAGACGGGATTCTTGAGTAGGGTTTCAGCTGTGTCAACGAGGGTAGAGAGAGACACCTTCGTCGAGGATGGGGTAGTCACTGAGGACGGTTTGGCCCTATACAAGATTTGTAGTTAGCCCTGCTCATCCGTGGTGGTGAGGAGGAGGACATCGTTTCTCAGGATCCAGGTATTCGGGTCTGTAGGAAGTTAAATGGAAACTCTCAGTCTACCCTTGAAGTATGAAAGGTGCCAACCATGCGGGAGAGGGGACCAGGAGATGGGGAGGAACTCTAAAGTCGGAGGACAGGGAGACGAAGGAATGAGATGGTTGACAGGCGAAGAGACAGGACTGTGAACAAGAGAAGTCCCCGGTTCCTGTATGGCTGTTGCCCCAGCTGATAGCCTCGACCAAGATCATGGGCCGAGGAGCGGTCATGGCCAGGAGGGTAGGAGGAAGAGGAGGAGGCGGAGCCGGGCCGAGGGGAACCTTCCAAGAAAGATGACGAATTCAGGAAGGCCGACGGGGAAGGCGAGAGGGGAGACACAGACAGTTGGTGGTAGTCAGGAGTACGTGGAACTGGAGGGTCCCTACCCCCACCTACTGTTTCTGCCATCATTAAGGGATGGAGGCCAGTAGTTGGTCGAAGCAAGACGAGAGGGAAGTCACAGACTACTTCACTTCCTTGAGGCCCAGGGAAGTGGGAGGTCGAGACCTCTTCCTCAGGGGAGAAGGAAACAGAGAGGACTCATAGCGCTTCTTAGATTTCTTAGGAGGAGCTCGGATGGAGCATCTGGGCGAATGACTAGAGGATCTCGCCGGAGCCGAGGTGGAGGGTGGTTCTTGGATGGTATTGCAGTCAATCTCCAGAACAGACTGAGGGGCAGCCGAGGTTTGCACTGCAGATCTGTCAGAGGTAGTCCTAACTCGGCGTATAGAGAGGGTAACACCAAGGGCTGGATCCTTCCAAACCACTTGGTGCCCTAACTTGCTCCGCATATTCCTTGCTCTGGTCCAAGCCCAACGGAGCAAGGCAGCAGACTCCAAGGAAGGTCAGAGAGAGGGAGAAGCCACCCTCAACTCCTCGACCCAGGGGGAGCAGACTTGGCAGGCTTCCGGGTCAAATCCTGCCGTGGACCAGCAGTCGGCATGGAGAGAGCACATCACGTGGCAGTCAGTGGAGACTCTGACCCTGCAGCTTGGGGAGGCACACACAGTGGTCGTCTGTGGGAAGAGACATGTGTGTGAGGCAAGGATGAGGACCGAGGCGAGGCCATGGCCGAGGCTGTGGCCGATGTCGTGGCCGTGGCTGTGCTGAAGGTGTGGCTGCAGTCGGAGAAAGACCTTGGCTGAGGAAATTAATGGCAGTATAAATCAAAATATTTACACAGTATGATTGCCACATGAGACGAAATCCTACCTATCCCAAGAAGTCTAAACTTAAAACCTAACAGGAGATGGTGGAAGGCTATCCCAAGGAGGGAGAGGCTAGACAAAGTGAAGGTCCCAAGGAAAATAGGACCGAGGTCCCAGACAAGGAGAGGGACTAAGAGCAGACTGACTGGAGGCAGGAGTTTGGAAATGCAGGTCAGAGAAGGTTGGTCCCGAGGGAGCAGGCAAAAAGGGTAGGAGAAGCAGGTAAAGAGGGGGAAAGGGGAACATCAAAAGGATAATCCCCAGGTAGAGAGAGGAAGGACAGTGACCAAGGTCACGGGAAGGAAAGAAACACGTGGTGGTCACAAACTAAGTATGGTACATAAAATATAATCCCCAGTAGAACACAAAATCCCCCCCAAAGGGTTGCCTGAATCTGCCACAAACGTGGGTGAGAGTGAAAAAAGTGGACAGAAAACAAAACAAGGTCATCCCTTGTGAGGAAAATGCTGGTCACTGCAAATTTCTCACCCGAAGGGCAACAAGAAATCTCCGAGGAACAGGGAATTTCTCCTACTGAACACTCTAACACTCTCAAACAGACAAAGAGCGACAGCCGAACACCAGCTCTGTACCCTGTCTGAGGCCCTTTTTTTTTTTTTTTTTAAATCAGAAAGAAGAAAGGAAAAACTAAATCAATTAAAACAAAGTCCATGTGCCTATTGGCATTCTTTATTCATATAATGTCTGTAACAGTTGGATTTAAATGAGGAATATGGAGACTGAATAAACAGCTACACCAAAATTCACACCTGAATGGAACTAGACAAGATAGGAAAACAGCAGAGGGAACCGCTGAGTCCTACTTGAGGCCTTAGTAGACCCTTGTGAGGAATATGGGCCCCAATAAGGAAACCCAAAATTTGCACGCGAAGGGCTATGAGAATATCCCTGGGACTGGAAAATTCTCTGAGCACAAGGCTCACAAGCAGGAGGAGAAAACACACATAAATAAAAAGTTCTTGCAGGCACCAGGAATAACACGCACAAAAAACACTACAAAATAACTTACATCTAGATGTTCAGAGGGAACCGGCTGACCACCGCGTGAAGGGAAAAAACGAAACTTCAGGACACTCACCATCACTGAGCTAGCAGAGGAGTGACATAGACGAGCGAGCACAAGAGAAGTGAAATGCGTGGGTCCGCTAAGAAGAATTATTATACCTTAAGGACCCTGTGATCGTGAATGAAAAATGGAAGCATCCGATTCCTCTTGACTATGCCACAAAACAAACTTCTGTCATATAGGTGATATTTCGTGGCAATATTTGAAGGACTCATCTACCTCCAATATTCTGACTACATCACAGGGTCCCTAAAAGGGATATTCTTTTGTTGGAGAATTGAAAGGTCGTCTCTGATTCCTCCAAACTATCCCATGAAACAACAGATCCTCTATTTGTACCATTATGGGCGTCTGGTTTCTGGCACAGTTATGAGGAATCAGTAGCCTTCCAATTTACCAATAAGAGAATCTCTCCTTCAATAAGCCTTCAACAATGGTTCATGATTTTTACACATTTTTCCCTAACCGGACCAATAGTCGATAATTTTTTTGTGTGAGGGAGAGGAGGAGGGAGGGAGAGAAAGATAACAATTACAAGGGAGAGAAGAGTAGAGAAGGAGAGAAAGATTGATTGATAGATTAATTGACTGATATTAGACGCCGGAACAGCGAGGTCATATAGCGCCAGAAGAAGGTGATAGAGAGGTGAGACAACAAACAGGAAGGAAATAGAAAGAAAAGAGAGACAGTTGAAGAACTGAAAGGGAGTGACTGGGGCCGAAGGACGCAAAAAAAAAAAAATATATAGTAATTATTATAATTATTATTATTCAACAACAATAATAATAATAAGAATAATAAGAATAATTATAATAATAATAATATATATTATTATGAAATTCTGGTCTAAAGTGATTAAAAAATATTTTACTTCCATTTAATGGAGAGACTCATTTTGGTAAGTTGGAGAGCTACTGATTCCCACAAACAACGCCAGAAAACAAATCACCTCAATGGTGTACTAAGAGGGGATCAGTTTCGTGGTATAGTTTGGAGGAATCAGAGAGACCTTCTAATTCACCATCAAAAATAATCTTCCCTTAATTAAAGTATCTACGAGGGGAAGCATTGAGTAATTTTTCGCTGCTGCTAAGGACCCTGTGATCGTATAATATGAAAATTGGAAGCTTTTAATTCCTCCTGACTATGACACAAAAAAACAAGCATCTTCGGTTTAATGTGTGTTTCATGGCAATGTTTGAAGGACTCGCTTACCTCCAGTTTTCAGATTACATCACGGGGGTCCCTAAATTCTCTTCCTTAGGTTATACAAACTCGTTGACATTTACACAAACTTTTGTACTTTCAATTTCATTACTCGGGTTCCTTCCTCACTCAGACACTGCCAAACTCTTACTACCAAACTCCCTTATTTAATTACTCACTCACTCACACTTCCTCCATCACTCTTACTCCATCACTCACTCACTCGTTCTTTACCTCTCCCATTCCTTCCTTCCTTTACCCACTCACACACTCACACTCCCTCCATCACTCTTACTCCTTCACGCACTCACTTCGTTCACCCCATTCACTCACTCACACTCCCTCCATCACTCTCACTCCATCACTCAGTCACTCGTTCTTTACCTCTCCTCTCTCTTCGTTCCTTAACCCTATTCACTCATTCACACTCCCTCCATCACTCTCACTCCTTCACTCAGTCACTCGTTCCTTACCTACTCATTCCTTCCTTCCTCCTTCCTTCACTCATTCACTTACTTGTTCACTCTAGCTCAACAAAAATTTTCGGGAAAATTTTTTGCCCCCTCCATTTTTTCTATTTTTGTGTGTCTTTTTTTTTTTATCTGTCTGTTCTTGCCCTCCCTCCCTAGGCAATATTTCTTTTTCGCCTGTCTGTCTGACTCTACCTCCTTTCTATTTTTCCCTCGTGTATGCTGTCTCTCTCCTCTTTGTCTCATCCTCCTTTCCTTCTTTTCTGTATTTTCCTTCTCTTTCTCTCTAAATATACAGTACACTCAATATAGGCACAGATAAGAGTGACGGATAATATAAAGTTTGCTAGACAGGAAGGTAGATAAACAAACATATAAACAGACAACTAGATAGATAATATTAAACTGACGGATAAACTCATTTACAGCATTACGTGATAACCAACTACGAGTTACCTTCCCCCCTCCCCCCTCCCCCCTGGAAAAAAAGTGACACGGGTTATTGATGATAATGATGATAATGACGACGACGATGATAAACATAATAATAATAATAATAAATTTGGAATCAATTACCCATTCAAATTGTCCAGTCTGCGGACATGTCTGCATTTAAATCTCGTGTCAATGGCTATTTACCTCAGTAGTTTTTTCCCTATTCTTTTTCGCTTCCTTGTAGATTTTTTCCATATCTTCGTTGCCTTTTCTTCCCTGCAGTGCTTTTTGATATTTTGTTTGGATCCAGTGTCTGCATCTGCACCCTGGGGGAGGCTTAGGTAGCTTAATAATAATAATAATAATAATAATAATAATAATAAAGATAATAATAATGAGCTAACCCTTTTGTGTTGTCTCCGCAACAGAGTGGCAGCGGGTGTTGTAGTAAAAAAATGGACCCCCGTGCAGCCTAGACTTTACCCACACAGCACTGCAGTACACCTCGGACCTAGCCTACTCCTCTCTCTCCTTCCCTCTTGAAGCTCCCACCTCAAGATGGCCAACGCTGGACATCTGGTGCGGCGGACCTCTCAGCGGGAGATGGTGGTGCCGCAGAAGAGTTTGGAACGAATGGAGATGAGAGACATGAGGAACAGACTGGTGCAGGAGAATGGTGGCCCAGCTTATGGTACCATCAACCAGGGTTTTGAGGACCCACAGGTGAGCTAATGGTGGTGGTAATGGTGTGTGTTTCTGTGTGTGTATGTGTGGTGGTGATGTGTATGGTGGTAGTGTGGTGTGTGTGGTGGTGGCATGCATGAGTTAATGTGTTTGTATGTGTGGTAATAATAATAATAATAATAATAATAACAATAATGAAAAAAGGTTTATTTGATACAAGCAGCCAAGGAAATATGTGATACTTTATAGATACATATAAATGGTGGTGTGTTGTGGTGGTGGGTAGTGTTGTGGTGATGGTGGTGACTGGGGATGATAGTGGAAGGTGTTGTGGTGGTGTGTATGGCTATGATGTGCTTAGTGGTGATAGTTGTGATGGAGGTTTTGGTGTGTAGTGTGATGGTGGTGGTAGTGGTAGTTGTAGTGGGGGTTTTGATGGTGGTTATGATGAAGGTGGTGGTGGTGGTGGTGGTGGTGGTGGTAGTGGTATTGTGAGTGTAGTGATGGTGGTGTTGGTAGTGATAGTGGTAGTGTGTGTGTAGTGGTGGTGGTAGTGGTAATAATAATAATAATAATAATAATAATAATAATAATGGAATTGGTGACTGTAGGTAGTTCTTATCTCGTCGTCTTTTCTCTTCCTATTGATTAATCTGTATCTGTTTATCTATCCATCCATCCATCCATCCATATCTATGTATCTAAAATAGCTATTACTGTCTACCTCTCTGTTCTACTCTCTCTCTCTCTCTCTCTCTCTCTCTCTCTCTCTCTCTCTCTCTCTCTCTCTCTTAAGCCTCATTTCCTTCCAGTTCTTTTCTTCCTCCTCTTCGTATAGTTATCATCTCTCCCATGCCCCCCATCCCATTTTTTTACATAACTCCTTACTCCCATGTGTAAATAATCCCTCCCCCCTCCTCCTCCTCCTCCCTCTCTCTGGGGGTGGGGGGGGGGATTTGAGAGTAGTGCAAAGGGAGGGGGAATGGATGGTTGGGGCAGGAGTAGGGCAAGGAGGGGGGGGGTGGATGGTTGGAGCAGGAATAGAACAGGGGGTGGATGGTTAGGGTAGGAGTAGGGTAGGGAGGAATGGATGTGTAGGGAGGGGGGGGATGGAGGGGCAGGGAGGGGGGGATGGATGGTTAGGCCAGGAAGGGATGGATGGGTAGGGAGGGGGGGATGGATGGTTGGGGCAGGGGGGGGGATGGGTAGGGAGGGGGGATGGATGGTTGGGGCAGAGAGGGGAGGGGGGAGATGAATGATTATGGCTGGATTAGGATAAGATGGGGGGGATGGATGGTTAAGGCAGGGATGGTTAGGGCAGGAGGGGATGGATGGTTGGGGCAGGAGGGGATGGATGGTTGGGGCAGGAGTAGGGAGAGGGGGAGGATGGATGGTTGGGGTAGGGGGGGGGTGATCTGATAGGGTAATATAATGGTGGTTTTGGTATTGTTGTTGCAAGCTGTGCATTAT